>OX326968.1:25686860-26181860 GCA_946800305.1 Medicago arabica | reverse complement strand
TGCTGATCCGATATATAACTTGTGAATAGGTGATTATGCAGTTATGTTAGGTTGTATCAGATAGATAACTTGTGAACTTAATTTTCAGCATTATTGTTTGATTCTTACTAGACTCAAATAATTTTAAATCCTATCATTTTGTGAGAAAAAAATAGGACTTGTGCTGCTGCTTGTGTGTGCTCGGTATGTAAGCATTTATTTCAAACATTTAAGTTGGGAAACTTTGGAAGTAGATTTACTAAGTTGAAAATGCTGTAGTTTCTGATTTAATCAAATGAATGGACACTGAAGTCTGAAACTGATTTTTTTGATCAATTTTATAGAAATGTTGAAATTCAAAAGTCCAGGAATGGCAAAGGTTTTTAAGAAAAGCTTTGAGTATGTTGACTTTGTGAACTGTGTTTGTGTTGGAAATTTATGTGTGCTTGCTTGCCTTTCCCTCTCTTGCCAATCCTTGAATAATCACAACTTTAGCTCTCGCGATATTAGTTTACTAATTGGCATTCACTTGCAGACTGCTATAGCTATTTTGGAGTAATAACCAGAAGAAAAACTTGTGAAATTATGGAAAACGCAAGGTACCGCATAGCTCAGCCTTTTTTACTTTTACTTTCATCTAATCTAAATGTTGCAAACTAACATCATCCCAATATGTCTCTTTTATTTTCTCCTTACAGAGATGAAGAAGTTCCTGCACCTGCACCGGAACACCAAGTTCCTACACTTGTACCGGAGTTACCTGTTGATATGCTAAGCCTCCTTCTGTCAAGGCTTCCTGTTCTTGATTTGGTTCGTTACAGATCTGTGTCCCCGGTATTTAACTCTTCGATACTGGATCCAAACTGTGTGAGATCTCATCTGAGAAGATCCCCAAGAAACCACAACTTAGCTGCGGCAACAAATGGAGAGGGACTAATGATCACTTGCTATGAGAGGCAGAACATACCTCCTCCTAACATGAACGAAAGACCGGCTTTAAGATTCCGTGTTGACCATACATTGCTCCCTCTAACATCATGCAACGGGGTTCTGTGTCTAATTGAAATTATCGGAGGTAGAAGGTGTAAACTATTTCAGTCGATTTAAACATGTAAACAACATTAATATACACGTTTAAATCAGAAAGCGGAAGCAGAATGAGGGAGCACTTACCTCCAGCCATTGCTAGGTTAAAAGAGCTTACTGCTGCGTTTGCTGCTGCTGTAACCGGACTGTTTCGCTATTCCAAACCTTCACTCGCTTCAAACTCGATGGTGCAGTTGCTTTAGAGAGGAGCAGGTTCAGTGACTCTGAAACAGTGATACATTTCTGACTTTATAGTGCCTTGCCCGTCATAAGGTTTACAGAACGTGTAACACAATATGAGGGAGCGTTAAACTGAATATGGGATAAGAGTGGAGAATAGATGGACCAAATCAGAAAGATTTTTCCCTTAAAAATCTCATTCCACAACAATCAATTTTGACTCAATATTGGCTTAGGTGGAAGAGAAAAAATAGGAAAAATATCTAACATTCTCCCACTTGGTCCATCTGACCCATAATCAATCATAACAGAAAACTAAACATAAGAATCATGGCGATATGTCCTCTTATTATGAGTAGTATCTTCCATGTATTACAATATATCAAGTCTCTTAATATCGACCCTCAACTTAATGAAACAACCACATGTTTATTTCTTAGTCTAAATGAAGTGAATTTTCTCAAATTAATAAATAAGTATGTGCACATAACAAAATGAGAAAAGTTCAAACAAAATAAGAGTTTCATCAAAATAACAAAGGTTTAATGAAAATTACATCGTGGAACCAAGTCCCATCCGTACTACATGATCCTTAAAATTCTTTGGAGGCATGCCTTTAGTCAAAGGATCAGCAATCATCAACTCTATGCTAACGTGTTCAATGACCAATTTATTTTCCTTAACACGTTCTCTTACAGCTTAAGTATTTAATGTCGATGTGTTTACTTCGACTTCCACTTTTGTTGTTCTTAGCCATAAAAACTGCAGCAGAGTTGTCACAATACATCTTTAATGGTCTCGAAATAGAGTCGACAACTTTAAGATCAGATATGAAACTCTTCAACCACACACCATGCGAGGTAGCCTCAAAACAAGAAACAAACTCAGCTTCCATAGTGGAAGTAGCAGTCAAGGTCTGCTTTGCACTCCTCCAAGATACAGCTCCACTGGCTAGCATAAAAACATAACCGATGTTGATTTTCGAGTATCAATGCAACCAGCGAAGTCTGAATCAGAGTAGCCAATTACTTCCAAGTTATCTGTCCGTTTGTACATGAGCATGAAATTCTTTGTCCTTGAAGATATCTCATCACCTTCTTTGCAGCTCTCCAGTGGTCAACACCTGGATTACTCTGATATCTTCCCAAAACTCCAACAACATATGCAATGTCAGGTCTGGTGCAGACCTGAGCATACATAAGACTTCCTACAGCTGAAGCATATGGGATTTTCTTCATGTGTTCCCGTTCAAAATCATTTTGTGGGCATTGACTTAATTCAAATTTATCACCCTTCACGATGGGAGCCACACTTGGTGAACAATTTTTCATATTAAATCTGTCAAGAACTTTGTTGATATAGGCCTCTTGAGACAAACCCAAAATGCCTCGATTTCTATCTCTATGGATCTTAATGCCAATGACATAAGATGCCTATCCCATATCCTTCATATCAAAGTTTCTTGAGAGAAATTGTTTCACCTCATATAGCATACCCTTATCATTTGTCGCAAGCAAAATATCATCAATATATAACACAAGGAAACAAATGTGGCTCCCACTGACCTTCTGGTATATACATTGATCCATGACATTATCTTCAAAACCGAATGAAGTGATTACCTCATGAAATTTTAAATACCATTGGCGGGAGGCTTGTTTCAATCCATAGATGGATTTATTAAGCTTGCAGACTAAGTTCTCACCTTCACTAGAGTAGAATCCTTCAGGTTGTTTCATGTAAACCTCTTCCTCTAGTGAACCGTTTAGGAATGCTGTTTTCACATCCATTTGATGCAACTCAAAGTTAAAATGAGCTACCAATGCCATAATTACTCGAAAGGAATCTTTCTTAGACACACGAGAAAAAGTCTCTGTGTAGTCGATTCCTTCTCTTTGAGTGAATCCTTTGGCAACAAGTCTTGCCTTATGCCTCTCAATGTTGCCTTGTGAGTCTCGTTTGGTTTTAAAGACCCACTTACATCCAATGGCTTTTACACCATCAGGCAACTTGACAAGATCCCAGACTTTGTTTGATGCCATTGAATTCATCTCTTCTTTCATGGCATCGTGCCACAAGTTAGATTCTTCAGAACTCATGGCTTGTGAAAACGTTTCAGGGTCATTTTTGGCTACTATGTTGTAGTCTGATTCTTGTAGATACACCATAAATTCATCAGGAATTGCTGACTTTTTGACTCTAGTAGATCTTCTTAATTTTATCTCATTATCTTCTTGAGGATCTTGTTGTTCAACCGGTTCAATAATAGGTTGTTCAACATTTTCTTGATGTTCCTCATTAATAACTTGATCTACATGATCATTTTCAACAGTTTGTGGAATTTCAGTTACTGGTTGTCTAGCACCTATTTGTACTTGAGGGGTGTGTATGACAATCAGTCTGTCACTTGATGTAGAAGGTTCAGCCTCATAGTGATCTTTCTCAGAAGTTATATCTTTGAACTGATCACTCCCACTAATCAAGTCATTTTCAAGAAATTTTGCATTTCTTGATTCCACAATCCTAGTTTTGAGTGATGGACAATAAAATCTATAACCTTTATACTTTTCAGAATATTCAATGAAATGCCCGCTAATAGTCCTTGAGTCTAGTTTCTTTTCTTGTGGGTTATAAATTCTCACTTCAGACGGGCAACCCCAAATGCGTATATGTTGCAAACTCGGTTTCCAACCCTTGAATAATTCAAATGGTGTCTTTGAGACAGCCTTGGTTGGAACTCAATTTAATATATACGCAGCCGTCTTTAGTGCTTCAGTCCACGAAAATTGAGGAAAATTAACATTACTCCTCATACTTCTTACCATGTCCATAAATGTTCGGTTTCTTCTTTCTGCTACACCATTCTGGTCAGGGGAACCAGGCATAGTGTATTGGGCAACAATCCCATGCTCTTGAAGAAACTTCGCAAATGGATCGGCTGCTTGTCCACTCTCAGTGTATCTACCGTAGTACTCTCCACCTCTATCAGATCTCACGATTTTAATTTGTTTTTCACATTGTTTCTCTACTTCAGCCTTGAAAACTTTAAAGGCATCTAAAGCTTCATCCTTTGAATGAAGTAAATAGAGATACATATACCGTGAATAATCATCTATAAAGGTGATAAAGTATTTCGGACTACTTGCATCCATGTCTGGACAACAAATATCTGTATGTATGATTTCTAATAGGTTAGAACTCCTTTGTGCACCCTTTTTGAACTTGTTAGATTGCTTACCCTTAATGCAATTCACACAAGTCTCAAAATCAGCAAAGTCTAAGGTACCAAGTACCCCTTCATTTACTAATCTCTTAATTCTATCGATTGAGATGTGTCCCAATCTTCGGTGCCATAACATTGAGGAATTTTCATTTATAATACATCGTTTCAAGCCAGCAGTAACATGCATTTAATTATAAGCAGCGTTATTTTGTAAATTAATAGAATAAAGACCATCACGCAATTCACCATAACCAACAATTCCAGATTTATTGCATAAAGTAAAACCAGAATCCTTGAAATTAAATGACAAACCCAAATGCGATAGTTTTGAAACAGAAATTAAATTCTTAGAAAACTAGGAACATAAAAGGTCTTTTCTAAAACTAAAATAAAATTGCTGCTTAAAATCAACTTGCACGTTCCAATAGCTTCCACATGTGAACGCATCCGCCCTCCTGAATAGATGTATTGTTCACTTCCCACTGGTTTCCTTAGGTTTTCCATACCCTGCGAGGTATTAGAAACATGGATTGTAGAACCAGAGTCAATCCACCATGTATTATGATTTATATTAATCATATTAGATTCATAACAAACAAAAGTAAATGGAGTACCTTTCTTGTCCATCCAACTCTTAAACTTCAGGCAATCTTTCTTCATGTGTCCTTTCTTTTTGCAAAAGAAACACTTAGACTCTTTCTTTATGGTTGGCTGAGGAGGAATGTGGCCTTTATTCTTAGCATATTCCTTCTTTTTCTTTCCTTGAACAATCAAATTAACTTTCTCACCTTCCTCCAACATCAACCTTTCATCTTCCTGCACACGCATGGTCATTAATTCATTGATTGACCACTTATCCTTATGTGTGTTATAGGATATCTTGAAAGGGCCATACTGATGAGGGAGAGTGCATAAAATGTAGTGAACAAGGAAAGAATCAGACATTGTTACCTCCAAATCCTTAAGTTGAGCCGATATATCCCTCATGCGCATGATGTGATCACGCACTCCTCTCACCTCAGTGAGCTTCATGGTTGAAAACTTTATGATCAGAGTGCTGGCAAGGGCCTTATCAGATGTGGCAAACTGCTCATCAATGGCCTTAATAAGATCCTTGACATTTTCATACTGCTCGAGTGAACCACGAATGCCAGCAGATATCTTAGTCTTTATGAACATAACGGAGAGACGGTTAGATCTCTCCCACTTTTCATAAAGATCCACTTCAGCAATGGCAGATGGTTCATCTTTCCTGATAGCATAATCAATATCCATCCAACCCAAATGAAGAAGAATTCTCTCCTTCCAGATCTTATAATTGTCACCGTTCAACTCGGGAATGTCACACTTAAAATCAGAGAAATTTGCAGATTGAACAACTGCAAAAATTTCAACAAAGATGCTCATTAACCATAATTGAGACAAAGTAAATAAATTTCATGGTTTACCAATGCAAATCATGCTTAAATATACAAATCTAGTGACATAACACTTGCCTGTGGGCTAAAGTTTTATTCAATTAGATTTATATTATAACTTTATGATAAAACTATCAAATTATGTTCCTTTTCTTAATTCATGTGGGTAAATCAAGAAATACAATCTGATATTTCATCCTACTTAAACATACAATCATAACAAAATTCCTGTGGGTAGATTTTATTATACAAGCATGTTTAACTACAACTAATGTTTTGAATGTGATTCTAAATCCTTAATATAGAATTCTAATCAATCAAAGATGTTGTGGCTATTCCTTAATTAATTACAATTTTATTAATCACTTAACATTAATCTTAATAAAGATCTTAATATTTGCATACAAACTGAACAATGCAAATTAAAAATTACGCTACATGTATAAGGCAGTACGACATACACAGTAAGTACACATAACATTAAGCCATATAGGGAGGCTGAGAGAGTTTAATACTACTTTGTTAGGTAAGTGGTGTTGGAGGTTGCTGGTAGATAGGGAGGCTTTGTGGCGTAGGGTGTTGGTGGCTAGGTATGGTGGGGAGGATGGTGGTTTGGAGGATGGAGGCCGGAGTTCATCTTCTTGGTGGAGGGAGGTAGTGTCGATTAGGGATGGGTTAGGAGAGGGAGGAGAGGGTTGGTTTAGGTCCTGTGTTCGGAGGAGGGTGGGTGATGGTGCCGATACTGATTTTTAGCGTGACTGTTGGTGTGGTGAGGTTCCGCTGTGTGATCGGTTTAGTCGCCTATTTCGTTTGGCTACTAATCAATCTATCACAGTTAGGGATATGTTTTTGTTGGGGGTGGATGTGGGTGGTGGAGCGTGGCAGTGGCGTCGTAGGTTGTGGGCATGGGAGGAGGAGTTGGTAGAGGAGTGTAGGATTTTATTACTAACATTTTCTTTGCAGGACTCAGTGATAGACAAATGGGAGTGGTTACCTGATCCGATTGGTGGTTACACTGTGCGTGGTGTTTATGATATTCTGACACTAGAGGAGCAGCCACAGGTTCATACAAATGTGGAATTGATATGGCATAAGAAGGTACCTCTTAAAGTCTCTATCCTAGCTTGGAGGCTGTTGCGGAATCGTTTACCTACAAAAGACAACTTGGCAAACCGGGGTGTTCTCCCTTTGGAGGAGCGGTTGTGTGTAGCGGGTTGCGGCCATGTCGAAGATGCTAATCACTTGTTCTTGGCTTGTCCTTTTTTTGGTTCGTTGTGGCCCCTAGTGAGGGCGTGGTTACGGGTGGTCGGGGTTGACTCTCAAACAATCCCGTATCATATTGTGCAATTCATCCATTATGCTGGTGGTTTGAGACCGAGACGGTCTTTTTTTCATTTGATTTGGATGTTGTGTATCTCGGTGGTGTGGAATAAAAGGAATGATAGGGTTTTTAGGAATAAACAAAGGTCATTGTTACAAATGTTAGAAAAAGTAAAATCTACTTCATTGTTATGGTTGAGAGCTAGAAATGTTATATTTACTTTTGGCACTCAGAGTTGATGGTCGAACCCACTTTCATGTTTGGGTATCGATTGATTTGATTGTAATATGGTTTCTGTAATGTTTTTACCGTGATTGTTTTGGCACACCTTGTGTTGTTTCAATTGCGGTATCAATATTAATATATTTCATTTTTGCCTGTTCAAAAAAACATTAAGCCATATAAACTAACAATTCTACTTTGCATGAATTATTCCACTTAATGTTATATGTTCAAAATAATGATTAATCATACAACTCACTGACGTAAATGAACACATCATAATTTTAACAAAATATGCATTCAGTAAATTAAACAGCAGTCATTCATGCTTATACATAATTCAGTACGAATAACTATACATAATACAGAAGCAGTAAAATTTAATCAATTAATTAATGCAGCACGTTTGGTAATAGACTGTATTTGTATACAAAGGGTCCTGGTTCGATCCCTGAATGTGCTGCAATATCTTTATTTTAATCAGTGCCTTTTTTTTTTTAAACAAAAGGTAAAAAGAAAACATGAGTTCTGAGAGAATCGAATTCGCAACCTAAAAATGACTTATTGCTAAAACAAACCACTGCGACGCGTGTTTTCTTACTAATAATTTTCTCATTGTTTTATATTAATAAACAACAAAGGCACTGATTAAATATAAATATTCATCGTCTTCAACCTTCAGCCGGGTCGTTATAACCCGGTTCAGACCCGCAATACCCGAATAAAACCCGACGGTTTTAGACGAATTTCGACGTCAAAAACGATGAAAAATTACGCAGAAACACTTTATAAATCGTTTCCAATACGTTTATGATTTTAGTTTTGATTAAAAGTGTCAAAATCGAAGCACCCAAATTTTTTTGAAAATTTTCAAAACCAACTGGAAACGATTTAGCAAGACAGAGGCATATCGGCTCTGATACCAAATGTAAACTATTTCAGTCGATTTAAACATGTAAACAACATTAATATACACGTTTAAATCAGAAAGCGGAAGCAGAATGAGGGAGCACTTACCTCCAGCCATTGCTAGGTTAAAAGAGCTTACTGCTGCGTTTGCTGCTGCTGTAACCGGACTGTTTCGCTATTCCAAACCTTCACTCGCTTCAAACTCGATGGTGCAGTTGCTTTAGAGAGGAGCAGGTTCAGTGACTCTGAAACAGTGATACGTTTCTGACTTTATAGTGCCTTGCCCATCATAAGGTTTACAGAACGTGTAACACAATATGAGGGAGCGTTAAACTGAATATGGGATAAGAGTGGAGAATAGATGGACCAAATCAGAAAGATTTTTCCCTTAAAAATCTCATTCCACAACAATCAATTTTGACTCAATATTGGCTTAGGTGGAAGAGAAAAAATAGGGAAAATATCTAACAGAAGGTATCAGAAAACTAGAAGAACATGGGTTCCCGACAGACATTACCGCAAAAGAAAACTAGAAAAAGATCTACAAGAAACATCATATCATTAGAGGAGCTCTTGTCACTGCTATTCCTAAATCTGAATACATGAAGATGAGTGACAAATCGACTGCTAGAGCCATGTTTGCTTTTCTTTGTGCAAACTATGAAGGGAGCAAGAAGGTCACGGAAGCTAAAGCTCTTCTTTTAGTTCATCAGTATGAATTATTCAAGATGAAAGAGGATGAAAGTATTGAGCAGATGTACTCAAGATTTCAAACTCTAGTATCTGGACTTCAGATATTAAAGAGGAGTTACATAGCTTCTGACCATGTTAGCAAGATTCTAAGGAGCTTACCCTCTAGGTGGAGACCAAAGGTTAATGCAATTGAGGAAGCTAAGGATTTAAACACTTTCAGTGTTGAAGATCTTGTCAGCTCTCGCAAAGTTCCTGAGTTAAGTCTTAATGAACATGAATCTGCAAGAAAGTCCAAAACCATTGCATTCACACTATCACCCCAGAGACTTTAATTCATGTTAAGTCAACGATAAAAACAATATTCTTTGTCCCTTTTAACCCCACAAAAAAAAAAAAAGAGTAATGAATAAAACCAAATTCTTTGTCCCATTCTTGGTGATGAATAAAAAGAAGGAAAGAACGACCTAGCATGTTTATAGTTTATTCTTCAGGTTCTTGTGTGTGCTACCAGCATTGATTTTACAGAGAGAGATGAGGGAAAGATCCTCTTTTAAAGGCCACCAACGCAGCCACCGCTGTTGCAGAGGCTTTCTGGCCATCGTGCCGTAATTGAATTAATTTTCACCAAAGGTTCTCGAACCTTTTTGCAAGTAATCTTAGGTAACCATGGGGAATGAAAGACTTTAAAGTATTGCAAAAATGCGATTTGCCAATTAAAATGAGAAAGGTGAATTGATTATAAATAAAATTGTACAAATTAACCGTTGGATAATAAAATTATAAGTAGACTACTATGTCTTATTTTTAGAGCAGTAATTGTAACACAAAATTTGGATGATACAGGAAGATGGATGAGAGAACATGCAACTTTTTAATAAGTAAATAAATCACCGTATAACAATTCATAGTTAAATAGGTTACCAGTTGTGCTGAAAAGAAGGAAGGAATAAGGAAAGAAATTTAAACCAATCAATAGTTACATATAAGCATAAATAAAACAGCCATACGTCCAAGCATCTAGGAATTAAATTAAGATAATTTGATCTGCCAATTTATCTTGTATCTCAAACATGTGCCAACCAGCCGTGATTTTTTTCATAAACTGCGTCTTGATCCTTCGTACAGAGCTTAAAGAAAACGATTATTTGGCTACTTCGGGTACACACGTTTGTATAAATTCAAGCATATAGTATCACGCTGTTCAAGAACCCCGTTGAGAAGGCACTTCATTGCTCCTGACCAAACAATAAACATAATAACACGATCAATATATAATATATGAAATATGAACTAAAGAAACAAATTTCTTTGCCACAAGGAATAGCTGATTAGTCGACAAAATAATAAACGGTTAATAGTTAACCCTGAAAAATTTAAATATTCATTTATCAAATCCACTGAGAATCTATTTTTTTTATAAATGAAGAATCCACTAAATCAACTAGATGATGCTTTCAGCAGAAATCTCAGAGCCAAGAATTACATTAAGATCATCTGTTCATACTATCCATTTTTTATAAATTAACTAGATAGTGCTTCCAGGATACAAAATCCCATATTCAACAAAACTTTTCCAGAACAACAAAAATACAAAAAATAATAACATCAAAGGTCTCTAAAATGAGTAGCTTCAACAATGTCTACAGTATGACTAATCGTAAATGTCTCTCATATAACTTACCGTGTGTACCAACCGGTTCTTTAATCCGGCCACGAAGACCACGTCTGGTATAAAGCTCTACAGGCTGCAATAAGAAATATCGTTAGGGTGAAAACTGAGAACAACTTACGGAGAATAACCTCTTTCAATACTCTGCAATCATCAAGCAAAAAATATAATAGATTCCAGAAACTGCATAACATTTTTTTCTTACCTTGAAAAACTTAACATCATCTGGATTGTAAAACATGTGTTTCACATAAGCTTTACGTTTTGACACTCTTTGGGGATAACTGCACCAAAAATTGTTTTAAAATTTCTAATCAGTAAAACAAATTTATCGTCGCAACTCTGAAATGACAATAATTGCATGTTTGTCATAATAAGTATTGCAAAGGCGTCAACCAAAAAATATATATTAAAAATACAAGGTTTTTTTGTTGAAATAATAAACTATAGAAATAAACATACCCGGTCAAAATAACGCGCTTAAGGATTATCCTATCTCGATCAACAGTTTTCAGCGAGCCAAGAGCAGCTACTGCTGGTGTGGCATCCTCTCCAGCTCTCTTTAGGATTATTGTAGGAAGGGGTGGAAATGAAATTTTTGCACAAACTGAAGCAACTGAAAAACGTCCAGCATGGAGAAACCTCTCCATCTTGCTCTTGTCTGTGTTTATGAACTCGCTAGAGAAAATTGGCCTGCAAAATATTTCCCATAGCTTATAGATTTTTTCCGAAAGAGATCTATTATGTCATGGTTGTTTGTTTAAACTGAATACCATACCTGCCAACAAATTGCCGAAACCCAACATGAAATATTAACTCTTCCTTGGATTTGATGGGTGCATGATATGTGTCATGCTTCTTCACACTACAAAACATGAGTGGCTTTATTTCATGACACCTCTTTTGAATATTCAGAAAGGACCACTTATAGTTAACAATCACCGAACAGCTCAAAATAGTAAAATGATAAGGCATAAACACACCTGAAATGAAGGACAGATACTTCACATTCGTGTTCCAGTAAGCCACTCGCTGTAACCGGGTTTGTCTTTGCAAGCATACATAACTTTGAAGCAACAAGTTTGGGTACGTCCATGATATGCAGCCTAGTATATGAGCCAACTGGAACACAGTCCTCTCTGTTTTCTTGTTCCATTTCTAGAGCTTTAGCAAGAACATGTTTTTGTGTTCTTTTGAAATTATGATAATTAAAATTTCGGGGATAATCTTTGGGTAGAGATTCCTGATATTATTTAATAGAAATGTTAGACCTTTTTTGCTGTTAGTGGCAATTAATCACTACAAAGAATCACCAAAAGACAAACATACATTAGGATCCCATGAAGAATTCCGAAAAGACTTAAGATGCCTGTATTTTGCAAACCGCGTCCTAGCAGGTATGTCCAATGGTGTGTCCACTTCATCAGGAAACTCTACAACAGAAAACATAAATCAAAAAGGGAATTATTATAACGATAGAACCGAAAATCATCCACAGGTAAATTCCAGGTCAGCTCGAAAAAATTCCTAAAACAAAGTAAAAAAAGAGACTGAAACAAAAAATTTACATCCAACTTTAGACACAGACAAACCAAAAACTCATGGCTTCTTTCTAATAAAGATAAGTGTAACACACACATGAGACCATAAAAGGAAAGATTACCCTCGTCTGCAGCATTATCTTCTTTAATTGCCTTCAGTTCATCTTGTATGTTCTCTCTAGTCATGTTATCTACCTCCTGTAATCCAACAAAAAAGTAATCAAGCATTAAGGATATAGATTAAGATCCATAGACACCATAGTAATCAAAATAAAACTGGCAAAAACTTTATACAACATTGTTTACCAAGAGAAAACCATGTCTAGAAAAAAAATAACTATATATTTTTTAATCCGTATATTCGACGTTGCCTAGTGGGACAAGGCTTGGTAACAGTTCGCTAACTGGAACTGAACCGCAGTAACTGAACCTAAACCGTAAATAACCAAACTGTACAAACCTAACTTAATTTCAAGTTTATTTTCAAATTCCCAATCTCATTAAACAAGTATCCCTAAAATCTAACGAATCCTAAAGTTAAGGTCACAAACCAACACCTGTTCTTCACAAATCATCTCCATGACCCCTAAAATTGAGGCTACCACAGTCGTCCACCACCATCACCAAGTTTAGAACCACTGTTGTAGGCGTTCCTCAGTTCAATTAAGCAATTGTGATGAAGTTTTGGCCCGAAATGACAGTCAATTCATTTTCGATCTATTGTATGGTTGAAGTGCACACACACACACCAAATATATTAATAAATTGAAGCATGATATGATGATTTGTTGCACTAATACAATGAATTTGATAAAAAAATAAGCTCTAATTATGGTTGAGGTTGTAATTAGTTCAAGAAAAGCTAAGTGTTCAATTGAATTTGATAAAGAAGAAGAAGATGATGATGATGATGATTTAGAGGATCTGTTTGGGAGAGTACTGCGATTCAGTTTGTGAAAGAAAAAAAACCGGTTCAGTTTGGAAAGGCACACAAAGTTTGATTTTTCCAAAGAAAATCGGTTTGGTTTGAAAATGTATGAACCCGTGCACCAAACCATAAATAAGTTCGGTTCATAACGCAAGTTTGTAAAATATTTCAAAATACCATAATCTCAAAAGCCCACATTAACAACTGAATATGCATTTTACAAAATAGACAGGGTTTATTAATTAAGCAGGATTGTCCATTCATTGTCGTACTACAATCCTAAGAGCACCCACAATGGTGAGTGCTTCACATGTTTCGCGACAAGCTAAATAGGCACCCTCCACTGTGAAGAAAAAAATGTGAGTGCCAATTAAGGGTGGCTCTACAAGAACCCTTTTTTTTTCCTTTTTATCGGCCCCAAATTAATAAATTGTATAAAAATGAATAGGCACTCTCTTGTTGAAATGTAATGGCATAGAGTTATTTGTGGCACCCTTGAGTGCTTATTAAGTACTAATATTAAAAAAAAATATATGAGAAATGTATAACTAGGGAATCCACTTAAGGATCCCAAATGAAGTAACCTCCATTGTGAATGCTCTAAAGAAAATAAGGCACCAGAGATTGTCCAGTGAGCAAGGTAGTCAGAGTCGAGGTCCTCAGCGAGGGGTCACAAGATCACGAATCGGCTGATCGTAACACGGATCGTAACCAATTTCACAAATTAATAAATATATGCATATAGATTCATATATATTTATAAATTAAAAAATATTATAGCTTAATATATATCATTTTATTAAAAAACACCACAATTATTTAATCAACAAACAATTAACTTAATCCATAAAGACCCCAATTACTTAATCAACAAACAAACTAATTGTAAACAATTAACTTAACCCATAAATACCCCAATTACTTAATCAACAAACAAAACAATTAGTTTGTATAAAATTGTTACTTAATCAACAAACAAACTGATTGATTATTTAATCAACAAACAAACTAATTGTATATGTACTTGTTAATTTAAAAACAATATGGCATACTATAGTATTTTTTATAAAGACAAAAAATAAAGCATAATATAATTTAAAGACAATATAGCATACCATGTAATCCCTCCGGAATGAAATATAAGCAAAAGTGATTAGGCATGGCAACAAAACCTGTGCCCGTGGGTACCCGCCCAAACAAACCCTGATTTGACGGGATTTCCCCGATTTGATTGGGTTTGGGTTTTCCCCGATTTTAAAATACGGGTATGGGATGGGTAACAGGGATATATGTTCCCACCCCGAACCCATACCTTACCCGAATGTAGAAAGGTCATGTTTTTGTTTTTGTTAAGGGGGTTGATAATGATATGCCATGTTATTTGGTTTGATAATTGTCATGATATAAGAACTTTCATTTATAGTTAAAGGAGCAACTGAATTATTCGGTAAGGAAATGTTAAAATGAGCGCAAATTGTTGGATAGTGCATCACGACATTATCATTGAAGCTTAATAAAACTCTTTTTAATTAAAAAAAATTGATTCAGTGCGGGGACGGAGATGGGGCGGGAATACCCGAACCCATTGGGGACGGGGATGGGATTCAATTTCTAATCCCCGTTGGGTATGGGTAGGGTAACGGGTAAGTATATGGGAGTAGGGGATAGGGATGGGGAAGGCAAAACCCGTCCCCACCCCGCCCCATTGCTATGCCTAAAAGTGATACAGCTGTGGAGTAAAACTGACCGTCCAACCTTTCACGTGATCAAAACGTGTTATTTTAGATATTTTTAACTGCATCGTCATTGTAATGAATTGGGTCGTGGAACCCGACCCGGAAGCCATAGCTCTGCGCAACAAAAGCAGAACCAGTCGATGATTCTACGTTTTTTACGACTTTCCACGGCGGTCTTGGCCCCTACCACCAATTTCCGATTTGGGGGCTACACAAGCACAGAGATGGTAATCAAGATCGTAGACTCATGCGATTCTACAAGTCAGATCGTGATCTTGACTACCTTGCTAGTGAGGCCATGAGTCCAACATGAAAGGGCAAACACTTTAGTTACTAGTATTGACTTTTCAGAACCTCACCATCATTGAAACACTGTCAGTTTCTTCCTCAGAATCTCCAATACTAGAAGCTTCAACACCATCTGACTTCTCTTCATTGAAATCATGAAAATACCATTCCGCCTGGAAATCAAAAGAAAGGCCAAAAAACTATCATACCCAAACTAGATACTTGGTAAGCATGAATATGAAAGAAAACATGACAAAAAAAATATGTAAAAATAATAAGGGCAACAAAAAGCATTCAGAAACAAGTGTATTGAGAACAAAGCTCAAACCTGATATTCTGAAGTACCAAGAGGAAGTTTCCACTTTCTCGTCTTCTTTAACTGCTGATCTTCATCAGCTGTTGATGTGTCAACCTCTGGTGACCGTGTCTGATAACAGGGAAGATATCACCCAAAATGCTAAGCAAAAGAATCATACAACTAATTTGAAAACTTTGGGGGCAGGGCAGGGAGGAGCTGGTTCTTGGCTTAAAAATAGTCAAGTCAACCAATCAATAACTAATGGGTTATTATGGCTTATCATCCAAATTTACACTTTTCATTTGGTAGTAGTGCAAAAAAAAAGGTTAATGAATACTCTAATATTCAATTAAAAAGGATGTCAATTCAGAAATGAGTAGTATGGAAGCTAATAAATCAAATATTACAATTAGAATTTGCAAATGGTAGTGGTAGAATTAGAAATGAGATATCCTTATCTACCTGTTCTCCATCCTTCACGGCAACCACGTCTTGGTTTTGAGGATCTGGAATCAGGGAATGAATGACCTAAAACATTATAAAGGAGGAGAGTTGAGGAAAAGGTAAATGTGCAGATTTGTAAATAGTTAAAGAAGGTATGAGCTTAAAAGCGTAATTTTTTTTTTTTGAAAGATCACAATGTCTTATTGGTATATCAAACTCGAGGGGGGGAATGCTGACAATGTTTTCATATTGACAGAAAAAGAAAGAAAAAAAAAAAGCGTCCTTGTCGATTTAAATTGTTAGTTATATATCAATATTCAACTTAGATGATTTTATTTACATGCTTAACTGTGCATAATATACATGTTGCCCTAGCAGTAATGTATTTAAATAATACATATGTATATACCTGTTCTCCATCCTTCACGGCAACCACGTCTTGGTTTTGAGGATCTGGAATCAGGGAATGAATGACCTAAAACATTATAAAGGAGGAGAGTTGAGGAAAAGGTAAATGTGCAGATTTGTAAATAGTTAAAGAAGGTATGAGCTTAAAAGCGTAATTTTTTTTTTTTGAAAGATCACAATGTCTTATTGGTATATCAAACTCAAGAGGGGGAATGCTGACAATGTTTTCATATTGACAGAAAAAGAAAGAAAAAAAAAAAGCGTCCTTGTCGATTTAAATTGTTAGTTATATTTCAATATTCAACTTAGATGATTTTATTTACATGCTTAACTGTGCATAATATACATGTTGCCCTAGCAGTAATGTATTTAAATAATACATATGTATATACATGCATGAAACTCGATTGAACATTGAAGAGTCTGGTTTTGAAAACTTTGGGTAAGACTTTATACCTCCAGGTCATGTGTCTCAGCTGAATCCATTAGGCCCTGATTTTTTCTTGAATTTGAAAGAAAGGGATCCTCAAGAACTTCTATTTTACACAGTCGGAAGTCTCCTGCACCTGAAACATGAACCTGAATAAACAAAATAAAAAATGTGAGACTAGCAACAACTTGTCGAAACTACAATTTATACCAAGAAGTTCCTATGACCTGCTGATTCAGGGAGAGGTTACGAGCACGAACATAACCAGTGAGAAGAAGAGTGCATTTGTCAGAACAAATGTCATCAGAGACAGCATCGACCTGTAATATAGGGTTTTAAACGAGATAAGCGCAATATTATATGATAGCAGCAATCAACATCTGGATCATATATATATGCAAAACCACAAATTATCCCAGAAAACATGGTTAAAACCAATATGACTGGGCTGTTGATTAGAGGTTTGGAGTTGGATCAACATGAAACCAAACCTTATGAGCCATGAGGTAGGATCGATGAGTTCTCCAATGAGGAATTTTAAGCCTTTGCTCTTTAAAGAGCCACAAAAACTGCAATTGTAAAGAGGGTGTGAGTGAAGGGCTTAAACCATCAAACTGTGCAATTAGAATTTTCAGCCTAACAAATGGAGAAATAGTTACCTTGTGCAGATCATCCTGTGTATCAGCTGGATAACATCTACAATCCTCAGGAAATTCAGAGGCAAGACTTGATGAGCAAATCTTCTTTAGTTCGTTTCTCTGCTTAAGCTCAGTGGGAAGATCCTGAAAGCATAAAAGGTATCTGAAATTATGGTAAGCTTGTGTTGCTTAATAAGTTCTGGAAAAAAAATGGACAAGCATAACTTACACGAACAAAGAGAACAGTGGTTGGTAAACCGAGAGACCTAAATACAGAAAGGCACTGATCTCCAAAGGAATCAATGTAGTGAGAATGAGTGTCTTGACATAAAGACCTTGCAGAGGCCACAAAAACCAGTAGATCAGCAACCTACAGCAGAAGTAGCGGTAAAATCAAAACCGAGACACATTTTCCACAACCATAAACTAAAAGTAACCCTTGCAACAAGAAAGCAAATATAAAAATTGATACCTTGAGCATTTCCATGCATGAAAGTAGATCACCATGAGGTGCTTTTAGTAGCTGTAGCAGCAAATAACACTAGTATAAAAAATCCCATATACAAAAAAAAACACTAGGGAAAATAATGATTAAACATTCGTTGAAAATAATGTAATATGTTAAAATTAGAAAGTTAATTGTGGCTATCATGAACAACGAGTTTAATAAATAAATAAAAAATTAGGCAGAAATGTACGTACCGATATTCTAACCCTATATTGAGAAGAATGGATTGTTGGTGTTGCAGGTCCTGGGAGCACGGTAGACGAATCTTTAGATAACAGTGAAAAGAGATCATCTGCAAGTGATTCTAAATCCACGGAAGCACAGAGAGCAAAGAGAACCTGTGCACGTTTGATTGATAGATATTGTCATTTATAATTTGAATAGTAAATAAATAAGTGTCCAGTTAAGTTTAAGAAACAAAGCAGGAACTCACAATTACACGAGGAGGTGTTGAGTCTCTTTTTTGTTGCAAAACAGCAGCAGCAGCAGCAGCTCTTTGTTGTTGGCGTATCTGTAATATGTAAATTTAAGTGAGGGAAGACTCTGAAAGTAGTAAAGAGAAACAGAAACAAACAACCAAACATTGGAATACCGTTTTATTTCTCTGAATTCGAGCTCCTTTGCCCTTTGTTGTTTTTGCAATTGGGATTGTTATTCCACCTTGAAAAGAAAGAAAAAAAAAATAAAAAAATTATTTAAGTAGAAGAATTATAGATAAAAGCATATCCAATGATCAAATCCAAACAAACCTTTGAGAGAAGAGGAGGTTTTGTGACACGATTTTGTAGAGAAGCGAGACTTGTGGGGCTTATTCGCTTGGACTCGCGTCCGTCTAACCACCATTTTCTGCAATCTGTATGTTCTGTAAAACCCTACTTCTACTTTTCAGAATGAGAATGAGAATGGGTTGGTTACTATGCCATTCAAAACCCTTCAACCAAAAATCATGAAGGAAGGATGGTTATGTTTCCGAATTAGGGTGTGGTTATCATGCATAAGCTAGGATGATTATGAGAAATACTATTTACAATGTACATCCTATATTCCTATGCAAAAACAAAGTAACAGAAACAGGGAATAAACAACACAGGAACAGAACAGAAGCAAGGAACGAAAAAAAAATCAATATCAATTTAAGTAACCAATTAACCAAACCCTAAAAGTTGAAATTCAATTTCAATTTATGTTTAAAACTGACCTAAAAGAGAAGAGACTGAGAGAAGAGAGGAGGGTGACGGCGCAGGGCAGGACAGGCGGTGTACGGTGGTTGTTTGTTGGAATGGTGACTTCGTGTGAGTTGCTGAAAGAGAGGTGAGGAAAGCGATTTCTGAAAGAAGGAAAAGGAAAACACGTTGTTGTTCTGCTGAGAGTAGAAAACAAAATATTTGGGCTGGGCTATTAAAAACCATAAATAGGGTGCTGCTAACCACTGGGACTGTATAAGAACATTAAATAGATATATTTCACTTGATTTACCTCAATTAAAATGGAAAATAAATTAATTAAAATAGTAAATAGTTGTATTTAATAGTGCAAAAATTTTTTAATAAATTTTTTTCATTTATTTCAAACCAATTCATAGTATGCATATTTCTATTAAGAGAACAAACAATATAACCAAATAAATTAATTTTAACTCGTAACAAACACACATAATTATACAAAATTTGAAATATAGAGAGAGAATTTAATAAATAAAAAGAATAATAAATGTGCACCTAAACTTTTGAATAGAGAATTGGATTTAAATTTGAATCGTCACAAACACTACTTTTAGAAAAAGGAAAAATTTTGTTGAAATTTGGTGGCAGAGAGAATAAAGAAATTGATAAACTAAAATAGAGAAGGAAGGTTAAAACTTCGTAAAAGGCAACAGTAACATGAGATCCCTTAGGCGGCGCTTGTGTATTAATTGTGCCTTTTAAAGAGTATTCAATACAGTTATTCCTATTTCATTTTCATTAAGTTGACAAAACTTATCACATTAATTGACATTGACATTAATTAAGTGAGACCCATTCATTTTATTGTTTGTTCCTTAACCAGTGCCTCGGTTAGCATTACCTTAATTAAAAAATACATCTGTGTTAACTATAATTTGATATCCCACAATTATAATTGATTCATTAGATGAAAATGTTATTTACGGCAATCGGTCTACATGCAATCAGGCTAAAGTCATAGTTAGGTGATCTCTTATTTTATATCTCCTTCCATTGTACTTAACATACAAACAATTCTTCCTTAATAAAAAAAACATACAAACAAGTCATTAAAACCATTTTTAATTACAAGACTTAAATTACTAATTATAATTTAATTCAAATTCTAAATCAGATTTACAAAAAAAATTGAAATCAATTGTCTTTACTACTAAATAACAAAATATCTTCTTTTTTTTTAAGAAACAAAATATCTTTTATTTATAACATTTTATTTGACTCAAGTGAGGAATTATCTACCAGTTATAATATTTCATGGGGTTAATATATGTTTACCCTTTGTAATATTAGCGATTTCTGGTTTACCCTGTAAAAGTTGTAAATTTTAATGTATCTAATACTAATGTATCCAATACTAATGATAATGCAAATATTAAATTTCTAGATACATTTAGTGTGGGCGTTATATATTCCCTTAATTTGTGTATGTAGTAATTGAAAATAACAAAAAAAAAATCAAGATGCATAAACTATTGATGCGGAAATAATGTCCTATTTTGTTAAGAAAATCAATACAATATTAATCATCCGTTTTGTTTTGAACTTTTTTTCATAAACGTTATTGATTTGTTTTTTGAACACTATTGAAATTAATGAAAGATCATTGGTTTTGCAAGGTTAGCCAAAATAGTCGTGTTAATCATCCATTTTGTTTTGTTTTGACCTATTGAAATTAACGGTAGATCATCACATTATATTTTCAAATAATATCAAATGATGCAAATATTAATTAAAAAAAAAAGGCAAATATGGCGTTCTATTTGGTTTTGGTTTTGTATAATATAGAATAATATTTTGTATTAGAAAAATTATTATTAAATTTATATAATACAGACAAAGATTTCATTAGTTCATAAAAAAAAATCATGAATTAAAAAAAAAAGATTTAAACACTACTCTATATAAAAAATGTTCATATAATATAGACGTGAATGATTATATAGAATATAAATTTAAACATCATCTTATAAAAAGATTTCAAAATTACTATATATAAAAATGTTACGTATAAAAAGATTTATAAACTACTAATAAAATTATAACTTCAAAAAAAAAATTATAATAAAAAATGGAAAAAGGACTAACATGTGTACATTTCTATCGATAAAGGAATTAAATGGGGCCAAAAAAGATTAAGGGTCAATGTGTTACAATTAAATAAGATAAAAAGACTATAATTTTTCCTATTTTATACTAATAGCTCTCCAGAATATTAATAAGTTAAGATAAAATTTGTTCATAAACATATCCACAATGCTCTATCATTTGCTAATGTATTTATAAGAAAACACATATATGATTGTTTTCTAAGAGTATTATGTAATTCAAGCTTATTTTAATGATTATAAATTTTCTTTTTTGTTAAATAATATTTTATGTCAAAGTTGATTCTTTTTTTTTCAAGAAAGACAAAGTTGATTCTTAGACTTTATGGATTAGTCATTTAAATATATGATACTGCACTTAATTATATAAATATCAGTCATTAAGATAATTAATTTCTCTCGTGCATCGCACAAATCCAAATACTAGTTAATCTAATAGTAAAATAATTATTACATAAACTAATATGAGACAACATCACATGTTCGAAATTGAAGATACAACAATAGATTCAACCCAACCCATAAAAGTTCATATCCTGTACAATAACAAACCATCATAGAATTTATAATTTGTTAATTGTCATAGTCACTCGCATGAAACATTATGACATTTAGAACCATTGGATTTATCTCGATCAATTCAAATACACAATAATCGACATAGATAGTTATCATTTTTGAATATATGAAATTCACTCATTATCATTTGTTTTGAATCCCTACGAAACTCTTCCAAAAAACTTCCCACTCTTTTCCACCAGAATTTTCGGAGCAGTATATAATTATTTCTTTCAGATGTCTTGAAGCAAAAACAGCATCAACATACTACAAAATGGACGAGAGATCAATTACGCAACATAAATAACTTAATATTTAAACAAAAACAACAAAATAAAATCATCACCGCATTATTTCCCCTAGTGACTTTTGCTATAAAATGTGGTTTTGTTGTGGAATAAGCTTCCGCAGAGCCTTTCTTGCACTTTTTCTCAGTTGTTGTTTCAGATAACAATTAGTACTAGTTAGCTGAATTGCAAAAAAATAAATGAAAAAAAAAACACAAGGAGTTTTGATGGGAAAATATAAGAGACAAAAAACAAAATTATGCATAAATGTAGGAAAAAATTTCACAAATAAAGAATGCAAGCTTTTTTTAAAAATAATTTTTAAAAAGAATTTAGGAAGTATCGATTGCTGACTGATCATGACTGATTTTTTTTTTTTTTAAGTTGACTGATATTATTCTCCTATTTGATTGATTATAGGAGCAGATCAAGTATTCTCCTACCGTGTGAATACTTCTTTTCCTACCGCTAATAAATATTAACCAAAACAAATCAAATCAAATTGTAAATATTTACATTCCTATCACTAATAAATATTAACAAAACAAATCAAAAAAAATTCTATATTTGCCGTAGATAAATAACAAATTACAGGTGTAATATTTGCCCATGATATACGAAAAAAATATGAAACAATATATATCATTGAAAAAAAACACGAGACTATTATTTGATTTTTTGATTTTGGACCTTCATGACATCAAATTACAAAATTTAAGGTACTTTCGCCCTTGTAATTTGAGAGAATTTCGGTTTACCCCCACCATATCATTGATTTTGTACTGTCAAAATTCATGAAGGTCCAAAACCAAATATCTTCAAATTACAGGATTGGAATCTAAACAAATTTTTGTACAGGGGATAAATCGGGAAATCGCTAATATTACAGGAGGTAAACATATATAACCATATTTCGTGTCCAGACTCTCTACTTACATCTCTACATATTTCTATCGATCCAGATAGTTTTTTAGGGAATCAAACCAAACAATTAAGATCAAATATTTTCATAGATAACAAAACAAAAGACTGATAAATACTTTTCTTACCGCTGAGAAATATTTACATTCCTATCACCAATAAGTATTAACAAAAAAAATCAAATATTTTTCTTTTATTTATTAAAAAAACGAGACATATATATGAAACAATATATATCATTGAAAAAAATACGAGACTATTATTTTTCTTTAAAACATAAAAAATACGAGACAAATATTTCTTAGTGATAAATATTAAAAAGAAATGCACTTATCCCACCCTTTTTTGTCAAAAAAAAATATTAAAAAGAAATATGGCATAACTATTAATCACTGAATCCTAAAAGAAAACACGGGAAAAATATTTGTTATTATAAATATTAATATTTTTAAACAAAAGTGATACTAGATGCATTACCCAAATTCATGAAGAAAAAAATAATAATAGAAATACTAAGAGAAACGAGGTCAACACAATTTCAAAAACAAATAAATATAAAGTCATGCAGTCTAACTTATATCTAGTGTAATCTGTTGGAACAAGGGTGTTCAGCAATACCACATCTTGAGTTTTGATGATAACAAGGTATTAAAAATTGTCAATTGAGAGCAAGACCAAGAGAAGCGTGTTGCTTGTGATTCTGAAGATCTGAAGAGTCTGAAGAATCATCAGAAGCTGTGTCAAGAAGTCCTGAAGACTAAAAGAATCTGAAGTTCATATAAGTCTGAAGATGATCAGAACCTAAAAGTTCAAGAGAGTCTGAAGACTATCAGAACCTGAAGACCAAAAGAGTCTGAAGATCATCAGAAGCTGAATTGCTACATTGAGTCTGAAGCCTACAATCTGAAGATCTGTTTAGAAGGATTTCTAAAGGCATTGTGATGCATAAGAAACACTCTATTGGAGTAACGGCTAGCTTCAAAGTCAACTTGAGCGTGGGATGCTCAACGACAAAGAATGCAGAATAGTACATAGTACGTGTGTACGAACTCTGTTTCCACTACTCCACTACCTCGTACAGTTTGGCAACTGTGTCTACCGGTATTAAGCTTCAAAAGGAATGGAATTCAAAATATGCATTTGAAGGACTGTTACCATATCAAGCAACAGATTAACAGCTATTGATCAAGCTTCCAGAATTCTCTTGATGTGCTGGATTGTCTCAGCGTCTCTTTCCAACGCCTATATAAAGGATAGAAGACTTGAAGAATATGTTGGACTCTACAACTGAAAAACTACGCTACTAAGCTATTGAATTCTCACTGAGTCAAACCAGAAACACATCAACAACTCAGATTATTCTTACAAACTGTGTATTCTAGAATCTTTAAGTTTATCAGAAAAACAGAGTCTGTCTTTGTTTAAGTTATTGGAACACCTTTGACTGTTAATCAAGTGTCTCCAACTCTTTTCAATTTTCTGTAAATTGTGTCAGAAGTCTCTTGCTTGTGTGCTTGAGCAAAGAAGTCTCTTAGTTGTGTCTTTGAGCATTGGAAGACTCTTGCCTGCGTGCTTGAGCAATTGGAAGCTCTGAGGAAGATCCTGATGTTGCTAAAGAAATGGCTATGCTTTCAAGCAGAATGCAATACCTTGCTAAAAAGAACAAGAAGTTTCTGAACAAGAGCAGTGGTAAGGGTTTCAAAAAGGAAGAACAAAAAGGTTGCTTCAACTGCTAGAAGCTTGGGCACTTTATTGCTAATTGTCGAGAGTTGCAGAAAGAGAAATCCAAATCAAAGAGGCCAACCTTTAAGTCAAGCAAGTTTAAGAAGCAAATCAAGAAAAGTCTGATGGCTACCTGGAAAGATCTTGATAATGAGTCAGGATCTGAAGATGATGATGCTGATGGTGAAGCTAATGTAGCTGTTGGATTAATGGCTACAACTGAATCAGTAAATGAGGCACCTGAGGCAGAATCAGATGCAGACTCTGAAAGTGAGACTGAGGTATTCTCTAAACTCACAAGATCTGAATTAATAGATTCTATCAAAGAACTTCTTGGTCATTTTAAAGCTAAATCCACTGAGTTGAAGAAAGTCAAACAACAGCTTGATAAACTGTCAAAAAGGCATAATTCAACTCTGTTGGAGTTAGAAAGTTTAAAAGAAGAAAATGACTCTTTATTGATCAAGAAGTGTAGTTGTAAATACTTGAGTGAGCAAGATGTTGCTTTACAAGAATTTCTTGCTACTGGAATTGATAGATCTAGAGTAACATCCATGATCTATAGCACATATCAGAACAGAGGACATGGTCTTGGATTCATTGGAGGTAGCTCAGATGAAGTGATTCTGAAACCTGGTCCTGATGGCGCCAGAGAAGCATTGAAAAATCACTTTGTAAGTGAGTTTGACGAAGTCAACACAGTGACTCATTCAGAACCTGTAACTTCAAGTTCTCAAGTTTTGACTAAGTCAAAATCTCACAATGCAAAGTCAAAGGTTCTGAAAAACTTTGAACCTAAGGCTTCAATGATTCAGATTCTAAAAATTTCAGAGTCTGATAAACAGACTCTAAAGAAGCCAGAGTCTAAAAAACAAAAGCCTAAGTTTCAAAGACGAGAAACTGTGAAAGGAAAGTTGAATCCTTAACTGAACGGTTCTAAACCCAAAGTGTGGAGGAAAATAATGCCAATGACTTCAAGACACACCTTACAAAAAGAATTCAATGGTCCAAGGACTAACCCAAGAGGACCCATGAGAATATGGGTACCTAAGTCTGAAATTGTTAATGCTGCAGGTATGTCTAAAAGGACAAGAAAAGCAGAAGGCTTGGTACCTGGACAGTGGTTGCTCGCGACACATGACAGGAGAAAAGTCTATGTTCCTAACCCTAACCATGAAAGAGGGAGGAACTGTGGGATTTGGAGGAAACCAGACTAGCAAAATCATTGGTACTGGAACCATTGGTAACTCTCTAATCTCTATTAGTAATGTGTGGTTTGTTGATGGGCTTAGACATAACCTACTGAGCATAAGTCAATTGTGTGACAGTGGTTATGATGTTTTGTTTAATAAGAACAATTGCACTGTAGTTAACAAGGATGATCAATCCATAGTCTGCAAGGGAAAGAGAAGAAACAATGTCTACAAAATAAAGTTCTCTGAATTGACTGATCAGAAGGTAGTTTGCCTTTTGTCAATGGGTGATAGGAAATGACTGTGGCATAGACGGTTGGGACATGCAAACTGGAGGCTAATCTCTAAGCTTAGCAAGTTGCAACTAGTCAAAGGCTTACCAGACATTGATTATTATTCAGATGCTCTTTGTGGAGCATGTCAGAAAGGGAAAATTGTTAAAAGTTCCTTTAAACCTAAATAAATTGTTTCTACCTCCAGACCCTTGGAGTTACTTCACATTGACTTATTTGGACCAGTTAGCACTGCATCCTTATATGGAAGTAAGTATGGACTAGTCATTGTTGATGATTACAACAGATGGAGTTGGGTTAAGTTTCTGAAAACTAAAGATGACTCATATTCTGTGTTTAGCAAATTCTGCATCCAAATTCAATCTGAAAAAGAATTGAAAATTTTGAAAGTCAGAAGTGATCATGGAGGAGAATTTGAAAATGAGCCTTTTGAGGTTTTCTGTGAAAAACATGGAATTATTCATGAATTCTCTGCACCTAGAACTCCACAACAAAATGGAGTTATAGAGAGAAAGAACAGAACCTTACAAGAAATGGCTAGAACCATGATCCATGAGAACAGTCTGGCTAAACATTTTTGGGCAGAAGCAGTAAATACAACATGTTATGTTTAGAACAGGATCTATATCAGACCTCTGTTGAACAAAATAGCATATGAACTCTTTAAAGGAAGGAAACATAACATATCTTATTTTCATCAGTTTGGATGTATATGTTATATCCTGAACAATAAAGTCTATCTAAAGAAATTTGACGCCAAAGCTCATAAGGGAATCTTTTTAGGTTACTCTGAACGGTCTAAGGCATACAGACTGTATAATTCAGAAACACAATGTGTTGAAGAATCTATGCATGTCAGATTCGATGACAAAGTGCCTAGAAGTAAAACTCCAGAGCAAGATGAAAGCTGTGCAGGATCTCAAGATTCTGATATCAACTCAGAATCTGATCAGATTCCAGAATCTGAAGATACTCTAGAAGCTGGAGCATCCCCTGAAGTTCCTAATGTAGAAGATTCTGAAGAAGCTCAAGATGGTTCTCAGCAAGCTAGTCAATTCAAACATTCTTTCAAATACAAGTCATCACATCCTGAGGATCAAATAATTGGCAATAAAGATAGTCCCAGAAGAACTAGATCATATTTCAGACAAGAAGAGTCTGCCTTGGGATTATTATATGTTATTGAACCAACCACTGTTGAAGAAGCACTTGGAGATGAAGGATGGATTCTGGCGATGCAAGATGAACTTAATCAATTCAAACGGAATGAAGTGTGGGATCTAGTAGCTAAGCCTGAACACAAGAACATTATTGGAACTAAATGGGTGTTCAGAAATAAGCTTAGTGAACAAGGAGAAGTAATCAGAAACAAAGCCAGACTTGTTGCACAAGGCTACAGTCAATAAGAAGGCATTGATTACATTGAAACATTTGCTCCAGTTGCAAGATTGGAAGCAATCAGGTTACTTCTTTCCTATGCAGTCAATCACAACATAATCTTGTATCAAATGGATGTTAAGAGTGCATTTCTTAATGGTGTCATTTCTGAAGAAGTCTATGTCAAACAACCTCCTGGCTTTGAAGATTTAAAACATCCAGAGCATGTTTATAAATTGAAGAAATCACTATACGGCTTGAAACAGGCTCCTAGAGCTTGGTATGAAAGACTAAGTAATTTCTTAATTCAAAATGATTTTGAAAGAGGTCAAGTTGACACTACACTATTCAGAAAGACTCTGAAGAAGGACATTCTTATCGTTCAAATTTATGTTGATGATATCATTTTTGGTTCAACTAATGGTTCACTTTGCAATGAGTTTTCTAAGGTAATGCAGGATGAATTCGAAATGAACATGATGGGAGAATTGAAGTTCTTTCTAGGAATTCAAATCAACCAATGCAAAGATGGAGTCTATGTTCATCAGTCCAAATATAAAGAGCTCCTGAAGAAGTTCAATCTTGAGGACTGCAAAGAAACGAACACTCCAATGCATCCAACCTGCACTCTGAGCAAAGAAGATCAAGGAACCAAAGTTGATCAGAAGCTGTATAGAGGTATGATAGGTTCTTTGTTATACCTAACTGCATCCAGACCATATATTTTATTCAGCGTATGTCTGTGTGCAAGGTTTCAATCAGATCCTAGAGAGTCTCATTTAACAGCCGTTAAGAGAATCTTTAGATATCTGAAAGGAACTACTAATCTTGGACTTCTGTATAAGAAATCTTCTGATTATAAGCTAGTTGGATTATGTGATGCTGATTATGCTGGAGACAGGATTGAAAGAAAATCAACCAGTGTCAATTGTCAATTTTTGGGAGAGAATCTGATATCATGGGCTAGCAAGAGGCAAGCAACTATTGCTTTGTCTACAGCAGAAACATAATACATCTTAGCTGCTAGTTGTTGTACACAGCTACTCTGGATGAAACATCAGCTTGAGGATTATCAAATAACTGAAAACTGTATCCCAATTTATTGTGATAATACAGCTGCTATATGTTTATCTAAGAATCCAATTCTACATTCAAGAGCAAAGCACATTGAGATTAAACATCATTTTATGAGAGACTATGTTCAAAAAGGAATTCTAGATATTCAATTCATTGATACTGATCATCAATGGGCTGATATATTTACTAAACCTTTGTCTGTTGAAAGATTTGATTTTATAAAGAAAAATTTGAACATGTGTTATGTCTCTGGTTAATGTGCGCTTCTGAAAACAGAATTCAGACTCTGAAAAATACTCAGAAGCTAATTGAGAATCAGACTCTCTTTTGGAGACTCTGCTGAACATAAGCTTCTGAAGACACTCAGACTCTGTTAAGGAAACTTAGACTCTCAAGAAGCTCGTATTAGTGGAAGCATGACTGTTGAGTTCAGCAACACCTGCCCCACTACGGTGACAGTTATTTTTTTTAGTTCTCAGACGTGGCCTGTCTGTATTGGGTAAGAACTCAAAGGGCAATGATGTTACTGCGTTAAACAAGTAACCCTCGCGTCTTCCCAACACTTTTACGGCTGCATGCTCACTAGTCTTAATTACTCTTGTTTGTTTGCCCCCTCTCTCTTTCCAAACGGTTTTCAATTTTTCACTATAAATAGCAATCACACACAACCCACTTCACTTTTTACACTTTGATTTTTTTTCTCTGAACATTTCATTCGTTTTCAGTCTCTGAAAAATATTTTTTTTGTTCTCTAAATCAAAAACCTAGAAACCTTACAAATGACAAGTGATCTCATTTAATCTGGTGTGATAATCAAATCTGGAAAGTCTTATGTGATTAAACCCAGAACCATGAACATCATTAAAGAAACTCTGGAAGTTCAAGTTGAATCTCCAGTGGATTTCGGTTCCCTGATAAGGCATGGTATAGATGTATCTTCTCATTTCTTATCACAAGGAATGATGAGTTACTTTGGTATGTTGAATAGACCAACATATCAAGAGTTGGTCAGAGACCTCTGAGTAAGGGCAAAAGTTTTTGACAAGGACGACGCAACCATAGAAGAAACTGCTGCAATCATGAACGACCCCTCTTTGGCTTGCAAGAGTAGAAAGCAAATGGGTTTGAGACCGTACAAAGGTCTAGAGATAAGGTCTGCTGTGATGGGGATTCCAATCCTTATCAATAAAGAAATAGTTGCCAGGGCTTGCAGGGTAACTAATCAGAAGTTTTTGACAAGGACGACGCAACCATAGAAGAAACTGCTGCAATCATGAACGACCCCTCTTTGGCTTGCAAGAGTAGAAAGCAAATGGGTTTGAGACCGTACAAAGGTCTAGAGATAAGGTCTGCTGTGATGGGGATTCCAATCCTTATCAATGAAGAAATAGTTGCCAGGGCTTGCAGGGTAACTAATGAAGGTAAATTTCAGTGGAATGTGGACAAGAAGAGTGAGTGGATGGATGTTGGAACAAAGGTGTTCAGCAATACCACGTTTTGAGTTTTGATGATAACAAGGTATTAAAAAGTTGTCAATTAGATATTGCTAATATTTGTTTAAGTATGCAGGATATCAATTAAGATTTGTATCTTAGAAAGCATTCTGTATGAACAATGTTAAAGAGCAATAAATCCATAGAAGCTTGTTGCTTGTGATTCTGCTTCGAAGAGAGTCTGAAGACTGTGCTGAAGAGAGTCTGAAGACTGTATCGAAGAGAGACTGAAGACTGTATCAGAGCCTGAAGACCATCAGAATCTGAGAACCTAGAGAATCTGAAGATTATCAGAAGCTTAGTACTACAGTGAGTCTGAAGCCACAAATTTGATGATCTGCTAACAGTGATCTCTACTGCATTGTTATGCACAAAGAAACTCTAATGGAGTAACGGCTAGCTTCTAAGTCAACTTGAGCGTGGGAAGCACAAAGACAAAGATTGCAGGCCAGTACAGAGTACGTTGTACGAACTCTGTTTCCACTACTCCACTACCACGTACAGTTTGGCAACTGTGTCTACCGGTATTAATCCTCAAAGGGAATGGAATTCAAATGATGCTATTGAAGGACTATTACCAAATCAAGCAACAGATCAACAGTCATTGATCAAGCTTCAGAAATCATCCTGATGCGCTGGATGACTCAACGTCTCTTTCCTACGCCTATATAAAGGATAGAAGACTTGAAGAAGTGTTGGACTCTACAACTTAGAAAAACTGCATTGCGCTGCTTTCGTATTCAACTGAGTCTTAACACAAGCACATCATTAACTTAGATTCTTAAAAACTGAGTATTCTAGAATCTCTAAGTTTCACAGAAAAACAGAGTCTGTCTTTTGTGTAAAACAGAGTCTGTCTTTGTTGTAATTGAAACACATTTTGATTGTTATCAAGTGTTTCAACTGTATTCAATTTTTTGTAATTGTGTAAAAGTCTCTTGCTTTTGTGCTTGAGCAAAGGAAGTCTCTTGGCTGCGTCCTTGAGCATAGGAAGTCTCTTAGTTGTGTCTTTGAGCAAGGAAGTCTCTCGCCTGTGTGCTTGAGCAAGGAAGTCTCATACTGTGTGTTTGAGCAACTTGTAATTTGATATTACATTTTAGTGAACTCTCCTTAGAAGTACAAGGGGGACAGAACTACTTCCGGTTTGTGGAAGGAACCTGTATAATTGCTTGTGTTCTCTGTTCTCTCTTTATCTCTTGATTATTCCGCTGCAATCAGAACCTAATCTCCTATCAGACTCTGATCTCATTCAGACTCTGAGTTTAAAGGAATTAGATTCTCACTCTTCAAGAGTTGCGAAAAGAAAACACAATTCAACCCCCCTTCTTGTGTTTTTCTCACCTTCAGTTGGTATCAGAGCTCCGACTCTGTTGTCTTAGCACTTAACCGTGTAACAGAAAAGATCCAGAGAAAAACATGTCTTCCAGTGAACCGTCTTCTTCTGGTGCCACTTCTGGTGCTGCTATACCATATGAATATGGATCCAATAACAGCAGTAGAAAGGCTGATTATGGAAAAATTCCTAAGTTCAATGGTGATCCTGAAGAATTTTCTTGGTGGAAAACCAACTTCTATAGTTATGTCATGGGTCTTGATGAAGAACTCTGGGACATACTTGAAGATGGTGTTGGTGACTTACAACTTGATGACGAAGGTGCTGCCATTGACCGCAAACTTCACACTGCTGTTCAAAAGAAAATCTACAAGAAACATCATATCATCAGAGGGGCTCTTGTCACTGCTATTCCTAAAACGGAATACATGAAGATGAGTGACAAATCTACTGCTAGAGCCATGTTTGCTTCTCTCTGTGCTAACTACGAAGGAAGCAAAAAGGTCAGGGAAGCTAAAGCTCTTCTATTAGTTCATCAATATGAACTATTTAAGATGAAAGAGGATGAAAGTATTGAGCAGATGTACTCAAGATTTCAAACTCTAGTATCTGGTCTACAGATACTAAAGAAGAGTTACATAGCTTCTGATCATGTTAGCAAGATTTTAAGGAGCTTACCCTCTAGATGGAGACCAAAGGTCACTGCAATTGAGGAGGCTAAAGATTTAAACACTTTAAGTGTTGAAGATCTTGTAAGCTCACTCAAGGTTCATGAGTTAAGTCTCAATGAACATGATTCTACAAGAAAATCCAAAACCATTGCTTTAAAATCAAAAGGAAGGTCTTCAAAGGCTCTCAAGGTTGAAGAATCTGAAAATGAGTCTTCAGCTTTTGAAAGCTCAGAGGAGGATCCTGATGTAGCAAAGGAAATGGCTATGCTTTCAAGCAGAATGCAGTACCTTGCTAAGAAGAACAAGAGATTTCTAAGCAAGAGCAGTGGGAAGGGGTTCAAAAAGGAGGATCAGAAAGGTTGCTTCAACTGCAAGAAAACTGGACATTTTATTGCTGAGTGTCCAGAACTGCAGAAGGAGAAACCCAAGTCAAAAAGGCCAACCTTCAAGTCAAGCAAGTTTAAGAAGCAGATCAAGAAAAGTCTGATGGCCACCTGGGAAGATCTTGATAATGAGTCAGGATCTGAAGATGATGATGCTGATGGTGAAGCCAATGTAGCTGTTGGACTAATGGCTACAACCGAATCTGTTAAAGAGACACTTGAGGCAGAATCAGATACAGACTCTGAAAATGAAACAGAGGTATATTCTGAACTCACAAGATCTGAACTTATAGAATCTGTCAATGAGCTTCTTGGTCATTTTAAAACTAAGACCACTGAGTTGAAGAAAGTCAAACAACAGCTTGATAAGCTGTCAAAAAGACATAATTCAACTCTGTTAGAATTAGAAGATTTAAAAGAAGAAAATATCTCTTTATTGATCAAGAAGTGTAGCTGTAAATACTTAAGTGAGCAAGATGTTGCTCTGCAAGAATTTATTGCTACTGGAATTGACAGATCAAGGGTTGCATCCATGATCTATAGCACGTATCAGAACAGAGGGCAGGGTCTTGGATTCATTGGAGGAAACTCAAATGAAATGACTCTGAAATCTAGTCCTGATGGAGCCAGAGAGGCGTTGAAAAATCTTTTTGTAAAAAAGTTTGATGAAGTCAACACAGAGACTCATTCAGAACCTACAACTTCTACTTCTAAGATTCTGACTAAGTCAAAACTTCAGAATGTTAAGTTAAAGGGTCTGAAAAACTTTGAACCCAAAGCTTTAAAGTCTCAGACTCTGAAACATTCAAAGTTTGATAAACAGACTCTGAAAAAGCCAGAGTCTGAAAAACCAAAGTCTAAGTTTCAAAGGAGAGAAACTGTGAAAGGCAAGTTGATACCTAAACCAAACGGTTCCAACCCTAAGGTATGGGAGAAAACATTGCCAAGGATTTCAAGACATAACTTGCGAAAAGAGTTCAATGGTTCTAAGACTAACCAAAAAGGACCCATAAGAATATGGGTACCTAAGTCTGATATTATTGATGCTGCAGGTATGTCTAAAAGGACTAAGAAAAGCACAAGGCTTGGTACCTAGACAGTGGGTGCTCGCGTCACATGACGGGAGAAAGGTCTATGTTCCTAACCCTAACCATGAAAGAGAGAGGAACTGTGAGATTTGGAGGAAACCAGACTGGCAAAATCATTGGTTCCGGAACCATTGGTAACTCTCTGATCTCAATCAGTAATGTGTGGTTAGTTGATGGACTTAAACATAACTTACTAAGCATAAGTCAATTATGTGACAGTGGTTATGATGTATTGTTTAATAAGAACAACTGCACAGTGGTTAACAAGGATGATCAGTCCATAGTCTTCAAGGGAAAACGAAGAAACAATGTATACAAGATAAAATTATCAGAACTGACTGATCAGAAGGTAATGTGCCTCCTGTCAATGAGTGATAAGAAGTGGATGTGGCATAGACGTTTGGGATATGCTAACTGGAGATTAATCTCTAAAATTAGCAAGTTACAACTTGTCAAAGGCCTACCAAACATTGACTATCACTCAGATGCTCTTTGCGGAGCATGTCAGAAAGGGAAAATTGTCAAGAGTCCCTTCAAGCCGAAAGAAATTGTTTCAACTTCCAGACCCTTGGAGTTACTTCATATTGACTTATTTGGACCAGTTAACACTGCATCCTTATATGGAAGTAAATATGGACTAGTTATTGTTGATGACTACAGCAGATGGTGTTGGGTTAAATTTCTGAAAACTAAAGATGATTCATATTCTGTGTTTAGTAAATTCTGCATCCAAATTCAATCAGAGAAGGAAATGAAAATCTTGAAAGTCAGAAGTGATCATGGAGGAGAATTTGAAAATGAACCGTTTGAGGTTTTCTGTGAAAAACATGGAATTATTCATGAATTCTCTACACCTAGAACTCCACAACAAAATGGAGTTGTAGAGAGAAAGAACAGAACCTTACAAGAGATGGCTAGAACCATGATCCATGAGAACAATCTGGCTAAGCATTTTTGGGCAGAAGCAGTAAACACAGCTTGTTATGTTCAGAACAGAATCTATATTAGACCTCTGTTGAACAAAACAACTTATGAACTCTTTAAAGGAAGAAAACCCAACATATCTTATTTTCATCAGTTCGGATGTACATGTTATGTCCTGAACAACAAAGTCTACCTAAAGAAATTTGATGCCAAAGCACAAAAGGGAATCTTTTTAGGTTACTCTGAACGCTCTAAGGCATACATGCTGTATAATTCAGAAACACATTGTGTGGAAGAATCTATGCATGTAAGATTCGATGACAAAGAGCCTGGAAGTGAAACTCCAGTGCAAGATGAAAGTCATGAAAAATCTCAAGATTCTGATGATAACTCAGAATCTGATCAGATTCCAGAATCTGAAGATACTTCAGAAGCTGGAACAACCCCTGAAGTTCCTAATGTAGAAGCTTCTGATGAAGCTCAAGATGGTTCTCTGCAAGCTAGTCAATCCAAACAATCTTTCAAATACAAGTCTTCACATCCAGAAGATCAGATAATTGGCAATAAAGAAAGTCCTATGAGAACAAGATCGCATTTCAGACAAGAAGAGTCTGCTTTAGGATTATTATCTGTTATTGAACCAACTTCTGTTGAAGAAGCTCTTGGAGATGAAGGATGGATTCTAGCAATGCAAGAAGAACTGAATCAATTCAAAAGGAATGAAGTATGGGATCTAGTAGCTAAGCCTAATCACAAGAACATCATTGGAACCAAGTGGGTGTTTAGAAATAAGCTTAGTGAACAAGGAGAAGTAATCAGAAACAAGGCCAGACTTGTTGCACAAGGCTTCAGTCAGCAAGAAGGCATTGATTACACAGAAACTTTTGTTCCAGTTGCAAGATTGGAAGCAATCAGGTTACTTCTTTCCTATGCAGTTAATCACAACATAACTTTGTATCAAATGGACGTTAAGAATGCATTTCTTAATGGTGTCATTTCTGAAGAAGTATATGTCAAACAACCTCCTGGCTTTGAAGATTTAAAGCATCCATAGCATGTTTATAAATTAAAGAAATCACTCTATGGCTTGAAACAAGCTCCCAGAGCTTGGTATGAAAGACTGAGTAATTTCTTGATTCAAAACTACTTTGAACGAGGACAAGTTGACACTACTCTATTCAGAAAGACTCTAAAGAAAGACATTCTTGTAGTTCAGATTTATGTTGATGATATTATCTTTGGTTCTACAAATAGTTCACTTTGCAAAGAGTTTTCAAAAGTAATGCAGGATGAATTTGAAATGAGCATGATGGGAGAATTGAAGTTCTTTCTTAGAATTCAAATCAACCAATGCAAAGATGGAGTCTACGTTCATCAGTCCAAGTATACGAAAGAGCTTATGAAGAAGTTCAATCTTGAGGACTGCAAAGAAATGAATACTCCAATGCATCCAACCTGCACTCTGAGCAAAGAAGATCAAGGAACCAAAGTTGACCAGAAGCTGTATAGAGGTATGATTGGTTCTTTGTTATACCTAACTGCATCCAGACCAGATATTTTGTACAGTGTATGTTTGTGTGCAAGGTTTCAATCAGATCCTAGAGAGTCTCACTTAACTGCTGTTAAGAGAATCTTTAGATATCTGAAAGGAACTACTAATCTTGGACTTCTTTACAAGAAATCCTCTGACTATAAGCTAGTTGGATTCTGTGATGCTGATTATGCTGGAGACAGGATTGAAAGAAAATCAACCAGTGTCAATTGTCAATTTTTGGGAGAGAATCTGATATCCTGGGCTAGCAAGAGGCAAGCAACCATTGCTCTGTCTACAGCAGAAGCAGAATACATCTCAGCTGCTAGTTGTTGTACACAGCTACTCTGGATGAAACATCAGCTTGAGGACTATCAAATAACTGAAAACCATATCCCAATTTATTGTGATAATACAGCAGCTATATGTTTGTCTAAAAATCCAATTCTGCATTCAAGAGCAAAGCATATTGAGATTAAACATCATTTTATAAGAGACTATGTTCAAAAAGGAATTTTAGATATCCAATTCATTGATACTGATCATCAATGGGCTGATATATTTACTAAACCTTTATCTGTTGAAAGATTTGATTTCATAAAGAAAAATTTGAACATGTGCTATGTCTCTGGGTAATATGCGCCTCTGAAAACAGAATTCAGACTCTGAAAATATTCAGAAGCTATCTGAGAATCAGACTCTCTTTTGGAGATTCTGATAAAAGCTTCTGATAAAATATTCAGACTCTGGTAAGGAATCTTTAGACTCTCAGAAGCCCGTAGTAGTGGAAGCGTGACTGTTAAGTTCAGTAACACCCTGCCCCACTATGGTGACAGTTACTTTACGGTTTCTCAGACGTGGCCTGTCTGTATTGGGTAAAAACTCAAAGGGCAATGATTTCATTATGTTAAACAAGTTACCTTCGCTTTGTCCTAATACGTTTACGGCTGCATGCTATATGTATTTATTGTTTGTGTTTGTTTGTCCCCTACTCTTTCCAAACAGTTTTCAAACATTTTCTCTATAAATACATAACACACACAACTCACTTCTCTTTTCACTCTTTGATTTTCTCTCTGAACAAATTTCTTGTTTTTCAATACTTTGCAAAACCTTTTCTTTTGTTCTCAAATCAAACTCTTAGAAAACCCTAATGGCAAGTGATCTCATCCAATCTGGTGTCATAATCAAGTCTGGAGGTTCCTATGTTATCAAACTCAGAACAATGAACATCATCAAGGAGACTCTGGAAATTCAAGTTGAATCTCCAGTAGATTTTGGTTCACTCAGTCGTCATGGAGTTGACGTTGCACCTCATTTCTTATCACAAGGAATGATGAGATACTTTGGTATGTTGAATGGACCAACATATCAGGAGCTTGTTAGATATTTTTGGGTTTGGTCAGAAGTCTACGACAAAGCTGAAGCTACTTTGGAAGAAACAGTAGCAATCTCAAACAACCCCAGTCTTCCTGGCAAAAACAGAGACCAAATGGGTTTAAAACCGTACAATGGTCTTGAAATAAGGTCTGCTGTGATGGGAATTCCTATAATTATCACTGAAGAGGTGGTAGTCAGGGCTTGTCAGATGGAGAGCGCTGGTAAATTTCAATGGAATGTCAACAAGAAAAGTGAATGGGCTGTTGTCTGCAACAAGTTGTTATTTGAAGGGAGACCCTCAAATAAATTGGTGGATATGCATCCTGAGCATAGGGTGCTTCTGAAGATTATACTGGACAGTATGCTTCAGAAAGGAGGAGGAACAGATACATTATCTGTGGATCACAAAGTACTTCTTTATTTTCTTATCAACAAAATAAAAATCAACTTCCCCAGATATGTGATGCACCACATGTGTTGGGCCATCAAGAAGAGTCAATCAGAAACCAGGAGGCAAGTTCCTTTTGAAAGATTAATATCTGAGATTCTGTATCAAGGAGGTCTTTTGAAGGTTTTATCAGAATCTGGTGTGGTATCAGATATTCATCTAGGAACTGTGATTGGTAGAATCATCAATGGCAAGACTCTACAGTACATGAAGATTGTCAAGAGATTCAATCCCTCTAAGCATGATATGAGAGAATCCTATGTACAATCTGATTTGATGATGGACTTCCCTCCCATATCCAGAGAAGATAATCCTGAAGTTCTTGCTAGATTTGTGGTGGATTACTTCAAGGAGACTGGTAGAATAATCAACTATTCTGCTATTCCTGAGACTGCTGGAGGAGGCCCTCTTAAGGTCAAAGGAAAAAGGACCAAGGAAGTGGTTCTCAAGGAAGAGGAAGAGAAGCAGGAGCCTCTCAAGAAAAAGATCAAATCTTCTGCTCTTCCTGGAGTTTCAATTGGTTCTCCTTCTGCATCTTCTGCACCTTCTGCACTTCGTGAAATTAAGGATGGGAAGAAGACTAAGAAAGATGAGAAGAAGGCTAAGAAAGCTGAGAAGAAAGCAATAATAGGCAAAGCTGACAGAGACTATGACAAGTTAGCTCAAGAGATTGCTGATTTCATTGATGCTGACTCTGGAGGTGAAGAGAGTCAGATCAAGAAGAGAAAGGTGGATGTGATTCCTGTGGCTAAGGATGTAGCACAGAAGATAGGTACTTCTGTATCTATGATTGAGGATGAACACACTGCTGGCAAGGTTATGGCAGCAGATTTGATTGCTGAAGAATTGAAGGAAGAGACTGTCAAGGAAGCTGCTAAGTTACTTGCTTCTGCTCTTAAACAGAAGAGTACTTCAGAACCTGCAGAAGCTGAGTTATCAGAAGCTACTGTTTCTGATCATTTTGCCTCTCCAGAAGCTGGCATTGGCACCTCTGGCAACGTGGCATATAGCTCATCTTCTTCTTTGAATCATGAGTCAGAATCAGATTCAGAATCTGACAACAAACCCTTGAGCCAAATTCTTCCATCCCTCAAAAATTCATCTCCCTCACCAATCAAACCCATATCATCCCATAACCCACTTGACCAGGCAGTAGTTGATTATGTTGATTCAACTATGGACAGAGTAATTCAAGACACAATCATAGTGTCTATGAATCTTCCTGCTGACCATCCTGCTCAACCTTCATTTCTCAAACCACTTCAGGTAATTCAACCTTCTAAAAAACCTGAAGGAACCATTCAATCCAAACAACCATCCCCCCAAACTGAAACCATTTGTGTAGACTCTCCAGACACTCTAGATTCTCTTGAAAAACATCTAGGGGGAGAACTACCAAAAACCCCTGCAAAATCCAAAACAACAAAAGCTACTTCATCCATTTCCAAACCAGACCCTGTACCTGAACCTACAGAGAATCTGACCTTAGCTTCTGTTGAACCTTCAGAACTTGCTAAACCAGCTTCTGAAAATCTGGAACAAGCCTCTGATACTGTATCAGTCTCTGTAACAGAATATAGAGCTGAGACCAGAAGAGTTTCCCAACCTCTGTGTGATCCCATAACCTTTTTCTCAGGTTTTGAAACTTTTCTAGCCTTGAGAGCTTCTCTACCCTCAACCTCTGAACCTCAAACTGACTTATTTGATTCAAGTAAGATAGATGAGTTCTATGCTTCTTCATGCAATAAGCTCAAAGAAGTCATTGAGCAAAGGCTTATACCAATACTCAATGTGAGCTATGAGGACAAGTTCTCTACAGTGAAGTCTGAGTTTTTGGATTTTATCACCAAAATTCAAAAAGCTGCTGCCAGGGAACAAGTTCTTATCACTGCCAAGCATGTTGAAGAAGTAAAGCGGGCTGAGAAAGTTGTAGCTCTGGAAAATGCTCCTATTCTGAGGATAAGAGATACACCCTTCTTTGATGAGGATCAGTATACTCCTAGAGAATCAGTGGCTTACAATTCTTTGAAGAGGAAGATGTATAGAATTCAAGAAGAAGCTAGACTGGAAAGAGAAGAACATTTGCGAAGAACTGAGGCTCTGGAAGAGATGGTAAAGAAACAGCAAGAGGATCTCCAGAAACTGATGGATCATCTTGCCAAACAAAACCAACCTTAGTTTAATTTCATTTCGTTTTTTTTGTAATTCTTGTTTGCTATCCATCTTCTGAACTTGTTTTTACGTACAATTTATACAAGTTGTTTTTGATTCATTTTGCATTCTATTTTTTTTATGCTCTGAATCTTCTATGTTTTCCCTCTGAATCTCTTTCTTCTTTAAAACATGACTACACCCTTACCTTAAGTCATTTAAAAAGGGGGAGGAACCATGTTCTGAACTTTTTTTGTTGATGACAAAAGGGGGAGAAGGAAAAGTATTTATGTCAGGGAGGAGAGAAAGTCTTCTTTAATTACATTGCATGTATACGTATATGTTAAGGGGAAATCTGCGAAAGGTGCTTAGTTAGACTCTGAGCCCTGTTTAAGAATCAATTTACTAAATATTCTGAGTATGAATTTGATTGCTTTTGAAAAACAATTTAATTAACCTGGATAGAACTCAAGATGAGCTTACAAACCTCAACTTAAGAACTATCAGACTCAGGGGGAGTCAGAGCTTACAAACCTCAGACTCTGAGCTTACAAACCTCAGAACCCTTTAAGTCAACTTGGTAATTAAATTAACAACAATTGACCTTTTAAATACTAATGTTTGTCATCATCAAAAAGGGGGAGATTGTTGGAACAAAGGTGTTCAGCAATACCACGTTTTGAGTTTTGATGATAACAAGGTATTAAAAAGTTGTCAATTGGATATTGCTAATATTTGTTTAAGTATGCAGGACATCAATTAAGATTTGTATCTTAGAAAGCATTCTGTTTGAACAATGTTAAAGAGCAATAAATCCATAGAAGCTTGTTGCTTGTGATTCTGCTTCAAAGAGAGTCTGAAGACTGTGCTGAAGAGAGTCTGAAGACTGTATCGAAGAGAGTCTGAAGACTGTATCAGAGCATGAAGACCATCGGAATCTGAGAACCTAGAGAGTCTGAAGATTATCAGAAGCTTAGTACTACAGTGAGTCTGAAGCCACAAATTTGATGATCTGCTAACAGTGATCTCTACTGCATTGTTATGCACAAAGAAACTCTAATGGAGTAACGGCTAGCTTCTAAGTCAACTTGAGCGTGGGAAGCACAAAGACAAAGATTGCAGGCCAGTACAGAGTACGTTGTACGAACTCTGTTTCCACTACTCCACTACCACGTACAGTTTGGCAACTGTGTCTACCGGTATTAATCCTCAAAGGGAATGGAATTCAAATGATGCTATTGAAGGACTATTACCAAATCAAGCAACAGATCAACAGTCATTGATCAAGCTTCAGAAATCATCCTGATGCGCTGGATGACTTAACGTCTCTTTCCTACGCCTATATAAAGGATAGAAGACTTGAAGAAGTGTTGGACTCTACAACTTAGAAAAACTGCATTGCGCTGCTTTCGTATTCAACTGAGTCTTAACACAAGCACATCATTAACTTAGATTCTTAAAAACTGAGTATTCTAGAATCTCTAAGTTTCACAGAAAAACAGAGTCTGTCTTTTGTGTAAAACAGAGTCTGTCTTTATTGTAATTGAAACACATTTTGATTGTTATCAAGTGTTTCAACTCTATTCAATTTTCTGTAATTGTGTAAAAGTCTCTTGCTTTTGTGCTTGAGCAAAGGAAGTCTCTTGGCTGCGTCCTTGAGAAAAGGAAGTCTCTTGGCTGCGTCCTTGAGCATAGGAAGTCTCTTAGTTGTGTCTTTGAGCAAGGAAGTCGCTCGCCTGTGTGCTTGAGCAAGGAAGTCTCATACTGTGTGTTTGAGCAACTTGTAATTTGATATTACATTTTAGTGAACTCTCCTTGGAAGTACAAGGGGGACAGGACTACTTCCGGTTTGTGGAAGGAACCTGTATAATTGCTTGTGTTCTCTGTTCTCTCTTTATCTCTTGATTATTCCGCTACAATCAGAACCTAATCTCCTATCAGACTCTGATCTCATTCAGACTCTGAGTTTAAAGGAATTAGATTCTCACTCTTCAAGAGTTGCGAAAAGAAAACACAATTCAACCCCCCCTTCTTGTGTTTTTCTCACCTTCAATGGACATCTGCAACAAACTCTTATTTGAAGAGAGACCCTCAAATAAGTTGGTAGACATGCATCCTGAACATAGGATGCTTCTGAAGATCATACTGGATAGTATGCTTCAAAAAGATGGAGGAACAGACACTCTGTCTGTTGATCATAAAGTGCTTCTGTACTTCTTGTTTAAAAAGAAGAAAATAAACTTTCCAAGATACGTGATGCATTACATGTGCTGGGCCATCAGGGAAGGCCAAACAAAATCCAGAAGACAAGTTCCTTTTGGAAGATTGATCTCTGAGATTCTGTATCAAGGAGGCCTCTTGAAGGTCTTGAAAGAATCTGGTGTTGTATCAGACGCTCAGCTTGGAACAGTGACAGGGAGAATCATCAATGGCAAGACTCTTCAATACATGAAGATTGTCAGGAAGTTCAACCCTTCTAATCTAGATATGAAGGAATCCTCTATACAATCAGATCTGATGATGGATTTCCCTCCTATTTCCAAAGAAGTCAATCCTGAAGTACCAGCAAGATTTGTGGTAGACTACTACAATGAAACTGGTAGAATAATCAACTATTTTGCCATTCCTGAGACTGCTGGAGGAGGACCTCTTAAGGTCAAAGGCAAAAGGACCAAGGAAGTCAATCTAGAGGAAGAGGAAGAGAAGCAAGAACCTCCTAAAAAGAAGAAAAAGTCTACAGCTCATCCATGAGTGATTATTGGTGCCTCTGAAACCATAGCTCCTATGCCTCTGTCTGTCTCTTCTGCATCCAAGGAAATTAAGGAAAAGGATAAAGAAACCCAAGGATGAGAAGAAAACAAAGGACGAGAAGAAGGCAAAAAATGAGAAGAAAGCCAAGAAAGGTAAAGCTGACAGAGATCACAAGAGGCTGGCTGAGGAAATTGCTGAATTTCTTAATACTGATTCTGATGAAGAAGAAAGTCAGACCAAGAAAAGGAAGATGGAAGTTGTTCCTGTGGCTAAGGATGTAGCACAGAAGATAGGTACTTCTGTATCTATGATTGAAGATGAACATGCTGCTGGCAAGGCAATGGCAACAGAAGTTGTGGCAGAAGGACATAAGGATGAGACTGTGAAGGAAGCTGCTAAGTTGCTTGCAGCAGCTTTAAAACAGAAGAGTCAAGTTGCCCCTGCAAAAGCTGACCTATCAGAAGCTACTCTGTCTGATGCTTCTTACCAACAAGCTTCTCCAGAAGCTGGCATTGGCACATCAGGTAACATTTCATTTGACTCAGCTATCTCTTCTATGAATCAAGAGTCCTCATCTGAAACTGAATCAGATAACATACCTCTGAGCCAAGTCCTTCCATCCGTTCGAAATAAAACCCCCTCTCCAATCAAACCTATATCATCTTTTGATCCACTTGACCCAAGAATAGGTGAATATGTTGATTCAACTATTGATAGGGTTATTCAAGACACCATCATAGTGTCTCTGAACTTACCCTCTGACCATCCTGCTCAACCATCATTTCTTAAACCACTTCAGACAATTCAGCCTACTGAAGAACCTGAAGTACCCATTCAATCAACTCAACCATCTCCCCAACATGAAACTATTTGTGTAGACTCTCCAGACACCCTAGATTCTCTGGAAAAACACCTAGGAGGAGAACTACCAAAGACCCCCGCAAAATCCAAATCAACAAACACTACAGAATCTGTTTCAAAACCAGACTCTGTACCCCAACCTGAACCAGAAATTCTAACCTTAGCTTTAATTGAACCAGTTTCTGAAACTGTAGAGGCACCAGTCTCTGAGACTCTGGAACAAGTTTCTAGTGTCATACCTGACCCAGAACTTTGAGCAAAGATTTGTGCCAATCCTCAATGTAAGCTATGAGGATAAGTTCTCTACTCTGAAGAATGAATTTGTGGATTATATCACCAAAATTCAGAAGGCTGCTGTAAAAGAACAAGCTGGTGTTCTTGCCAAACATGTGGAAGAACTTAAGAAAGCTGAGACAGCAAAGGCTAAGAAGAAAGCTCCTATTCTGCGATTGGAATATAAACCATTCTTTGATGCTGATCAATACAATCCAAGGGAAATAGTGGTTTATGATTCGCTGAAGAAGAGGCTTCACAGAGTACAAGAAGAAGCTAGACTTGAGAGAGAAGCTCATCTCAGAAGAACATAAGCTCTCGAAGAAATTGTCAAGAAACAACAAGAGGATCTCCAGAAGTTGATGGATCACATTGCCAAACAAAACCAACCTTAGTTGCACACCTAGTGTTTTAACTGTTTTGTTTTGCTTGTATTCTTATTTTTTGCTGATTTCTATTATCTTATGAACTTTCATTTTATGATTATTAAAGTTTTTACTTCACTAGATGTGCTTCTGATAGATCTTGCTTTATTTATCTTATTGCATCTGAAGTAATTTTCCTTATAATCTGTTTGTTTTCAGACTCTAATATGTTTTTGCTCTGAATCTTTTTCTCATTTTTTCTTTTAAATTTTTTTTACCCTCACTTGATATCATTCAAAAAGGGGGAGAAACATTTTTTTTAAAAAAATAAAAACCTTTTTGTTGATGACAAAAGGGGGAGAAAGTCTAGTGAGTACTATGTAAAGTTAAAGGGAAATTTGCGCGAAAGGTACTTCGTTAGATTCTGAGCCCCATTAAAAAGAATCTTTTCTCATATTCGTTTATTATTCTAAGATTTGATTCAGCTATTTGCTTAACATGAATTTAATTAACTTGGATAGAACTTAGGGGGAGCTTACAAACCTCAACTTAAGGACTATCAGACTCAGGGGGAGTCAGAGCTTACAAACCTCAGACTCTGAGCTTACAAACCTCAGACCCTTTAAGTCAACCTGTTAATTAGATTAACAACAATTGACCTTTTAAATACTGATGTTTGTCATCATCAAAAAGGGGGAGATTGTTGGAACAAGGGTGTTCAGCAATACCACATCTTGAGTTTTGATGATAACAAGGTATTAAAAATTGTCAATTGGATATGCTAATATTTGTTTAAGTATGCAGGATATTAATCAAGATTTTCATCTTAGAAAGAATTCTGTTTGAACAAATTGAGAGCAAGACCAAGAGAAGCGTGTTGCTTGTGATTCTGAAGATCTGAAGAGTCTGAAGAATCATCAGAAGCTGTGTTAAGAAGTCCTGAAGACTAAAAGAATCTGAAGTTCATATAAGTCTGAGGATGATCAGAACCTAAAAGTTCAAGAGAGTCTGAAGATCATCAGAAGCTGAATTGCTACAGTGAGTCTGAAGCCTACAATCTGAAGATCTGCTTAGAAGGATTTCTAAAGGCATTGCGATGCATAAGAAACATTCTATTGGAGTAACGGCTAGCTTCAAAGTCAACTTGAGCGTGGGATGCTCAACGACAAAGAATGCAGAATAGTACAGAGTACGTGTGTACAAACTCTGTTTCCACTACTCCACTACCTTGTACAGTTTGGCAACTTTGTCTACCGGTATTAAGCTTCAAAAGGAATGGAATTCAAAATATGCATTTGAAGGACTGTTACCATATCAAGCAACAGATCAACAACTATTGATCAAGCTTCCAAAATTCTCTTGATGTGCTGGATTGTCTCAACGTCTCTTTCCAACGCCTATATAAAGGATAGAAAACTTGAAGAATATGTTGGACTCTACAACTGAAAAACTACGTTGTCAAGCTATTGTATTCTAACTGAGTCAAACCAGAAACACATCAAGTGTCTCCAACTCTTTTCAATTTTCTGTAAATTGTGTCAGAAGTCTCTTGCTTGTGTGCTTGAGCAAAGAAGTCTCTTAGTTGTGTCTTTGAGCATTGGAAGACTCTTGCCTGCGTGCTTGAGCAATTGGAAGTCTCTTACTGTGTGTTTGAGCAACTTGTAATTGATATTACATTTTAGTGAAACTCTCCTTGGAAGTGCAAGGGGGACATGACTACTTCCGGTTTGTGAAAGGAACCTGTATAATTGCTTGTGTTCTCTCTTTCTCTCTATCTCTTGTTATATTCTGCTGCAACAGAATCTAATCTCCCATCAGACACTGAATCCATTCAGATTCTGATCCTGTAGAAACAGATTCTTACACTTCAAGAGTTTCGAAAAAGAAAACACAATTCAACCCCCCCTTCTTGTGTTCTTCTCACCTTCAAGCACCACCTTGAGGCTGTTGTCCCACAGCTTGGGCTACAGCTTGCAATGCAGCAGCAATGGCAGCAACATTTCTTCCAGCCATCTCAAGGTTCTACACGACAAACAACAATTTAAGACAACAAGGAAAATATAACTTGACACACGACACTACATGGCTCGACACGACTCTACTACTTGGCCGGACAGACCGACCTGCTCTGATACTAATTGTAACACCCCGTTTTCCAAACATAAAAATTTCATAATAAAATCATCAGAGTATACAACAACGGAGTATTACACTACTTTCTCAATTTCATAAATAGAATATAAAACTATTTATTCAACAATGTATTATCAACCAACATTTTGCAGCGGAATATTATTTTCATGATAAGCAACTCCAACAAACTGGCACATAGGCCTCAACGTGATAATTTTTCAAACATCTGTTCAATGACAGTAAAGGCTCCAACAACATGTTTCAAAATTGATACATAAAGGTATGATAAAACATGACAACTATTTTCCCATCCCGTTACGTATCAGAGCCCTAGGACACTTGAGCCAACACTTCTACTATCCTTCATTACCTGCAAGTAACCCATAGGAAAGGCAACGTTTTCAAGCAGAAGGGTTGAGATTCACATCAATAAATATAGAAATATAATCATCATTTGCATTTAACAACTTCAATAAATAAATCAAATAAATATATATATACATATTCACAACGTCAATGTTCACACACTTCATCGATGGCTACAACAACGACGACACGACAATGCAACCGACAACGACGACAAGACGACCAACAACAACAACTAATGCAATATGCATGTGGTACCGTTTAACGCGTTTGAATGACAAGGCATTCCAGGGCATAAGCCCTCAACAGTTGAATGGTTAAAGCATTCCCAGGGCATGAGCCCTCAACAATTGAATGGACTAGAATTCACAGGGCATAAGCTCTCAACAGTTGAACGACAAGGCGTTCACAAGGCATAAGTATGCAATGGACTCTATTCAGTGTATATCTACATAAAACTCTCCTGCGACAACGACAACACGAACCACAACAACTACGACTTAACAATGCATATAATTAAATATGACTTACTCTTCAACATTCGTCAATTAGCAACATAACAATATTTGTATGATGTAACTCATTAACAATTATACTCAACAACTTGCATAAATAATTAATATAGCTATTCATAGGACAACGGTCGACCAATCAGTTATTTTACGTTCAACAGCTCCTTCAAATTATCTTAGTAATTTCAGAGCATCTACCTCACACACTAACTCATCCCTCAACTCGAAACAGAGCGGCTTCAGGTACTGGGCAATTCGCCAGGCGAGCTCAAGAACGGGTTACTCGCCAGGCGAGCAGACTTGTTCGCCAGGCGAGCGATGAACGGGTTGCTCGCCAGGCGAGCATACATGTTCGCCAGGCGAGAGAGGAACGGGTTGCTCGCCATGGCAAGAAAGCTTATTCGCCAAGCGAGTCGCGACAGAACAGACTACGGGATTCTGCAGTTTTTCACCCCAAACCCCAATTCTCCTAAATTCTAACTCCAAAACTGGTAACAACAATCCATTAAGGTTTTGTCCACAACTAGGATTCTTTTTAACACTCTTAAACAATATTCTTACATTCAATTTCACCCTAAGAATCAATTCAACCCTAAATTCCCAATTCGACAACCCTCTTGTTAAACACAGAATCAAATTATATAACTATATTCATATCATAAATCTCACCCTTACCTTAATTCGGATGAAAGAAGATTCTAAGACCTTTGATTCTCTCCCACTTGGTTCTCCTCCTGGCTTTCTCCCAAATCTGATATCTTTGTACGTGAAACTGTTTCTGTCAGTTTCCTTTTTTCTATCCTAACTCCTCATAAATATTTTCTATTATACTAATTAACCCCCTCTTAAATCCTCTTAACTCCCTTTAATTTTATTAATTCTAATTTAATCCCCAAACTCTAAAATAATAATAATTCTCACTTTCTATATAAAATAATAGTAAAACATATAATAAAACATAACACACCATATACTCAATAATAATGATTTAAAATCATATGAAAGACTTTAAACAAATCAGAAATAAATAATTAACAACTAGGGCATTACAACTCTCCCCAACTTAGAGAATTTCGTCCTCGAAATATTACCTTATGTAAACAACTCCGGATACGACTCTAGCATCTTACTCTCCAGTTCCCAAGTCAAGCTTTCACCAGTTACTCCTCCCCAAACAACCTTCACTAGAGGTATCTCCTTGCCTCTCAACTTCTTCACCTCACGCCCTTCAATTCTCAATGGTAAGGTCTCAACCGTAAGGTTGTCTCTAACTTGCACATCATCTCTTGGAATAATATGCGAAGGATCCGCTGCATACTTACGAAGTTGCGACACATGGAACACATCATGCAAATTTGATAGATGTGGTGGCAATCCCACTCTATATGCCACTGTTCCAACTCTCTCAGATATCTGATATGGTCCAATAAACTTCGGGGTCAGCTTCTTAGACTTCAATGCACGACCCACACCTGTCATAGGAGTGACTCTCAGGAACACATGGTCTCCCTCTTGAAACTCAAGGTCCTTTCTACGCTTGTCATGGTAATTCTTTTGTCGGCTCTGCGACGCTTTCATCTTTTCTCTAATCAACTTCACCTTTTCCGTAGTTTGTTGAACAATTTCTGGTCCCAACATTACACTTTCTCCCGACTCAAACCAACATAACGGAGTTCTACACCTCCGACCATACAAGGCTTCAAACGGTGCCATACCAATACTCGAATGGTAACTGTTATTATATGTGAACTCTATCAATGGTAAATGACTATCCCAAGCTCCACCGTGCTCGAGCACACAAACCCTCAACAAGTCTTCTAATGATTGAATTGTTCTCTCCGACTGACCATCGGTCTGCGGATGATAAGCCGAACTCAACTTCAACTTCGAACCCAACGCCTCTTGCAAACTCTTCCAAAATCCAGAAGTGAACCTTAAATCTCTATCCAACACAATGCTTGACGGAACACCATGCAACTTCAGGAACTCAATTTCTTTCTTACCTCGGACATCCTCTAGAAAATACCTGTTCAAAAACTCCCTCCTGAACACGGCCCAAGTCACAACAGCACCATCTTGCTCTAAGATAGGAAGCTCAGCTACCCACTAGTCATCCGCCTCCTCAGCCAACATGTGTGTGCCAAACCGCACCTTCTGTTCCTCACTGCACTGCATAACCCTGAAGATTCTCTCAATTTCCTTGAGCCACGACTGAGCTCCATCAGGATCATACCTTCCTCTGAATGTCGGTGGATGATTCCTCAAGAAGGTTTCCAACAACCTCGCTCCATCATTACCAGCAGCACCACCTTGAGGCTGTTGTCCCATAACTTGGGCTACAACTTGCAACGCAGCAGCAATGGCAACAACATTTCTTCCAGCCATCTCAAGGTTCTACACGACAAACAACAATTTAAGACAACAAGGACAATATAACTTGACACACGACACTACATGGCTCGACACAACTCTACTACTTGGCCGGACAGACCGACCTGCTCTGATGCCAATTGTAACATCCCGTTTTCCAAACATAAAAATTTCATAATAAAATCATCAGAGTATACAACAACGAAGTATTACACTACTTTCTCAATTTCATAAATAGAATATAAAACTATTTATTCAACAATGTATTATCAACCAACATTTTGCAGCGGAATATTATTTTCATGATAAGCAACTCCAACAAACTGGCATATAGGCCTCAACGTGATAATTTTTCAAACATCTGTTCAATGACAGTAAAGGCTCCAACAACATGTTTCAAAATTGATACATAAAGGTATGATAAAACATGACAACTATTTTCCCATCCTGTTACGTATCAAAGCCCTAGAACACTTGAGCCAACACTTTTACTAGCCTTCATTACCTGCAAGTTACCCATAGGAAAGGCAACGTTTTCAAGCAGAAAGGGTGAGATTCACATCAATAAATATAGAAATATAATCATCATTTGCATTTAACAACTACAATAAATAAATCAAATATATATATATATATATATATACATATTCACAACATCAATGTTCACACACTTCATCGATGGCTACAACAACGACGACACGACAATGCAACCGACAACGACGACAAGACGACCAACAACAACAACTAATGCAATATGCATGTGGTACCGTTTAACACGTTTGAATGACAAGGCATTCCAGGGCATAAGCCCTCAACAGTTGAATGGTTAAAGCATTCCCAGAGCATGAGCCCTCAACAATTGAATGGACTAGCATTCACAGGGCATAAACCCTCAACAGTTGAACGACAAGGCGTTCACAGGGCATAAGCCCTCAACAATTATGAGTATGCAATGGACTCTATTCAGTGTATATCTACATACAACTCTCCTGTGACAACGACAACACGAACCACAACAACTACGACTCAATAATGCATATAATTAAATATGACTTACTCTGCAACATTCGTCAATTAGCAACATAACAATATTTGTATGATGTAACTCATTAACAATTATACTCAACAACTTGCATAAATAATTAATATAGCTATTCATAGGAAAACGGTCGACCAATCAGTTATTTTACGTTCAACAGCTCCTTCAAATTATCTTAGTAATTTATGAGCATCTACCTAACACACTAACTCATCCCTCAACTCGAAACAGAGCGGCTTCAGGTACTGGGCAATTCGCCAGGCGAGCTTAAGAACGGAGTGCTCGCCAGGCGAGTAGACTTGTTCGCCAGGCGAGAAAGGAACGGGTTGCTCGCCATGGCGAGAAAGCTTATTCGCCAAGCGAGTCGCGACAGAACAAACTACGGGATTCTGCAGTTTTTCACCCCAAACCCCAATTCTCCCAAATTCTAACTCCAAAACTGGTTACAACAATCCATTAAGGTTTTATCCACAACTAGGATTCTTTTTAACACTTTTAAACAATATTCTTACATTCAATTTCACCCTAAGAATCAATTCAACCCTAAATTCCCAATTCGACAACCCTCTTGTTAAACACAGAATCAAATTATATAACTATATTCATAACATAAATCTCACCCTTACCTTAATTCGGATGAAAGAAGATTCTAAGACCTTTGATTCTCTCCCTCTTGGTTCTCCTCCTGGATTTCTCCCAAAACTGATATCTTTGTACGTGAAACTGTTTCTGTCAGTTTCCCTTTTGCTATCCTAACTCATAAATATTTTCTATTATACTAAGGCTAAAGTGCATTTTTCACCCCTTAAGTTTCAAAAAGTTGTGATTTCGGCCCTCTCTTTAAAAAAATTACAATTTTGGTCCCTTTTGTTCCAAAATTGCTAGGAAGACGCCACGTGTCCCAAAAAAGGGGTCATAATCGCAACTTTTTGAGAAGATAAGGGGTCAAAAGATCATATTTCCCTTATGTTAGAGGGTCAAAAGAGCATATTTCCCTAAACATAGGGGGTCACTTTTGTCATTTTCATTCATAAGGGGCCAAAATCGCAACTTTTTAAAACTTAAGGGGTGAAAAGTGCACTTTACCCTTATACTAATTAACCCCCTCTTAAATCCTCTTAACTCCCTTTAATTTTATTAATTATAATTTAATCCCCAAACTCTAAAATAATAATAATTCTCACTTTCTATATAAAATAATAATAAATCATATAATAAAACATAACACACCATATACTCAACAATAATTATTTAAAATCATATGAAAGACTCTAAACAAATCAGAAATAAATAATTAACAACTAGGGCGTTACAACTCTCCCCAACTTAGAGAATTTCGTCCTCGATATATTACCTCATGTAAACAACTCCGGATACGACTCTAGCATCTTACTCTCCAGCTCCCAAGTCAAGCTTTCACCAGTTAAAACTTGATGACGAAGGAGCTGCTATTGACAGAAAGAAACACACTGCTGCTCAGAAGAAAAGCTAGAAGAAACATCACATAATCAGAAGAGCACTTGTCACAACTATTCCCAAATCTGAATACATGAAGATGAGTGACAATTCTACTGCTAAAGCTATGTTTGCTTCTCTATGTGCTAACTATGAAGGTAGCAAGAAAGTCAGAGAAGCAAAAGCTCTTTTGCTAGTTCATCAGTATGAACTGTTCAAAATGAAAGAGGATGAAAGTATTGAGCAGATGTACTCAAGATTTCAGACTCTAGTTTCTAGAATCCAGATACTGAAGAAGAGCTACATAGCCTCTGATCACGTAAGAAAGATTCTGAGAAGTCTTCCCTCAAGATGGATACTTAAGGTAACTGCCATTGAGGAAGCTAAAGATCTATACACTCTAAGTGTTAAAGATATTATCAGTTCCCTCAAAGTTCATGAGTTAAGCCTCAATGAAGCTGACTCTGTTAGAAAGTCAAAAACCATTGCTCTAAAGTCAAATTGAAGATCCTACTCTCAAAGTTAAAGAGTCTGAAAATGAATTTTATTCTGAAGGCTCTGAGGAAGATCCTGATGTTGCTAGAGAAATGGCTATGCTTTCAAACAGACTGGAGTACCTGGCCAGGAAGAACAAGAAGTTTTTGAGGAAAGGCAATGGTAAAGGATTCAAGAAAGAAGAACAGAAAGGTTGCTTCAACTGCAAGAAGTTTGGGCATTTCATTGCTGATTGTCCAGAGTTGCAAAAAGAAAAATCCAAGTCAAAGAAGCCAACCTTCAAGTCCAACAAGTTCAAGAAGCAGATCAAAAAGAGTCTGATGGCTACTTGGGAAGATCTAGACAATGAGTCGGGGTCTGATGAGTATGATGCTAAGGATGAAGCTAATGTAGCTGTGGGTTTGGTAGCAACAACTGAACCATAAAAGGAATCATCTAATGCAGAATCTGATACAGACTCTGAATGTGAAACTGAGGTATATTCTAAATTCATTAGATTTGAACTTATTGATCTCTCAAGGAGCTTCTTGGTCATTATGAAACCAAATCCACAGAGTTGAGAAAAGTTAAACAACAACACAATAAGTTGTTGAAACAACATGACTCAACTATGTTGGAAATGGATGCTTTAAAGAAAGAAAATGAAAACTTAATGACTAAGAACTGTAACTGTAAACACTTGAGTGAGCAAGATGCTACTTTTCAAGAGTTTATTGCTACAGGAATTGATAGAACCAAAGTGGCATCCATAATTTATAGCACGTATCAGAACAGAGGTAAAAGTCTTAGATTCATAAGAGGCAACTCTAATGAAGTGGTCTTGAAACCTGATTCTGATGGCGCCAAAGAAGCATTTGAAAATCAATTTGTGTTAGAATCTGAAAAAGCCAACACAGTGACTCATTCAGAACCTAAAGCTTCAAGCTCTAAGGCAATGACTAAGTCAGAGCCAAAGAACCTAAAGCCAAAGGTACTTAACAACTTTGAATCAAAGGCTCCAAAAGTTCAGATTCTGAAGAAACCAGAGTCTGGAAAACAGATTCTGGTAAACAGATTCTGAAGAAACCAGAGTCTGAACATCAGAAGCCCAAGACTCAAAGAAGAGAAGTTGTGCGTGGTAAGTTGGACTCTGGACTAAAAGGTTATGAACCTAACGTCTGGAGGAAAACAAAGCCTCAGACTTCCAGATACACAACACAAAAGAGATTCAATGGTTCAAGTACTAACCCCAGAGGACCCATAAAGATATGGGTACCTAAATATGAAATTGTTGATGTTGCAGGTATGTCTAAAAGGACAAGAAAAACAGAAGTCATGGTATCTCGACAATGGCTGCTCGCGACACATGACGGGAGAAAAGTCTATGTTCTTAACCCTGACCATGAAAGAGGGAGGAACTGTGGGATTTGGAGGAATCCAGACTGGCAAAATTATTGGTACTGGAACCATTGGTAACTCCTTAATCTCAGTCAGTAATGTGTGGTTTGTAGATGAAATTAGACATAACTTATTGAGCATAAGTCAATTGTGTGACAGTGGATATGATGTTTTGTTTAATAAGAACAACTGCACAGTAGTCAACAAAGATGATCAATCCATTGTTTTCAAGGGAAAGAGAAGAAACAATGATTATAAAATAAAATTTTCCGAACTGGCTGAGCAGAAGATAGTTTGCCTTGTATCAATGAGTGATAAGAAATGGCTGTGGCACAGACGGTTGTGACATGCTAACTGGAGGTTAATCTCTAAGCTTAGCAAGGTACAACTGGTCAGAGGCTTACCAAACATTGATTATCATTCAGACGTTCTCTATGGAGCGTGCCAGAAAGGAAAAATAGTTAAATCTTCTTTTAAACCAAAAGAAATTATTTCTACCTCTAGACCCTTGGAACTACTTCATATTGATTTATTTGGACCAGTCAGTACTGCATCCTTATATGGAAGTAAATATGGATTAGTCATTGTTGATGATTATAGTAGATGGAGTTGGGTTAAGTTTCTGAAATCTAAAGATGATTCATATACTGTGTTTAGTAAATTCTGCATCCAAGTACAATCTGAAAAAGAATTGAAAATTTTGAAAGTCAGAAGTGATCATGGAGAAGAATTTGAAAATGAGCCATTTGAAATATTTTGTCAAAAACATGGAATCATCCATGAATTCTCTTCTCCTAGAACTCCACAACAAAATGGGGTTGTAGAAAGAAAGAATAGAACTATACAAGAAATGGGAAGAACCATGATTCATGTAAACAATCTGGCTAAACATTTTTGGGCAGAAGCAGTAAACACAACATTTTATGTTCAGAACACGATCTATATCAGACCCTTGTTGAACAAAACAGCATATGAACACTTTAAAGGTAGGAAAGCTAACATATCTTACTTTCATCAGTTTGGATGTACATGTTATATTCTTAACAATAAAGTCTATCTACAGAAATTTGATACCAAAGCTCAGAAGGGAATCTTCTTTTGTTACTCTAAAAGGTCTAAGGCGTACATATTGTATAATTCAGAAACACAATGTGATGAAGAATCTCTGCACGTCAAATTTGATGACAAAGTGCCTGGAAGTGAAACTTCGGAGTAGGATGAAAGTTTTGCAAGTTGTCAAGAGTCTGGAGAGAACTGAGAACCTGATCAGACCCCAGAGTCTAATGATACTCCAGAAGCTGTAGCATCCCCTGAAGTTCCTGATGAAGTAGCTTCTGAAGAAGCTCGAGATGGTTCTCAGCAAGCTAACCAATCTAAACATGCGTTCAAATACAAGTCTTCACATTCTGAGGATCAAATTATTGGCAACAAAGAAAGTCCCAGAAGAAAAAGGTCACATTTCAAACAAGAAGAGTTTGTGTTGGGATTGTTATCATTAATTGAACCTGCCTCAATTGAAGAAGCACTTGCAGATGAAGGATGGATTCTAGCTATGCAAGATGAACTCAACCAATTCAAAAGGAAGTGAAGATATACTTTGAGGAGGAAGATGAAGAAGAGGAGAGGCTCCTGAGGAAGAAGAAGAAAGAAGCCATTACTGCTGCTGAGGAGATAGCAAAAAAGATAGGTACTTCAGTACCTATAGTCCTGGATCAGCACGCTCCTGCTAAGATATTAGCTGCTGAAGTGGTTACAACAGAGTTACATGAGATTGCTATAAAGGAAGCTACTGAGATGCTAATGGAGGCTCTCACAATGAAAGAATCTGTTATGTCCTCAGAACCAACAATTCATGATACTTCCATTTCAGGTAAATCTTTCAAAGAAACTTCTATGTACTCCAAACTGGATTCACGTTCTTCTTCCCAAACCGAAACTGACTCAGATAATATGCCTCTGAGTAAAGTTGTCCCAACTCTACGTAAAAAGACCCCCTCACCAATCAAACCAATCTCACCTCAACCAATCTTTTCATATGACCCCCTGGACCCAAAAAACGTGCAACCTCAAACTTCAGCACTAGGCTTCTATTTATAGAACTCTTAGTGTGCTCTGCAAGTTTAGAAGTCACTATTGGGCTTCTGTAAGACCAATAACGAGTTTAGTAATTCTGCTAACTAATTAGCGTTATTTACTAAACGCACCCCTTATATAAGTCATACTTATATATTTCTCTTTTGACTGTTCTTTGTGTGTGACCTTATAGGTTCTAGTCACGTTGGCAATAATATTAAATCTAATATTTAATACTATAAACAATGAGCGGTATCTAGCAACACATCATTGCTACCCAAGTGACAAGAATGTCAAGTGATCTAACGAAACCTTTTTCCATGATAATACTTATGTATACGATTACTCCTTTGTCCTAATATCTTTATTGATCTCAATGCATAGATTTTGTCACCATTGTGTAGATCAATATTTATATTTCTTGATTCCAAAATATACTGAATAACGAATAAGTCCAATATCCTATATCGACTTAGTTCGGCATGGCCATGCAGTTTTACAGTCATATTTCATCAAGAGGCCTATAGATATATCTCCTGTTTATGAGGAGGGACAAATCCCATCTAGGACACTCATGTCCCTCAGCATGATTCATCAAGTACCCATCAACCAACGTTATGGTTATCCTTTTACAGACAACGTTAGAATGGCAACAAAGCACTTGAGTCCACATCTAGGGATCATAGTGGTTTCAGGTCAAAGAGCGATGTACACTATTATCATTGTGAGAATATCTTATGACAATCTCATAACTTACTATGTAGTATTCTCACGATGGGTCTATCCAGTATAAATATCACTCCTAACATTTATACCTATGTATAGACTTGATATCTCATATCTATGACCCATGAGATGCGGTCATCAGTCTTCATACATAATAGTCTCGACGCTTTATTATTATCCTAATTCATATTAAAGCTTGACTACGGATACATTTAAGAATAACGTTCTTTATGATAATGTAATCTCATGATCAAGTCACACTTAATATATTATTACATGAACTATCTATTCTAAGGACTGTATTAACATTACTATAAATATATAATAAAGAGTGCCATATATTATTTAATAATAAAAGTCATGATACATAAGATAAGTTTCACATAAACTATTGGCCTCTAGGGCTTATACCAACACCAAGAAACTTCAACCATCCCAAAACCCTCAACCATAGGTTCTCCTGAAACCCTAGACTCTCTAGAGAAACATCTAGGAGGAGAATTACCTGTCACCCCCATCAAATCCAAAGCTCAGACTCAAGGTTCTTCAGAACCTGAGATCGTAGAGTCATAACCTATTGTCACCATTGACACAGTTTCTGAGCCTGAGCATCAAACAGAAACTGACCAACAAACATCAACCCAACAAACATAAACCACTCAATCAGAAAATCTTACCCTCATCTCCACTCAAAAAGACCAACCCTCTTCATCTCAGCCAATCCAAACTCAACATCATTCTAAACTCTTGAATCCAAGGTACATAGAGGATTTCTTCGCAAAGATGTGCAGGAAGATCAATGAACTTTTCAAGCTGAAGAGTGTTCCAGTTTTGATTGTGAGTTATGAAGATCAATTCTCAGCTGCTATGAAGGAAATATCAGATTTTCTAACAACTGTAAAAGATATTTGTGCTAAAGAGCAAGCAGAGGTACTTGCAAAACATCTTGAGGAGCTACGAAGAAAAGAAGAACAATCTCAAGGGGAGATCCCGATGCTTTCAAACGAACCCTTCTTCTCAGAGATTGATTACAAGTCAAGAGAATCTGAAGTAATAGAGAATATGAAGAACAAGATTCTGACTGTACAAGAGGAAGCCAGATTAAAGGAAGAAGCTCACCTTAAGAGGACAGAAGCTCTTGAGGAGATTGTTAAAAAGCAGGCTGAGGATATGAAGAACCTGATGGATATGCTTGCCAACCGAAATAAGCCTTAGTTGCACACATTTTTATTTTTGGTTGTATTTTTTTTAAGTCTTTGAATAGCTTCTGAATGTTGTTTGCTTTTGATACAGTTTAGCTCCTGATTTATAAATGTTTATGGTATCTTTTGTTTTTGACTATTTAGATGCCTATGATTTATTCATACATTTACTTGCGTCTGATATATCTTATGATTCGGGTTATTTGCTTCTATTTGTTTTATTATCTCTTGTTTTTTTTACCAGACTCTGTTTACGTTTAACTCTGAATCTTATCATCTCTTCTCGTTTACTTTAAAATCTTTTTAAATTCTGATACCTTTTTGTTAATGACAAAAGGGGGAATAATTGAAGTATTTTAAGTATTTTAAGTCTAAGTAAAGGGAAGTTAGCAATAGATAATAATGTTAGATTCTGAGCCCTCAGTTAAATTAAATTCTTTGCAATTTAATTTAAGAGAATCTCTTCTCATCTCTAGTCTTTTAAGTTATTGTGAGACTTGATTCTAAAGAATTTGTTTTAAAATTAATTTAATTAACCTGGATAGGACTTATGGGGAGCTTAGAAACCTCACCTTAAAGACTATCAGACTCAGGGGGAGTCAGAGCTTACAAACCTCAGACTCTGAGCTTACAAACCTCAGACCCTTAAGTCAACTTGTTAATTAGATTAACATCAACTGACCTTTTAAATACTTGTGTTTGTCATCATCAAAAAGGGGGAGATTGTTGGAACAAATGGGTTTAACAATACCACTTTTAGTTTTCATGATAACAAGGTATTAAAAATTGTCAATTGGATATGCTAATATTTGTTTAAGTATGCAGGATCTTAGTCAAAGCTTTTAATCTTAGAAAGCATTCTGTAAGAACAAATGAAAAACAAAATCCTAAAGAAGCTTGTTGCAAGTGATTCTGAAGACTTAGAGAGCATGAAGAATCAACAAAAGCTGTTTCGAGAGGTTCTGAAGACTTGGAGAGTCTGAAGAAGCTGTATCGAAGAAGTACAAGACTCAGAGAGTCTGAAGAATGCTGTTTCGAAGAAGTGCATAACAAGAGGTTCTGAAGACTTAGAGATACTGAAGAAAAAAGAGCGTCTGAAGGAGTTGAAGAGAGTTTGAAGCTCAACAGAGTCTATAAGTTCTACAGAGAATCTAAAGATTGCAACTTAAGGATTTGTTTCTATGAATCTCTGAAGGCATTTCGACTGCAAAGAAACGATTCACATGGAGTAACGGCTACTTTCAAGTCAACTTAAGCATGGGATGCTTGGCGACAAAGAAAGCAGAAAAAGGACAGAGTACACTATACGAACCCTGTTTCCACTAGTCCACTACCTTGTACAATTGGAAGCTGTGTCTACTGGTATTATCGCTTCAAATGGAATGGAATTTAAAATCTGTATTGAAGAACGATTACCATATCAAGCAACATATCAACAACATTTGATCAAGCTTCTAAATGATTCTGTGATGTGCTGGATTGTCTCAACGTCTCTCTACAATGTCTATAAAAAGGAGTGAAGACTTGCAGAATAAACTACTGACTCTGAATGAACTTTTTGAGCTATTACGCTATTTTCTATTCTCCCTGAGTCAAACAAACACATCAACAACTTAGAGAATTCTTACAAACTTGTTTATCCTAGAATTTCTAAGTGTCACAAAAAACAGAGTCTTATTGTTTTGTATTTGGAAAACCACTGATTGTATATCAAGTGTTCAAACTCTCTTTCAATTTTCTGTAAATTGTGTAGAAGTCTCTTGCCTGCGTGCTTGAGCATTTGAAGTCTCTTGGGTGTGCCCTTAAGCAAAGAAGTCTCTTACTGTGTGGTTGAGCAACTTGTAATTGTTTATTACATTTTAGTGAACTCTCCTTGGAAATGCAAGGGGGACATGACTACTTCCAGTTTGTGGAAGGAACCTGTATAATTGCTTGTGTTCTCTCTTTCCCTTATCTCTTTACCTTATCCGCTGCAACAGACTCTGAGTTTCCATCAGGACCTGAACTTGTTCAGACTCTGATCCTGGAAAACAAAATCACACTCTTTAAGAGACGAGAAAAGTTAACACAATTCAACCCCCCCTTCTTGTGTTTTTCTCACCTTCATGTTCTTCTGCTGAGGTTTGGGTACACCATCCTATTCTTCATTCCGTTGAAACTGATTAAGCTCTTCTTGCATCGCTAGTATCCATCCATCATCTGAAAGTGCTTCATCAACTGTAGTAGGTTCAATTACTGATAATGGTCCTATCATAGACTCTTCTTGTCTGAAATATGATCTTGTTCTTCTAGGACTTTCTTTGTTCCCAATGATTTGATTCTCAAGATGTCAAGACTTGTACTTGAAAGTTTTCTTGGATTGATTAGCTTGCTGAGAGCCATCTTGAGTTTCATCAGAAGCTACTTCATCTTGAGCTTCTGAAATTGGTTCAGCTTTTGGACTATCTTTAGATTCAAAAATCTGATCAGGCTTTGGAGTGTCTTCAGGAACCTGTATATTTGCAAAACTTTCAACTTGCTATGGAGTTTCATTTCCAGGCTCTTTGTCATCAAATTTAACGTGCATTGATTCTTCAACACAAAGTGTTTCTGAATTATACACTATGTATGCCTTTGACCTTTTAGAGTAACCTTAAAAGATTCCTCTTTGGGCATTGACATCAAATTTCTTTAGATAGAGCTTCTTATTTAGAATGTAACAGGTACATCCAAATTGATGAAAGTAAGAGATATTGGGTCTTCTTCCCTTAAAGAGTTCAAATGCTGTTTTCTCCAAGATAGGTCTGATGTAGTTCCTATTTTGGTCATAACATGTTGTATTCATTGCTTCTTCCCAAACATGTTTAGCAAAATTATATTCATGAATCATGGTTCTAGCCATTTCTTGTAAAGTTCTATTCTTTCTTTCTACAACCCCATTTTGCTGTGGAGTTCTAGGAGAAGAGAATTCATGGACAATTTCAAGTTTTTCACAAAAGATTTTAAATGGCTCATTTTCAAATTCTCCACCATGATCGCTTCTGACTTTTTAAAATTTTCATCTCTTTTTCAGACTGTATTTGAGTGCAGAAGTTACTGAATACATCATACGCATTGTCCTTACTTTTCAAGAATTTTACCCAAGTCCATCTGATGTAATCATCAACAATCACTAATCCATATTTACTTCCATATAAGGATGTAGTGTTAATTGGTCCAAATAAGTCAATATGAAGTAATTCTAAGGGTCTGGAGGTTGAGACAATGTCTTTTGTTTTAAAAGATGATTTCACAATCTTCCCCTTCTTGGATGCACCACAGAGTGCGTCTGAATGATAATCAATGTCACGCAAGTCTTTGACAAGTTGTAACTTACTAAGCTTAGAGATTAATATCATGTTAGCATGTCCCAACCTTCTGTGCCACATCCATTTCTTATCATTCAATGACAGAAGACAAATTACCTTCTGATCAACCAGTTCAGTGAAGTTAATTTTAAAGACATTATCTATCCTCTTTCCCTTGAATACTATAGATTTGTTATCTTTGTTGATTACTGTGCAGTTGGTTTTTTCAAACATCACATCATAACCATTGCCACAAAATTGACTGATACTCAAAAGGTTATGTTCAAGACCATCTACCAACCACACATTATTAATAGACATAGAGAAGTTACCAATAGTTCCCGTACCAATGATCTTGCCAGACTGGTTGCCTCCAAACTTCACATTTCCTTCTTCTTTCATTGCGAGGGTGATGAACATAGACTTCTCTCCTGTCATATTCCTTGAACAACCGTTGTCTAGGTACCATGATTTTTGCTTTTCCTTTACTCTTAGACATATCTCATTTTCATCTTCAGAATCTGAATTTGGTTCTGCTTCTGAAGTCACAGTAGCCACTAACCCCACAACTACATTTGCTTCATCTCCAGCTTCTTCCTTTTCAGACCCAGATTCACTATCTAAATCTTCCCAGGTTGCCATCAAACTCTTCTTAATCTCCTTTTTGAATAACTCATACTGATGAACATGTTGGAACAAGGGTGTTCAGCAATACCACTTTTAAGTTTTGATGATAACAAGGTATTAAAAATTGTCAATTGGATTTGCTAATATTTGTTTAAGTGTGCAGGATCTTAATCAAGATTTCAATCTTAGAAAGTATTCTGTTAGAACAAATTAAGAGCAAGATTCCAGAGAAGCTTGTTGCTTGTGATTCTGAAGTATTAGAGAGTCTGAATAATCATCAGAAGCTGTTTTGAGAGGTCCTGAAGACTCAGAGAATCTGAAGAACGAAGAGTGTCTCAAGTTCTGAAGAAAGTCTGAAGTTCGTTAGAGTCTGAAGTTCTGAAGAGAGTCTGAAGTTCGTCAGAGTCTAAAGTTCTGAAGAGAGTCTGAAGATCATCAGAATCCGAAGTGCTACATTGAGTCTGAAGATTGCAAATTGAAGATTTGCTTAGAAGGATTTCTGAAGGCATTTCGATGCATAAGAAACGCTCATTTGGAGTAACAGCTAGCTTCAAAGTCAACTTGAGCATGGGATGCTCAACGACAAAGAATGCAGAATAGGACAGAGTACTTTTGTACGAACTCTGTTTCCACTACTCCACTACCTCGTACATTTGGCAACTGTGTCTACCGGTATTTCGCTTCAAAAGGAATGGGATTCAAAATATACATTTGAAGGACTATTACCATATCAAGCAACAGATCAACATCTATTGATCAAGCTTCCAGAAAACTCTGTGATGTGCTGGATTGTCTCAACGTCTCTTTCCAACGCCTATATAAAGGATGGAAGACTTGAAGAATATGTTGGACTCTACAACTGAAAAACTACGCTTTCAAGCTATTGTACTCTCTCTGAGTCAAGCCAGAAACACATCAACAACTTAGCAAATTCTTACAACTGTGTATCCTATAATTTCTAAGTTTATCAGAAAAATAGAGACTATTTGTTTTGTATTTGGAACACATTTGATTGTTTGTCAAGTGTTCTAACTCTATTCAATTTTCTGTAAATTGTGTTAGAAGTCTCTTGGCTGTGTCCTTGAGCAAAGAAGTCTCTTAGTTGTGTCTTTGAGCATTGGAAGTCTCTTGCCTGCTGTAACGCCCTAGTTGTTGTTTATTTACTTTCAGTCGATTTTTAATAAGTTTATATGATTTTAAATGAATTATGTTGATTTTATGGTGTGATGTATTTTATTATATGATTATTGGGTTATTTAATAAAATAGGTGAGAAATTATAATTTTTAGAAAGTTTGGGGATTAAAATGAATTGACTAATATTTCAATAGGACTTAATTAGAATAAGTGGGAATTAATTAGAATTAATAGGAGTTAGTGAAAGGAGAAAGTCAGAGACAAACAGTTTCACGTAGAAACAGAGAGAAACAGAGAAAGGGGAGAAAAACCAAGAACCAAGGGAGAAGAGCCAAGTGGGGGAGAAGTGTAGAGTTTTGTTCATCAAATTCAGGTAAGGGTGAGACTAACTCTCAACTTTAGGTCTTATGATTTGATGATTAATGTTGTGTTGTTAGGGTTGATGAATTGAATTAGGTTAAAGATGAATTGATGTTAATAATTTGATGAATTCATGAAAATGTTGTTGTTTATTGCTGTTCTGACGTTAGTTTGTATAGGAGTAATGCAATTCATCAAAATTGGGTTTTTAGGTGTTGAAAATGGGGTTTGGGGTTGAAAAGGAGAAGTCTGTTCGTAGTTCTGTAAATCGCCACACGCCACGGCGAGCAGACCCACTCGCCAGGCGAGCAAGCCTGTGTAGCTCGCCATAGCGAGCAGACCCACTCGCTAGGCGAGCAGTGAACCTATATAGGTCGCCACAACGAGCAAATGCACTTGCCACGACGAGTTGCCTAAATTAAAAGTGTTAATTGTCTTAATGAGGTTTATGGGCCAATTTTTATATCAACTTGGGGACTTAAAAATGAAGATTTTAGGTGAAAAATGTCAAAAATGCCGAGAGCACCCAGTTTTGCTCGCCCCCAACTCGCCATAGCGAGTAGCTCATTTTCCTGAGTTTGCCACGGCGAGTAGTACTGTAGCTTGATTAAAATTGTTGAATTTTGCTGAGAGTCGCTGTTGGGTCCTTTTGCGGTGTCCTATCGATTAAGTTGGAGTCTTATGTCATAGTTGATTCACATATTGTAGTTGTCGTTGCTGTTGTCGAGTTGTATGTAGATATACACTATTGAGTCCATTTCATACTCATACTTTGTTGAGGGCTCATGCCCTGGAGTGTTTTCACTCAACCGTTGAGGGCTTATGCCCTGGAGTGTTTATCACTCATTCGTTGAGGGCTTATGCCCTGGAATGTTATTTCATTCAAACTGTTGGGGGCTTATGCCCCGGAATGCTTAGCATTCAACGCGCGTAGAATGGTACCACATGCATTTGCATTAGTCGCATTGTGTCGTCGTCGTTGTCGTTGTTGTCGGTCGGGTCGTCGATGTCGTAGCTTGATGATGATGTTGTTGAATTGTTTGAATTATAAACTGGCAGTTAATCATAATTATATCGTTGTTGTTGAATTTAATTGATGAATTATAATATCTACTGTTGTTGTGAATCTCACCCATTCTGCTTGGAAATGTTGCCTTCCCTATGGGTAACTTGCAGGTAACGAAGACTAGTAGGGATGTCGGCTCAAAGTGTCTTAGGGCTCTGATACGTAACGGGATGGGAATTTTGTTACTTGCTTTCTCTTTCCTTACGTATTACTTATGAATTACGATACTTTTGGTGAGGCCTGCGTGCCAAAGACTAATTTTGTTGATTTTGAAAGAATTCCGCTGTGAAGTTGAAAGTTAATTATTATTGACTACTTTTTATAAAGAATAAATAGTTATTAATTAAGTTGGATATTTTGTTGAAAGAAATGTAGCATTCCGTTATGTGAATACTCTGATTTTATTTATGAATTTTTATGTTGGGAAAACGGGGTGTTACAATTGGTATCAGAGCAGGTCGGTCCGTCCGGCCAAGTAGTAGAGTCGAGTCGAGCCTATTAGAGTCGTATGACAATTTTGTATTGTCTTTGATGTCCTGATTAATGTTGTAGTGTAGATTTTCGAAATGGCTGGAAGGAATGATGTTGCACTTGGTGTTGCTTTGCGAGTGATGGCTCAGGCTGTTGGTCAACAGAACAATGATGGTGGTAACGACGGTGTGTGCATGCTGGAAACCTTCTTGAGGAACCATCCACCAACTTTCAAGGGCAGGTATGACCCTGATGGAGCGCAGACATGGTTGAAGGAGGTTGAAAGAATCTTCAGAGTTATGCAATGCACTGATGTTTAGATGGTGCGTTTTGGCACACATATGCTGGCTAAAGAGGCTGATGATTGGATGGTGAGTGTGCAACCAGTGCTAGGGAACGGAGGAGCTGTGATCCCTTGGGCTGTGTTCAGAAGAGAGTTTCTGAATAGGTATTTCCCAGAAGATGTCCGAGGCAAGAAGGAAATCGAATTCCTGGAGCTGAAGCAAGGTGACATGTCCGTAACAGAGTATGCTGCCAAGTTTGTTGAGTTGGCAAAGTTTTACCCGCATTACACTCCTGAGACTGCTGAGTTCTCTAAGTGTATCAAGTTCGAGAATGGTCTGCGTGCTGAGATTAAGCGGGCCATTGGTTATCAGAAGATCCGCAACTTTTCTGACTTGGTGAGTAGCTGCAGAATCTACGAAGAGGATACGAAAGCTCACTACAAGGTGATTAATGAAAGGAAGAGTAAGAGTCAGCAGAGCCGTCCTAAGCCTTACAGTGCTCCTGCTGATAAGGGGAAACAACGGGTGAATGATGAGAGGAGGCCCAGGAAGAATGAGACTCCAGTTGAGGTTGTCTGCTACAAGTGTGGTGAGAAGGGCCACGAGAGTAATGCTTGCCACCGCGATGAGAAGAAATGCTTCTGATGTGGGAAGAAAGGACATACCATAGCTGAATGCAAACGTGGTGATATTGTCTGTTTCAATTGCGATGAAGAGGGTCATCTTAGTTCTCAGTGCAAGAAGCCTAAGAAGGCTCAGTTTGGAGGGGAAGTGTTTGCATTGTCTGGTACACAGACGGACAATGAGGATCGACTTATCAGAGGTACTTGTTATTTTGATAGTACTCCTTTAACTGCTATTATTGATACTGGTGCTACGCATTGTTTTATTGCTATTAGTTGTGCTTCTAAGTTGGGGCTTACTATGTCTAATATGGGTGGAGAAATGATTGTTGAAACTCCAGCTAAGGGTTCAGTGACTACTTCTTTTGTTTGTTTAAGATGTCCACTGTCTGTGTTTGGTAGAGATTTTGAAGTTGATCTTGTATGTTTACCGTTGACGGGTATGGATGTAATCCTTGGGATGAACTGGTTAGAGTGTAACCATGTTCTCATTAATTGTTTTAGAAAGACAATATACTTTTCCTCTGCTGAAGAAGAGAGTGGAGCAGAATTTTTATCTACTAAGCAGATGAAGCAGTTAGGATGTGATAGAAACTTGATGTTTTCCTTGATAGCGTATTTGTCGGTGGAGAATCAAGCGGTGATTGATAGCCTACCAGTCGTGAATGAGTTTCCAGAAGTTTTTCCCGATGTGCCTCCAGAAAGGGAAGCTGAATTCTCAATTGACCTTGTTCCGGGTACGAAGCTTGTGTCGATGGCTCCTTACCGTATGTCAGCAGCTGAGTTGGCAGAATTGAAGATGCAGTTGGAGGATCTACTTGATAAGAAGTTTGTAAGACCAAGTGTTTCACCTTGGGAAGCGCCGGTATTATTGGTTAAGAAGAAGGATGGTAGCATGAGGCTGTGTATAGATTACTGTTAGCTGAATAAAGTGACGATAAAGAATAGGTATCCACTTCCGAGAATTGATGGCTTGATGGATCAGTTAGTGGGTGCTCGTGTGTTTAGTAAAATTGATTTGAGATCAGGTTATCATCAGATCAAGGTGAAGGATGAAGACATGCAGAAGACGGCGTTCAGGACGCGATATGGTCACTATGAGTATAAAGTGATGCCTTTCGGTGTTACTAATGCACCTGGTGTATTTATGGAGTATATGAACAGGATTTTCCATGACTTTCTGGACAAATTTGTTGTTGTGTTCATTGATGATATTCTGATTTATTCTAAGACTGAAGAAGAGCAGGCAGAGCATTTGAAGATTGTTTTGCAGGTGTTGAAAGAAAAGAAGTTGTATGCCAAGTTGTCGAAATGTGAGTTCTGGTTAAGTGAAGTAAGTTTTCTTGGCCATATTATTTCTGATAGTGGTATTGCGGTTGATCCGTCGAAAGTTGAAGCGGTATCACAATGGGAGACTCTGAAGTCAGTCACAGAGATTAGAAGTTTTCTGGGTTTAGCAGGTTATTACCGCAGATTTATCGAAGGATTTTCGAAGTTGGCACTTCCTTTGACTCAGTTGACCTGTAAGGGTAAAGCTTTTGTGTGGGATACTCAGTGCGAGAATAGTTTCAATGAGTTGGAAGCAACGGTTGACGACTGCTCCAATTTTAATTTTACCGAAGTCATATGAACCTTTCGTTGTTTATTGTGATGCGTCTAAGTTGGGCTTAGGTGGTGTGCTTATGCAGGATGGTAAGGTGGTAGCTTATGCTTCGAGACAATTGAGGATACATGAGAAGAACTATCCTACGCATGATTTAGAGTTGGTTGCTGTGGTTTTTGTGTTAAAAATTTGGAGGCATTATTTGTACGGTTCCAGATTTGAGGTGTTTAGTGATCATAAAAGTTTGAAATATTTATTCGAACAAAAGGAGTTGAATATGAGGCAGAGAAGGTGGCTTGAGTTGTTGAAAGATTATGATTTTAGTTTGAATTACCACCAAGGTAAAGCCAATGTGGTTGCAGATGCCTTGAGCAGAAAGACGTTGCACATGTCTGCTATGATGATAAAAGAGTTCGAGTTGCTTGAGCAATTTAGAGACTTGAGCCTAGTTTGTGAATTGGCACCTCGGAGCGTGCAGTTGGGTATGTTGAAGATCAATAATGAATTCTTGAACAGTATCAAGGAAGCGCAGGAAGCTGACGTTAAGTTTGTAGACTTGATGGTTGCTAGTAGCGAAGCGGAAGGTAGTGATTTCCAGGTTGATGATCAGGGTGTGTTGAGATTCCGAGGCAGAATCTGTATTCCTGATAATGATGAGTTGAAGAAGTTGATTTTAGAAGAAAGTCACAGAAGTAGCTTGAGTATTCATCCGGGAGCTACGAAAATGTATCATGATTTAAAGAAATTGTTTTGGTGGTCTGGATTGAAGCGAGATGTCGCGCAATTTGTTTATGCTTGTTTGACTTGTCAGAAATCTAAAGTTGAACATCAGAAGCCTGCAGGGTTGTTGACACCATTAGATGTGCCAGAGTGGAAGTGGGATAGCATATCCATGGACTTTGTAACGAGTTTACCGAATACTCCGAGAGGGCATAATGCCATTTGGGTAGTTGTTGACAGGTTGACAAAGTCAGCACATTTTATTCCGATCAATATCAATTATCCGGTAGCTCAGTTGGCGGAGATTTACATTCATAGTATTGTGAAGTTGCATGGTGTTCCATCAAGTATTGTGTCGGATAGAGATCCAAGGTTCACTTCGAGGTTTTGGAAGAGTTTGCAAGAGGATTTGGGTTCAAAGTTGAGGTTGAGTTTGGCCTATCATCCTCAGACAGATGGTCAGTCGGAGAGAACGATTCAGTCGTTGGAAGATTTGCTGAGAGTGTGTGTACTTGAGCAAGGTGGAGCTTGGGATAGCCATCTACCGTTGATTTAGTTCACGTACAACAACAGTTACCATTCGAGTATTGGTATGGCACCATTCGAAGCTTTGTATGGTCGGAGGTGTAGAACTCCGTTGTGTTGGTTTGAATCGGGAGAGAGTATAGTGTTGGGACCGAAATTAGTCCAGCAGACTACAGAGAAAGTCAAATTGATAAGAGAGAAGATGAAAGCGTCGCAGAGTCGGCAGAAGAGTTACCATGACAAGCGTAGAAAGGAACTTGAATTTCAAGAGGGTGATCATGTGTTCTTGAGAGTCACTCCTATGACAGGTGTAGGTCGTGCGTTGAAGTCTAAGAAGTTGACTCCAAAGTTTATTGATACTTATCAGATATCGGAGAGGATTGGGCCAGTGGCATATCGAGTAGGTTTGCCACCACATCTTTCGAATCTACATGATGTGTTTCATGTGTCGCAGTTGCGGAAGTACGCAGCGGATCCTTCGCATATTATACCAAGAGATGACGTGCAGGTTAGAGACAACCTTACGGTGGAAACTTTACCGTTGAGAATTGATGATCGTAAGGTGAAGAAGTTGAGAGGCAAGGAGATACCTCTAGTGAGAGTTGTCTGGGGTGGAGTGACTGGTGAAAGCTTAACATGGGAGCTGGAAAGTAAGATGCAGGAGTCATATCCTGATTTGTTTGCTTGAGGTAATATTTCGAGGACGAAATTCTTTAAGTTGGGGAGAGTTGTAACGCCCTAGTTGTTGTTTATTTACTTTCAGTCGATTTTTAATAAGTTTATATGATTTTAAATGAATTATGTTGATTTTATGGTGTGATGTATTTTATTATATGATTATTGGGTTATTTAATAAAATAGGTGAGAAATTATAATTTTTAGAAAGTTTGGGGATTAAAATGAATTGACTAATATTTCAATAGGACTTAATTAGAATAAGTGGGAATTAATTAGAATTAATAGGAGTTAGTGAAAGGAGAAAGTCAGAGAAAAACAGTTTCACGTAGAAACAGAAATAAACAGAGAAAGGGGAGAAAAACCAAGAACCAAGGGAGAAGAGCCAAGTGGGGGAGAAGTGTAGAGTTTTGTTCATCAAATTCAGGTAAGGGTGAGACTAACTCTCAACTTTAGGTCTTATGATTTGTTGATTAATGTTGTGTTGTTAGGGTTGATGAATTTAATTAGGTTAAAGATGAATTGATGTTAATAACTTGATGAATTCATGAAAATGTTGTTGTTTATTGCTGTTCTGACGTTAGTTTGTATAGGAGTAATGCAATTCATCAAAATTGGGTTTTTAGGTGTTGAAAATGGGGTTTGGGGTTGAAAAGGAGAAGTCTGTTCGTAGTTCTGTAAATCGCCACTCGCCACGGCGAGTAGACCCACTCGCCAGGCGAGCAAACCTATGTAGCTCGCCACAGCGAGCAGACCCACTCGCCAGGCGAGCAGTGAACCTATATAGCTCGCCACAACGAGCAAATGCACTCGCTACGGTGAGTTGCTTAAATTAAAAGTGTTAATTGTCTTAATGAGGTTTTTGGGCCAATTTTTATATCAACTTGAGTGCCTTAATATATTTAGGAATGAATGACACCTTTTTACAGAATCAAATTTGGGTTTAGGGGACTTAAAAATGAAGTTTTTAGGTGAAAAATGTCAAAAATGCCGAGAGCACCCAGTTTTGCTCGCCCCCAACTCGCCATAGCGAGTAGCTCATTTTCCTGAGCTTGCCACGGCGAGTAAAGTAGCTCGCCATGGCGAGTAGTACTGTAGCTTGATTAAAATTGTTGAATTTTGCTGAGAGTCGCTGTTGGGTCCTTTTGCGGTGTCCTGTCGATTAAGTTGGAGTCTTATGTCATAGTTGATTACGCATATTGTAGTTTTCGTTGCTGTCGTCGAGTTGTATGTAGATATACACTATTGAGTCCATTTCATACTCATACTTTGTTGAGGGTTCATGCCCTGGAGTGTTTTCACTCAACCGTTGAGGGCTTATGCCCTGGAGTGTTTATCACTCATTCGTTGAGGGCTGATGCCCTGGAATGTTATTTCATTCAAACTGTTGGGGGCTTATGCCCCAGAATGCTTAGCATTCACCGCGCGTAGAATTGTACCACATGCATTTGCATTAGTCCCATTGTGTCGTCATTGTTGTTGTTGTTGTTGTCGGTCGGGTCGTCGATGTCGTAGCTTGATGATGATGTTGTTGAATTGTTTGAATTATAAACTGGTAGTTAATCATAATTATATCATTGTTGTTGAATTTAATTGATGAATTATAATATCTATTGTCCCTTCTGCGTGGAAATGTTGCCTTCCCTATGGGTAACTTGCAGGTGACGAAGACTAGTAGGGATGTCGGCTCAAAGTGTCTTAGGGCTCTGATACGTAACGGGATGGGAATTTTGTTACTTTCTTTCTCTTTCCTTACGTATTACTTATGAATTACGATACTTTTGGTGAGGCCTGCGTGCCAAAGACTAATTTTGTTGATTTTGAATGAATTCCGCTGCGAAGTTGAAAGTTAATTATTATTGATTACTTTTTATAAAGAATAAATAGTTATTTATTAAGTTGGATATTTTGTTGAAAGAAATGTAGCATTCCGATATGTGAATACTCTGATTTTATTTATGAATTTTTATGTTGGGAAAACGGGGTGTTACACCTGCGTGCTTGAGCATTGGAAGTCTCTTTCTGTGTGTTTGAGCAACTCGTAATTGTTAATTACATTTTAGTGGAACTCTCCTTGGAAGTGCAAGGGGGACAGGACTACTTCCGGTTTGTGGAAGGAACTTGTATAATTGCTTGTGTTCTCTCTTTCCTTTTATCTCTTGTTTATTTCCGCTGCAACAGACTCTGGTCTTCCATCAGGTTCTGAATTCATTCAGACTCTGATCCTGGGAAACAGATTCTCACTTCTCAAGAGTTGCAAAAAAGTTAACACAATTCAACCCCCCCCTTCTTGTGTTTTTCACACCTTCAGTTGGTATCAGAGCTCCGGCTCTGTTGTCATAGCACTTAACCTTGTAACAGAAAAGATCCAGAGAAAAACATGTCTTCCAGTGAACCTTCTACTTCTGGTGCTAATTCTGGTGCTGCTATACCATATCACAATGGATCCAATAACAGCAGTAAGAAAGCTGATTATGGGAAAATTCCAAAGTTTAATGGTGATCCTGAAGAATTTTCTTGGTGGAAAACCAACTTTTACAGCTATGTCATGGGTCTTGATGAAGAACTGTGGGACATACTAGAAGATGGTGTTGGTGACTTACAACTTGATGACGAAGGTGCTTCCATTGACCGTAAGCTTCACACTGCTGCTCATAAGAAGAGCTACAAGAAACATCATATCATCAGAGGAGCTCTTGTCACTGCTATTCCTAAGTCTGAGTACATGAAGATGAGTGACAAATCTACTGCTAAAGCCATGTTTGCTTCTCTTTGTGCAAACTTTGAAGGGAGCAAGAAGGTCAGGGAAGCTAAAGCTCTTTTATTGGTTCATCAGTATGAGTTATTCAAGATGAATGAGGATGAAAGCATTGAGATCAAGGTTTCAAACTCTAGTATCTGGACTTCAGATACTGAAAAAGAGTTATATAGCTTCTGACCATGTTAGCAAGATACTGAGGAGCTTACCCTCTAGATGGAGACCAAAGGTTACTGCAATTGAGAAAGCTAAAGATTTAAACACCCTGAGTGTTGAAGATCTTGTCAGTTCTCTCAAAGTTCATGAGTTAAATCTCAATGAACATGAATCTGCAAGAAAGTCTAAAACCATTGCTTTAAAGTCAAAGGGAAGATCCTCAAAGGCTCTCAAAGTTGAAGAGTCTGAAAATGAATCTTCTTCTTCTGAAAGCTCTGAGGAAGATCCTGATGTTGCTAAAGAAATGACTATGCTTTCAAGCAGAATGCAGTACCTGGCCAAGAAAAACAAGAAGTTTCTGAGTAAGAGCAGTGGTAAGGGTTTCAAGAAGGAAGAACAAAAAGGTTGCTTCAACTGCAAGAAGCCTGGGCACTTTATTGCTGATTTTCCAGAGTTGCAAAAAAAGAAATCCAAGTCAAAAAGGCCAACCTTCAAGTCAAGCAAGTTTAAGAAGCAAATCAAGAAAAGTCTGATGGCTACCTGGGAGGATCTTGATAATGAGTCAGGGTCTGAAGAAGATGATGGTGATGGTGAAGCTAATGTAGCTGTTGGATTAATGGCTACAACTGAACCAGTTGAAGAAGCACCTGATGCAGAATCAGACACAGACTCTGAGAGTGAGACTGAGGTATTTTCTAAACTCACAAGATCTGAATTAGTTGATTCTATCAAAGAACTTCTTGGTCACTATGAGACTAAATCCACTGAGTTGAAGAAAGTCAAACAACAGCTTGATAAGTTGTTGAAAAAGCATGACTCAACTCTGTTGGAATTAGACAATTTAAAGAAAGAAAATGACTCTTTACTGATCAAGAAGTGTAGCTGTAAATACTTGAGTGAGCAGGATGTTGCTCTACAAGAATTTATTGCTACTGGAATTGATAGATCCAGGGTAGCATCTATGATCTATAGCACATATTAGAACAGAGGACAGGGTCTTGGATTCATTGGAGGCAACTCAAATGAAGTGATCCTGAAACCTGGTCCTGATGGCGCCAGAGAAGCATTGAAAAATCACTTTGTGAGTGAGTCTGATGAAGTCAACACAGTGACTCATTCAGGACCTAAAGCTTCAAGTTCTAAAGTATTGACTAAGTCAAAACCACAGAAGCTAAAGCCAAAGGTACTGAATAACTTTGAACCTAAGGCTTCAAGGATTCAGATTCCGGTAAACAGACTCTGAAGAAACCAGAGTCTGAAAAACAAAAGCCTAAGTTTCAAAGAAGAGAAACTGTGAAAGGTAAGTTGGATCCTAAACTAAATGGTTCTGAACCTAAAGTTTGGAGGAAAACAATACCAAGGACCTCAAGACACACAAATCAAAGGGGATTCAATGGTTCAAGGACTAACCCCAGAGGACCCATAAAGATATGGGTACCTAAGTCTGAAATTGTTGATGTTGCAGGTATGTCTAAAAGGAGAAGAAAGGCAGAAGGCCTGGTACCTGGATAGTGGCTGCTCGCGACACATGACGGGAGAAAAGTCTATGTTCCTAACCCTGACCATGAAAGAGGGAGGAACTGTGGGATTTGGAGGAAACCAGACTGGCAAAATCATTGGTACTGGAACCATTGGTAATTCTCTAATCTCAATCAGTAATGTGTGGTTTGTAGATGGACTGAGACATAACCTACTGAGCATAAGTCAACTGTGTGACAGTGGTTATGATGTTTTGTTTAATAAGAACAACTTCTCCGTAGTCAACAAGGATGATCAATCCATAGTTTTCAAGGGAAAGAGAAGAAACAATGTTTACAAAATAAAATTCTCTGAACTGACTGATCAGAAGGTAGTTTGCCTTCTGCCAATGGGTGATAAGAAATGGCTGTGGCACAGACGGTTGGGACATGCAAACTGGAGGTTAATCTCTAAGCTCAGCAAGTTGCAACTAGTCAAAGGCTTACTAGACATTGACTATCATTCAGATGCTCTCTATGGTGCATGTCAGAAAGGGAAAATTGTTAAAAGCTCTTTTAAACCAAAAGAAATTGTTTCTACCTCCAGACCCTTGGAACTATTTCACATTGACTTATTTGGACCAGTGAGTACTGCATCCTTATATGGAAGTAAATATGGATTAGTCATTATTGATGATTACATTAGATGGAGTTGGGTTAAGTTTCTGAAAACTAAAGATGATTAATATTCTGTGTTTAGTAAATTCTGCATCCAAATACAATCTGAAAAAGAATTGAAATTTTTAAAAGTCAGAAGTGATCATGGAGGAGAATTTGAAAATGAGCCATTTGAGCTTTTCTGTGAAAAACATGGAATTATCCATGAATTCTCTGCTCCTAGAACTCCACAACAAAATGAGGTTGTCGAGAGAAAGAACAGAACCTTACAAGAAATGGCAAGAACCATGATCCATGAGAACAATCTGGCTAAACATTTTTTGGGCAGAAGCAGTAAACACAACATGTTATGTTCAGAACAGGATCCTGAGAGTTGGTACGGTCGTGTGGCTGGTGGGACGTGCCGTGTCAAGCTTCTAACTTGGGGGACGTCATATTTTTGTACTGAATCTTTGTATTTTCAGCCCAAATCAGCTCCAAATCTCTTTCTTTAGCTCCAAGGCTCAATCTTTAGAATATTTGTTCCTGAAATTAAATAATTTTCCATTGAAGTAAATAGTGTTGGAACAAAGGTGTTCAGCAATACCACGTTTTAAGTTTTGATGATAACAAGGTATTAAAAAGTTGTCAATTGGATATTGCTAATATTTGTTTAAGTATGCAGGATATCAATTAAGATTTGTATCTTAGAAAGCATTCTGTTTGAACAATGTTAAAAGAGCAATAAATCCATAGAAGCCTGTTGCTTGTGATTCTGTATCGAAGAGAGTCTGAAGACTGTGCTGAAGAGAGTCTGAAGACTGTGCTGAAGAGAGTCTGAAGACTGTGCTGAAGAGAGTCTGAAGACTGTATCGAAGAGAGTCTGAAGACTGTGCTGAAGAGAGTCTGAAGACCATCAGAATCTGAAAACCAAGAGAGTCTGAAGATTATCAGAAGCTTAGTGCTACAGTGAGTCTGAAGCCACAAATTTGATAATCTCCTAACAAGTGATCTCTACTGCATTGCTATGCACAAAGAAACTCTAATGGAGTAACGGCTAGCTTCTAAGTCAACTTGAGCGTGGGAAGCACAAAGACAAAGATTGCAGGCCAGTACAGAGTACGTTGTACGAACTCTGTTTCCACTACTCCACTACCACGTACAGTTTGGCAACTGTGTCTACCGGTATTAGTCCTCAAAGGGAATGAAATTCAAATGATGCTATTGAAGGGCTATTACCAAATCAAGCAACAGATCAACAGTCATTGATCAAGCTTCAGAAATCATTCTGATGTGCTGGAGGACTCAATGTCTCTTTCCTTCGCCTATATAAAGGATAGAAGACTTGAAGAATTTGGTGACTCTATATCTTAGAAAAACTGCATTGCGCTGCTTTCGTATTCAACTGAGTCTCAACATAAGCACATCATAAACTTAGATTCTTACAAACTGAGTATCCTAGAATCTCTATGTTTCACAGAAAAACAGAGTCTGTCTTTTGTGTAAAACAGAGTCTGTCTTTGTTGTAATTGAAACACATTTTGATTGTTGTCAAGTGTTTCAACTCTATTCAATTTTCTGTAATTGTGTAAAAGTCTCTTGCTTTTGTGCTTGAGCAAAGGTAGTCTCTTGGCTGTGTCCTTGAGCAAAGGAAGTCTCTTGGCTGTGTCCTTGAGCATAGGAAGTCTCTTAGTTGTGTCTTTGAGCAAGGAAGTCTCTCGCCTGTGTGCTTGAGCAAGGAAGTCTCATACTGTGTGTTTGAGCAACTTGTAATTTGATATTACATTTTAGTGAACTCTCCTTGGAAGTACAAGGGGGACAGGACTACTTCCGGTTTGTAGAAGGAACCTGTATAATTGCTTGTGTTCTTTGTTCTCTCTTTATCTCTTGATTATTCCGCTGCAATCAGAACCTAATTTCTTATCAGACTCTGATCTCATTCAGACTCTGAGTTTAAAGGAATTAGATTCTCACTCTTCAAGAGTTGCGAAAAGAAAACACAATTCAACCCCCCCTTCTTGTGTTTTTCTCACCTTCAGTTTGTATCAGAGCTTCGGCTCTGTTGTCTTAGCACTTAACCGTGTAACAGAAAAGATCCAGAGAAAAACATGTCTTCCAGTGAACCTTCTTCTTCTGGTGCCACTTCTGGTGCTGCTATACCATATGAATATGGATCCAATAACAGCAGTAGAAAGGCTGATTATGGAAAAATTCCCAAGTTCAATGGTGATCCTGAAGAATTTTCTTGGTGGAAAACCAACTTCTATAGTTATGTCATGGGTCTTGATGAAGAACTCTGGGACATACTTGAAGATGGTGTTGGTGACTTACAACTTGATGACGAAGGTGCTGCCATTGACCGCAAACTTCACACTGCTGCTCAAAAGAAAATCTATAAGAAACATCATATCATCAGAGGGGCTCTTGTCACTGCTATTCCTAAAACGGAATACATGAAGATGAGTGACAAATCTACTGCTAGAGCCATGTGTGCTTCTCTCTGTGCTAACTACGAAGGAAGCAAAAAGGTCAGGGAAGCTAAAGCTCTTCTATTAGTTCATCAATATGAACTATTTAAGATGAAAGAGGATGAAAGTATTGAGCAGATGTACTCAAGATTTCAAACTCTAGTATCTGGTCTTCAGATATTGAAGAAGAGTTACATAGCTTCCGATCATGTTAGAAAGATTATAAGGAGCTTACCCTCTAGATGGAGACCAAAGGTCACTGCAATTGAGGAGGCTAAAGATTTAAACACTTTAAGTGTTGAAGATCTTGTAAGCTCACTCAAGGTTCATGAGTTAAGTCTCAATGAACATGATTCTGCAAGAAAATCCAAAACCATTGCTTTAAAATCAAAAGGAAGGTCTTCAAAGGCTCTCAAGGTTGAAGAATCTGAAAATGAGTCTTCAGCTTCTGAAAGCTCATAAGAGGATCCTGATTTAGCAAAAGAAATGGCTATGCTTTCAAGCAGAATGCAGTACCTTGCTAAGAAGAACAAGAGATTTCTGAGCAAGAGCAGTGGGAAGGGGTTAAAAAAGGAGGATCATAAAGGTTGCTTCAACTGCAAGAAAACTGGACATTTTATTGCTGAGTGTCCAGAACTGCAGAAGGAGAAATCTAAGTCAAAAAGGCCAACCTTCAAGTCAAGCAAGTTTAAGAAGCAGATCAAGAAAAGTCTGATGGCCACCTGGGAAGATCTTGATAATGAGTCAGGATCTGAAGATGATGATGCTGATGGTGAAGCCAATGTAGCTGTTGGACTAATGGCTACAACCGAATCTGTTAAAGAGACACCTGAGGCAGAATCAGATACAGACTCTGAAAATGAAACAGAGGTATACTCTGATCTCACAAGATCTGAACTTATAGAATCTGTCAATGAGCTTCTTGGTCATTTTAAAACTAAGACCACTGAGTTGAAGAAAGTCAAACAACAGCTTAATAAGCTGTCAAAAAGACATAATTCAACTCTGTTGGAATTAGAAGATTTAAAAGAAGAAAATATTTCTTTATTGATCAAGAAGTGTAGCTGTAAATACTTAAGTGAGCAAGATGTTGCTCTGCAAGAATTTATTGCTACTGGAATTGACAGATCAAGGGTTGCATCCATGATCTATAGCACGTATCAGAACAGAGGACAGGGTCTTGGATTCATTGGAGGAAACTCAAATGAAATGACTCTGAAATCTGGTCCTGATGGAGCCAGAGAGGCGTTGAATTTTTTTTTTGTAAAAGAGTCTGATGAAGTCAACACAGAGACTCATTCAGAACCTACAACTTCTACTTCTAAGATTCTGACTAAGTCAAAACTTCAGAATGTTAAGTTAAAGGGTCTGAAAAACTTTGAACCCAAAGCTTTAAAGTCTCAGACTCTGAAACATTCAAAGTCTGATAAACAGACTCTGAAAAATCCAGAGTCTGAAAAACCAAAGTCTAAGTTTCAAAGGAGAGAAACTGTGAAAGACAAGTTGAAACCTAAACCAAACGGTTCCAACCCTAAGGTTTGGGAGAAAACATTGCCAAGGATTTCAAGACATAACTTGCGAAAAGAGTTCAATGGTTCTAAGACTAACCAAAAAGGACCCATAAGAATATGGGTACCTGAGTCTGATATTATTGATGCTGCAGGTATGTCTAAAAAGACTAAGAAAGCACAAGGCTTGGTACCTAGACAGTGGGTGCTCGCGACACATGACGGGAGAAAGGTCTATGTTCCTAACCCTAACCATGAAAGAGGGAGGAACTGTGGGATTTGGAGGAAACCAGACTGGCAAAATCATTGGTTCTGGAACCATTGGTAATTCTCTGATCTCAATCAGTAATGTGTGGTTAGTTGATGGACTTAAACATGACTTACTAAGCATAAGTCAATTATGTGACAGTGGTTATGATGTATTGTTTAATAAGAACAACTGCACAGTGGTTAACAAGGATGATCAGTCCATAGTCTTCAAGGGAAAACGAAGAAACAATGTATATAAGATAAAATTCTCAGAACTGACTGATCAGAAGGTAATGTGCCTTCTGTCAATGGGTGATAAGAAATGAATGTGGCATAGACGTTTGGGACATGCTAACTGGAGATTAATCTCTAAAATTAGCAAGTTACAACTTGTCAAAGGCCTACCAAACATTGACTATCACTCAGATGCTCTTTGCGGAGCATGTCAGAAAGGGAAAATTGTCAAGAGTCCATTCAAGCCGAAAGAAATTGTTTCAACTTCCAGACCCTTGGAGTTACTTCATATTGACTTATTTGGACCAGTTAACACTGCATCCTTATATGGAAGTAAATATGGACTAGTTATTGTTGATGACTACAGCAGATGGTGTTGGGTTAAATTTCTGAAATCTAAAGATGATTCATATTCTGTGTTTAGTAAATTCTGCATCCAAATTAAATTAGAGAAGGAAATGAAAATCTTGAAAGTCAGAAGTGATCATGGAGGAGAATTTGAAAATGAACCGTTTGAGGTTTTCTGTGAAAAACATGGAATTATTCATGAATTCTCTGCACCTAGAACTCCACAACAAAATGGAGTTGTAGAGAGAAAGAACAGAACCTTACAAGAGATGGCTAGAACCATGATCCATGAGAACAATCTGGCTAAGCATTTTTGGGCAGAAGCAATAAACACAGCTTGTTATGTTCAGAACAGAATCTATATTAGACCGCTGTTGAACAAAACAGCCTATGAACTTTTTAAAGGAAGAAAACCCAACATATCTTATTTTCATCAGTTCGGATGTACATGTTATGTCCTGAACAACAAAGTCTACCTAAAGAAATTTGATGCCAAAGCTCAAAAGGGAATCTTTTTAGGTTACTCTGAACGCTCTAAGGCATACAGGCTGTATAATTCAGAAACACAATGTGTGGAAGAATCTATGCATGTAAGATTTGATGACAAAGAGCCTGGAAGTGAAACTCCAGTGCAAGATGAAAGTCAAGAAAAATCTCAAGATTCTGATGATAACTCAGAATCTGATCAGATTCCAGAATCTGAAGTTACTTCAGAAGCTGGAACAACCCCTGAAGTTCCTAATGAAGAAGCTTCTGATGAAGCTCAAGATGGTTCTCTGCAAGCTAGTCAATCCAAACAATCTTTCAAATACAAGTCTTCACATCCAGAAGATCAGATAATTGGCAATAAAGAAAGTCCTATGAGAACAAGATCGCATTTCAGACAAGAAGAGTCTGCGTTAGGATTATTATCTGTTATTGAACCAACTTCTGTTGAAGAAGCTCTTGGAGATGAAGGATGGATTCTAGCAATGCAAGAAGAACTGAATCAATTCAAAAGGAATGAAGTGTGGGATCTAGTAGCTAAGCCTAATCACAAGAACATCATTGGAACCAAGTGGGTGTTCAGAAATAAGCTTAGTGAACAAGGAGAAGTAATCAGAAACAAGGCCAGACTTGTTGCACAAGGCTTCAGTCAGCAAGAAGGCATTGATTACACAGAAACTTTTGCTCCAGTTGCAAGATTGGAAGCAATCAGGTTACTTCTTTCCTACGCAGTCAATCACAACATAACTTTGTATCAAATGGATGTTAAGAGTGCATTTCTTAATGGTGTCATTTCTGAAGAAGTATATGTCAAACAACCTCTTGGCTTTGAAGACTTAAAGCATCCAGAGCATGTTTATAAATTAAAGAAATCACTTTATGGCTTGAAACAAGCTCCCAGAGCTTGGTATGAAAGACTGAGTAATTTCTTGATTCAAAACAACTTTGAACGAGGACAAGTTGACACTACTCTATTCAGAAAGACTCTAAAGAAAGACATTCTTGTAGTTCAGATTTATGTTGATGATATTATCTTTGGTTCTACAAATAGTTCACTTTGCAAAGAGTTTTCACAAGTAATGCAGGATGAATTTGAAATGAGCATGATGGGAGAATTGAAGTTCTTTCTTGGAATTCAAATCAACCAATGCAAAGATGGAGTCTACGTTCATCAGTCCAAGTATACGAAAGAGCTTCTGAAGAAGTTCAATCTTGAGGACTGCAAAGAAATGAATACTCCAATGCATCCAACCTGCACTCTGAGCAAAGAAGATCAAGGAACCAAAGTTGATCAGAAGCTGTATAGAGGTATGATTGGTTCTTTGTTATACCTAACTGCATCCAGACCAGATATTTTGTACAGTGTATGTTTGTGTGCAAGGTTTCAATCAGATCCTAGAGAGTCTCACTTAACTGCTGTTAAGAGAATCTTTAGATATCTGAAAGGAACTACTAATCTTGGACTTCTTTACAAGAAATCCTCTGACTACAAGCTAGTTGGATTCTGTGATGCTGATTATGCTGGAGACAGGATTGAAAGAAAATCTATAAGTGGCAATTGTCAATTCTTGGGAGAGAATCTGATATCCTGGGCTAGCAAGAGGCAAGCAACCATTGCTCTGTCTACAGCAGAAGCAGAATACATCTCAGCTGCTAGTTGTTGTACACAGCTACTCTGGATGAAACATCAGCTTGAGGACTATCAAATAACTGAAAACCATATCCCAATTTATTGTAATAATACAGCAGCTATATGTTTGTCTAAAAATCCAATTCTGCATTCAAGAGCAAAGCATATTGAGATTAAACATCATTTTATAAGAGACTATGTTCAAAAAGGAATTTTAGATATCCAATTCATTGATACTGATCATCAATGGGCTGATATATTTACTAAACCCTTATCTGTTGAAAGATTTGATTTCATAAAGAAAAATTTGAACATGTGCTATGTCTCTGGGTAATATGCGCCTCTGAAAACAGAATTCAGACTCTGAAAACCTTCAGAAGCTATCTGGGAATCAGACTCTCTTTTGGAGATTCTGATGAAAGCTTCTGGTAAAATATTCAGACTCTGGTAAGGAATCTTTAGACTCTCAGAAGCTTGTATTAGTGGAAGCGTGACTGTTAAGTTCAGTAACACCTGCCCCACTATGGTGACAGTTACTTTACGGTTTCTCAGACATGGCCTGTCTGTATTGGGTAAGAACTCAAAAGGGCAATGATTTCATTACGATAAACAAGTTACCTTCGCTTTGTCCCAATACGTTTACGGCTGCATGCTATATTGTACTTATTGTCTGTGTTTGTTTGTCCCCTACTCTTTCCAAACAGTTTTCAAACATTTTTTCTCTATAAATACATAACACACACAACTCACTTCTCTTTTCACTCTTTGATTTTCTCTCTGAACAAATTTCTTGTTTTTCAATACTTTGCAAAACTTTTTGTTCTCAAATCAAACTCTTAGAAAAACCTAATGGCAAGTGATCTCATCCAATCTGGTGTCATAATCAAGTCCGGAGGTTCTTATATTATCAAACCCAGAACAATGAACATCATCAAGGAGACTCTGGAAATTCAAGTTGAATCTCCAGTAGATTTCGCTTCAATCAGTCGTCATGGAGTTGACGTTGCACCTCATTTCTTATCACAAGGAATGATGAGATACTTTGGTATGTTGAATGGACCAACATATCAGGAGCTTGTTAGAGATTTTTGGGTTAGGTCAGAAGTCTACGACAAAGCTGAAGCTACGTTGGAAGAAACAGTAGCAATCTCAAACAACCCTAGTCTTGCTGGCAAAAACAGAGACCAAATGGGTTTAAGACCGTACAATGGTCTTGAAATTAGGTCTGCTGTGATGGGAATTCCTATAGTTATCACTGAAGATGTGGTAGCCAGGGCTTGTCAGATGGAGAGCGCTGGAAAATTTCAGTGGAATGTCAACAAGAAGAGTGAATGGGCTGTTATCTGCAACAAGTTGTTATTTGAAGGGAGACCCTCAAATAAATTGGTGGATATGCATCCTGTGCATAGGGTGCTTCTGAAGATTATACTGGATAGTATGCTTCAGAAAGGAGGAGGAACAGATACATTATCTGTGGATCACAAAGTTCTTCTTTATTTTCTTATCAACAAAATAAAGATCAACTTCCCCAGATATGTGATGCACCACATGTGTTGGGCCATCAAGAAGAGTCAATCAGAATCCAGGAGGCAAGTTCCTTTTGGAAGATTAATATCTGAGATTCTGTATCAAGGAGGTCTTTTGAAGGTCTTATCAGAATCTGGTGTGGTATCAGATATTCATCTAGGAACTGTGACAGGCAGAATCATCAATGGCAAGACTCTACAGTACATGAAGATTGTCAAGAGATTCAATCCCTCTAAGCATGATATGAGAGAATCCTATGTACAATCTGATTTGATGATGGACTTCCCTCCCATATCCAAAGAAGATAATCCTGAAGTTCTTGCTAGATTTGTGGTGGATTACTTCAAGGAGACTGGTAGAATAATCAACTATTCTGCTATTCCTGAGACTGCTGGAGGAGGCCCTCTTAAGGTCAAAGGAAAAAGGACCAAGGAGATGAGAAGAATAATCAAATCTTCTGCTCTTCCTGGAGTTTCAATTGGTTCTCCTTCTGCACCTTCTGCACCTTCTGCACTTCGTGAAATTAAGGATGGGAAGAAGGCTAAGAGAGATGAGAAGAAGGCTAAGAAAGCTGATAAGAAAGCAATAATGGGCAAAGCTGACAGAGACTATGACAAGCTAGCTCAAGAAATTGCTGATTTCATTGACTCTGACTCTGCAGGTGAAGAGAGTCAGATCAAGAAAAGAAAGGTGGAAGTGATTCCTGTGGCTAAGGATGTAGCACAAAAGATAGGTACTTCTGTATCTATGATTGAGGATGAACACACTGCTGGCAAGGTTATGGCAGCAGATTTGATTGCTGAAGAGTTGAAGGAAGAGACTGTCAAGGAAGCTGCTAAGTTACTTGCTTCTGCTCTTAAACAGAAGAGTACTTCAGAACCTGCAGAAGCTGAGTTATCAGAAGCAACTGTGTCTGATCATTTTGCCTCTCCAGAAGCTGGCATTGGCACCTCTGGCAACGTGGCATATAGCTCATCTTCTTCTTTGAATCATGAGTCAGAATCAGATTCAGAATCTGACAACAAACCCTTGAGCCAAATTCTTCCATCTCTCAAAAATTCATCTCCCTCACCAATCAAACCCATATCATCCCTTAACCCACTTGACCAGGCAGTAGTTGATTATGTTGATTCAACTATGGACAGAGTAATTCAAGACACAATTACAGTGTCTATGAATCTTCCTGCTGACCATCCTGCTCAACCCTCTTTCCTCAAACCACTTCAGGTAATTGAACCTTCTAAAAAACCTGAAGCAACCATTCAATCCAAACAACCATCCTCCCAAACTGAAACCATTTGTGTAGACTCTCCAGACACTCTAGATTCTCTTGAAAAACATCTTGGGGGAGAACTACCAAAAACCCCTGCAAAAATCAAAACAACAAAAGCTACTTCATCCATTTCCAAACTAGACCCTGTACCTGTACCTACAGAGAATCTGACCTTAGCCTCTGTTGAACCTTCAGAACCTGTTGTTGAACCAGCTTCTGATAATCTAGAACAAGTCTCTGATATCGTATCAGGAACTGTAACATCATGTAAAGCTCAGACCAGAAGAGTTTCTCAATCACTCTGTGATCCTATAACCGTTTTACCTTTTGAAACCTTTCTAGCTTTGAGAGCTTCTCTACCCTCAACCTCTGAACCTCAAACTGACTTATTTGATTCAAATAAGATTGATGAGTTTTATGCTTCTTCATGCAATAAGCTCAAAGAAGTTATTGAGCAAAGGTCTATGCCAATACTTAATGTGAGCTATGAGGACAAGTTCTCTACAGTAAAGACTGAGTTTTTGGATTTTATCACCAAAATTCAAAAAGCTGCTGCCAGGGAACAAGCTCTAATCACTGCCAAGCATGTTGAAGAAGTTAAGCAGGCTGAGAAAGTTGTAGCTATGATAAATGCTCCTATTCTGAGGATAAGAGATACACCCTTCTTTGATGAGAATCAGTATATTCCTAGAGAATCAGTGGCTTACAATTCTTTGAAGAGGAAGATGTATAGAATTCAAGAAGAAGCTAGACTGGAAAGAGAAGAACATTTGCGAAGAACTGAGGCTCTGGAAGAGATGGTAAAGAAACAGCAAGAGGATCTCCAGAAACTGATGGATCATCTTGCCAAACAAAACCAACCTTAGTTTAATTTTGTTGTTTTTTTTTATTTTGTAATTCTTGATTGCTTCTTCTGAACTGGTTGTTGCTTCTTTTTATACAAGTTGTTTTTCTCTTTACTATTTGCATTTCAATTCTTTTTATGCTCTGAATCTTCTGTGTTTTCCCTCTGAATCTCTTTCTTCTTTAAAACATGTTTACACCCTTACCTTAAGTCATTTAAAAAGGGGGAGGAACCATGTTCTGAACTTTTTTTGTTGATGACAAAAGGGGGAGAAGGGAAAGTATTTATGTCAGGGAGAAGGGAACCATGTTCTTTTAATTACATTGCATGTATACGTAAAAGTTAAAGGGAAATTTGCGAAAGGTGCTTAGTTAAACTCTGAGCCCTGTTTAAGAATCAATTTTCTATATATTCTGAGTATGAATTTGATTGCGTTTGAAAAACAATTTAATTAACCTGGATAGAACTCAAGATGAGCTTACAAACCTCAACTTAAGAACTATCAGACTCAGGGGGAGTCAGAGCCTTCAAACCTCAGACTCTGAGCTTACAAACTTCAGAACCTCTTAAGTCAACTTGTTAATTAGATTAACAACAATTGACCTTTTAAATACTAATGTTTGTCATCATCAAAAAGGGGGAGATTGTTGGAACAAAGGTGTTCAGTAATACCACGTTTTAAGTTTTGATGATAACAAGGTATTAAAAAGTTGTCAATTGGATATTGCTAATATTTGTTTAAGTATGCAGGATATCAATTAAGATTTGTATCTTAGAAAGCATTCTGTTTGAACAATGTTAAAAGAGCAATAAATCCATAGAAGCCTGTTGCTTGTGATTCTGTATCGGAGAGAGTCTGAAGACTGTGCTGAAGAGAGTCTGAAGACTGTATCGAAGAGAGTTTGAAGACTGTGCTGAAGAGAGTCTGAAGACCATCAGAATCTGAAAACCTAGAGAGTCTGAAGATTATCAGAAGCTTAGTGCTACAGTGAGTCTGAAGCCACAAATTTGATAATCTCCTAACAAGTGATCTCTACTGCATTGCTATGCACAAAGAAACTCTAATGGAGTAACGGCTAGCTTCTAAGTCAACTTGAGCGTGGGAAGCACAAAGACAAAGATTGCAGGCCAGTACAGAGTACGTTGTACGAACTCTGTTTCCACTACTCCACTACCACGTACAGTTTGGCAACTGTGTCTACCGGTATTAGTCCTCAAAGGGAATGAAATTCAAATGATGCTATTGAAGGGCTATTACCAAATCAAGCAACAGATCAACAGTCATTGATCAAGCTTCAGAAATCATTCTGATGTGCTGGAGGACTCAATGTCTCTTTCCTTCGCCTATATAAAGGATAGAAGACTTGAAGAATTTGGTGACTCTATATCTTAGAAAAACTGCATTGCGCTGCTTTCGTATTCAACTGAGTCTCAACATAAGCACATCATAAACTTAGATTCTTACAAACTGAGTATCCTAGAATCTCTATGTTTCACAGAAAAACAGAGTCTGTCTTTTGTGTAAAACAGAGTCTGTCTTTGTTGTAATTGAAACACATTTTGATTGTTGTCAAGTGTTTCAACTCTATTCAATTTTCTGTAATTGTGTAAAAGTCTCTTGCTTTTGTGCTTGAGCAAAGGTAGTCTCTTGGCTGTGTCCTTGAACAAAGGAAGTCTCTTGGCTGTGTCCTTGAGCATAGGAAGTCTCTTAGTTGTGTCTTTGAGCAAGGAAGTCTCTCGCCTGTGTGCTTGAGCAAGGAAGTCTCATACTGTGTGTTTGAACAACTTGTAATTTGATATTACATTTTAGTGAACTCTCCTTGGAAGTACAAGGGGGACAGGACTACTTCCGGTTTGTGGAAGGAACCTGTATAATTGCTTGTGTTCTTTGTTCTCTCTTTATCTCTTGATTATTCCGCTGCAATCAGAACCTAATTTCTTATCAGACTCTGATCTCATTCAGACTCTGAGTTTAAAGGAATTAGATTCTCACTCTTCAAGAGTTGCGAAAAGAAAACACAATTCAACCCCCCCCCCCTTCTTGTGTTTTTCTCACCTTCAAATAGTTCTAAAAAGGAAATAATATTAAATTAAACAAAATCAAATATAAATAAAACAGACTCAAATATTATATTAAAAACACTAATTATTGACTCATCAAATTCCCCCACACTTGAATCTTTGCTTGTCCTCAAGGAAAAGGCATAAACATAACAGCAAAACAAGATTTAACATATGACAATACAATTAAAAAAAAATTATGTCTCCTCTAAAGCTTTATTTCAAGTGTACACTAATCACAAGTTTCAAGTGAGTGTGTGTGTAATTTAACCTTTTTCTTGCTCCTGTATAAGGTAGATATTATGAGGAAACAGGTTCTAACCCTAAAACTAAATCAACCGAGAAAAATTCTTTCTTCATTTCATATAAGAGAGATGGGAGTATTTTTGATCATTGGATCTTTGCCATTTGCACATCTTTGGGGTATTTGCAGAATTTTTGTTGATTTTTGGAGACAATCATCTTCACGTAGGAAGTCGGAGGGCCTACCCCCTTCCCCAATCTAGATTCAATGGTGCCCATTATATTTATATTTGTTCCGCCCCCTTAAGTTGTTCAGGATAACATCACCTTCACGTAGGAAGTCGGAGGGCCTACCCCCTTCCCCAATCTAGATTCAATGATGCAACCTTAAAATTAAATTGGCTTTATATTCCCCCACACTAACTTATACTACTTTTACTCTGAAAACTTTAAAGGGTTAATTTACCTTTAGAGTTAGTAGGTGCTCCTTCAAATACCTACTTATACACTTACTCAAAGGCTTCAACTTGTGCTTTTCTCATAGAGAAGTTTCACAATAAAACAAGATGTGGGTATAGAAAGAACACTTAAAACACAAGAAATTACTTTCATGTACAAGAAACAACCAATTGAGGGAGACTTTAACAAAAAATTTATGCCATAATTCACAATAAAACAAACTGCTTAATCATGCCTTTCGCAACAAAATATAACTAAAGAATTAAAGTTCAAGGGAGTTTGGAACACTACGACACAAGACGCTTTATTTGCTCCCCCACACACACAGTTGGGAGAAGCATTGTCCTCAATGATTCAAAATTAGAAAGAGAAGAGAAGAAGAAGAAAGAAGAAGAAAGAGAAAGAGAGGATAAGATAAGGGAATAGAGGAAGGGGAAAGCTCACAATTTCATTGAGGTCCATAAGGAGGACCTTGGATGTGTTGCATCATGTTCCGGAGCATTTGGTTGTTTTCTTCATTTATGCGATTGCCTCTTAGAACATCGTTCCTTAGCCTAGTTATTTCAACACCTTGCCTTTGTTTCTCGGTGCTTATCCTCTGAACCTCTGTTTGCATCCATGCCCATCTTTCATTATCAAATTGCCCACTGGCTTCATGGTCATGGTGCTCCTCGTGTACCTGTGGATCATCACCAACATACAACAAATTTTCTTCCACCTTGGTGTTAGTCCGAGATGGGTTAGGAAGGATAATCAAACATAAAAGCACATTGAGCTTGAGCTCATAAATCATGTTATTAGGCGGATGAGGCTTAATAAAGTTCATAGCAATGAGAGTGTCTATATTAAGCCTATTGTTGCCCTCAATCCAGTTTATCCCTTGGTCCTAACCCACTCCAAACTTCCTAGCTATAAAGGTGATAATACCACCCACTACTTGTTGGAACAAAGGTATTCAGCAATACCACGCTTTGAGTTTTGATGATAACAAGGTATTAAAAAGTTGTCAATTGGATATTGCTAATATTTGTTTAAGTATGCAGGATATCAATTAAGATTTGTATCTTAGAAAGTATTATGTTTGAACAATGTTAAAGAGCAAAAAATCCAGAGAAGCTTGTTGCTTGTGATTCTGTATAGACTGCATCGAAGAGAGTCTAAAGACCATCAGAATCTGAAAACCAAGAGAGTCTGAAGACCATGAAAACCAAGAGAGTCTGTCTTTGTTGTAATTGAAACACATTTTGTTTGTTGTCAAGTGTTTCAACTGTATTCAATTTTCTGTAATTGTGTAAAAGTCTCTTGCTTTTGTGCTTGAGCAAAGGAAGTCTCTTGGCTGCGTCAATGAGCAAGGAAGTCTCTCGCCTGTGTCTTTGAGCAAGGAAGTCTCTCGCCTGTGTGCTTGAGCAAGGAAGTCTCTTAGTTGTGTATTTGAGCAAGGAAGTCTCTCGCCTGTGTGCTTGAGCAAGGAAGTCTCATACTGTGTGTTTGAGCAACTTGTAATTTGATATTACCTTTTAGTGAACTCTCCTTGGAAGTACAAGGGGGACAGGACTACTTCCGGTTTGTGGAAGGAACCTGTATAATTGCTTGTGTTCACTCTTCTCTCTATCTCTTGATTATTCCGCTGCAATCAGAACCTAATCTCCTATCAGACTCTGATCTCATTCAGACTCTGAATTTAAAGGAATTAGATTCTCACTCTTCAAGAGTTGCGAAAAGCAAACACAATTCAACCCCCCCTTCTTGTGTTTTTCTCACCTTCAGTTGGTATCAGAGCTCCGACTCTGTTGTCATAGCACTTAACCGTGTATCAGAAAAGATCCAGAGAAAAACATGTCTTCCAGTGACACTTCTGGTGCCGTCTGGTGCTGCTATACCATATGACTATGGATCCAATAACAGCAGTAGAAAGGCTGATCATGGAAAAATTCCTAAGTTCAATGGTGATCCTGAAGAATTTTCTTGGTGGAAAACCAACTTCTATAGTTATGTCATGGGTCTTGATGAAGAACTCTGGGACATACTTGAAGATGGTGTTGGTGACTTACAACTTGATGATGAAGGTGCTGCCATTGACCGCAAACTTCACACTGCTGCTCAAAAGAAAATCTATAAGAAACAGCATATCATTAGAGGGGCTCTTGTCACTGCTATTCCTAAAACGGAATACATGAAGATAAGTGACAAATCTACTGCTAGAGCCATGTTTGCTTCTCTCTGTGCTAACTACGAAGGAAGCAAAAAGGTCAGGGAAGCTAAAACTCTTCTGTTAGTTCATCAATATGAACTATTTAAGATGAAAGAGGATGAAAGTATTGAGCAGATGTACTCAAGATTTCAAACTCTAGTATCTGGTCTTTAGATACTGAAGAAGAGTTACATAGCTTCTGATCATGTTAGCAAGATTTTAAGGAGCTTACCCTCTAGATGGAGACCAAAGGTCACTGCAATTGAGGAGGCTAAAGATTTAAACACTTTAAGTGTTGAAGATCTTGTAAGCTCACTCAAGGTTCATGAGTTAAGTCTCAATGAACATGACTCTGCAAGAAAATCCAAAACCATTGCCTAAAAATCAAAAGGAAGGTCTTCAAAGGCTCTCAAGGTTGAAGAGTCTGAAAATGAGTCTTGAGCTTCTGAAAGCTCAGAGGAGGATCCTGACGTTGCAAAGGAAATGGCTATGCTTTCAAGCAGAATGCAGTACCTTGCTAAGAAGAACAAGAGATTTCTGAGCAAGAGCAGTGGGAAGGGGTTCAAAAAGGAGGATCAGAAAGGTTGCTTCAACTGCAAGAAGACTGGACATTTTATTGCTGAGTGTCCAGAACTCCAGAAGGAGAAATCCAAGTCAAAGAGGCCAACCTTCAAGTCAAGCAAGTTTAAGAAGCAGATCAAGAAAAGTCTGATGCCCACCTGGGAAGATCTTGATAATGAGTCAGGGTCTGAGGATGATGATGCTGATGGTGAAGCCAATGTAGCTGTTGGACTAATGGCTACAACCGAATCTGTCAAAGAGTCACCTGAGGCAGAATCAGATGCAGACTCTGAAAATGAAACAGAGGTATATTCCGAACTCACAAGATCTGAACTTATAGAATCTGTCAATAAGCTTCTTGGTCATTTTAAAGCTAAGACCACTGAGTTGAAGAAAGTCAAACAACAGCTTGATAAGCTGTCAAAAAGACATAATTCAACTCTGTTGGAATTAGAAGATTTAAAGGAAGAAAATATCTCTTTATTGATCAAGAAGTGTAGCTGTAAATACTTAAGTGAGCAAGATGTTGCTCTGCAAGAATTTATTGCTACTGGAATTGACAGATCAAGGGTTGCTTCCATGATCTATAGCACGTATCAGAACAGAGGACAGGGTCTTGGATTCATTGGAGGAAACTCAAATAAAATGACTCTGAAACCTGGTCCTGATGGAGCCAGAGAGGCATTGGAAAATAACTTTGTAAAAGAGTCTGATGAAGTCAACACAGTGACTCATTCAGAACCTACAACTTCTACTTCTAAGATTCTGACTAAGTCAAAATCTCAGAATGTTAAGTTAAAGGGTCTGAAAAACTTTGAACCCAAAGCTTTAAAGTCTCAGACTCTGAAACATTCAAAGTCTGATAAACAGACTCTGAAAAAGCCAGAGTCTGAAAAACCAAAGCCTAAGTTTCAAAGAAGAGAAACTGTGAAAGGCAAGTTGAAACCTAAACCAAACGGTTCTAAACCCAAGGTATGGGAGAAAACATTGCCAATGACTTCAAGACGTAACTTACGAAAGGAGTTCAATGGTTCTAAGACTAACCAAAAAGGACCCATAAGAATATGGGTACCTAAGTCTGAAATTATTGATGCAGCAGGTATGTCTAAAAGGACTAGAAAAGGACAAGGCTTGGTACCTGGACAGTGGTTGCTCGCGTCACATGACGGGAGAAAGGTCTATGTTCCTAACCCTAACCATGAAAGAGGGAGGAACTGTGGGATTTGGAGGAAACCAGACTGGCAAAATCATTGGTACTGGAACCATTGGTAACTCTCTGATCTCAATCAGTAATGTGTGGTTTGTTGATGGACTTAGACATAACTTACTAAGCATAAGTCAATTATGTGACAGTGGTTATGATGTATTGTTTAATAAGAACAACTGCACAGTGGTTAACAAGGATGATCAGTCCATAGTCTTCAAGGGAAAACGAAGAAACAATGTATACAAGATAAAATTCTAAGAACTGACTGATCAGAAGGTAATCTGCCTTCTGTCAATGGGTGATAAGAAGTGGCTGTGGCATAGACGTTTGGGACATGCTAACTGGAGATTAATCTCTAAGATTAGCAAGATGCAACTTGTCAAAGGCCTACCAGACATTGACTATCACTCAGATGCTCTTTGCGGAGCATGTCAGAAAGGGAAATTGTCAAGAGTCCCTTCAAGCCAAAAGAAATTGTTTCAACTTCCAGACCCTTGGAGTTACTTCATATTGACTTATTTGGACCAGTTAACACTGCATCCTTATATGGAAGTAAATATGGACTAGTTATTGTTGATGACTACAGCAGATGGTGTTGGGTTAAATTTCTGAAAACTAAAGATGATTCATATTCTGTGTTTAGTAAATTCTGCATCCAAATTCAATTAGAGAAGGAAATGAAAATCTTGAAAGTCAGAAGTGATCATGGAGGAGAATTTGAAAATGAACCGTATGAGGTTTTCTGTGAAAAACATGGAATTATCCATGAATTCTCTGCACCTAGAACTCCACAACAAAATGGAGTTGTAGAGAGAAAGAACAGAACCTTACAAGAGATGGCTAGAACCATGATCCATGAGAACAATCTGGCTAAGCATTTTTGGGCAGAAGCAGTAAACACAGCTTGTTATGTTCAGAACAAAATCTATATTAGACCTCTGTTGAACAAAACAGCTTATGAACTCTTTAAAGGAAGGAAACCCAACATATCTTATTTTCATCAGTTCGGATGTACGTGTTATGTCCTGAACAACAAAGTCTACCTAAAGAAATTTGATGCCAAAGCTCAAAAGGGAATCTTTTTAGGTTACTCTGAACGCTCTAAGGCATACAGGCTGTATAATTCAGAAACACAATGTGTGGAAGAATCTATGCATGTAAGATTCGATGACAAAGAGCCTGGAAGTGAAACTCCAGTGCAAGATGAAAGTCATGAAGAATCTCAAGATTCTGATGATAACTCAGAATCTGATCAGATTCCAGAATCTGAAGATACTTCAGAAGCTGGAACAGCCCCTGAAGTTCCTAATGAAGAAGCTTCTGATGAAGCTCAAAATGGTTCTCTGCAAGCTAGTCAATCCAAACAATCTTTCAAATACAAGTCTTCACATCCAGAAGATCAGATAATTGGCAATAAAGAAAGTCCTATGAGAACAAGATCGCATTTCAGACAAGAAGAGTCTGCTTTAGGATTATTATCTGTTATTGAACCAACCTCTGTTAAAGAAGCTCTTGGAGATGAAGGATGGATTCTGGCAATGCAAGAAGAACTGAATCAATTCAAAAGGAATGAAGTATGGGATCTAGTAGCTAAGCCTGATCACAAGAACATCATTGGAACCAAGTGGGTGTTCAGAAATAAGCTTAGTGAACAAGGAGAAGTAATCAGAAACAAGGCCAGACTTGTTGCGCAGGGCTACAGTCAGCAAGAAGGCATTGATTACACCGAAACGTTTGCTCCAGTTGCAAGATTGGAAGCAATCAGGTTACTTCTTTCCTATGCAGTTAATCACAACATAACCCTGTATCAAATGGACGTTAAGAGTGCATTTCTTAATGGTGTCATTTCTGAAGAAGTATACGTCAAACAACCTCCTGGCTTTGAAGATTTAAAACATCCAGAGCATGTTTATAAATTAAAGAAATCACTCTATGGCTTGAAACAAGCTCCCAGAGCTTGGTATGAAAGACTAAGTAATTTCTTGATTCAAAACAACTTTGAACGAGGACAAGTTGACACTACTCTATTCAGAAAGACTCTGAAGAAAGACATTCTTGTAGTTCAGATTTATGTTGATGATATTATTTTTGGTTCTACAAATAGTTCACTTTGCAAAGAGTTTTCGACAAGATGAATTTGAAATGAGCATGATGGGAGAATTGAAGTTATTTCTTAGAATTCAAATCAACCAATGCAAAGATGGAGTCTACGTTCATCAGTCCAAGTATACGAAAGAGCTTCTGAAGAAGTTCAATCTTGAGGACTGCAAATAAATGAATACTCCAATGCATCCAACCTGCACTCTGAGCAAAGAAGATCAAGGAACCAAAGTTGATCAGAAGCTGTATAGAAGTATGATTGGTTCTTTGTTATACCTAACTGCATCCAGACCAGATATTTTATACAGTGTATGTTTGTGTGCAAGGTTTCAATCAGATCCTAGAGAGTCTCACTTAACTGCTGTTAAGAGAATCTTTAGATATCTGAAAGGAACTACTAATCTTGGACTTCTTTACAAGAAATCCTCTGACTACAAGCTAGTTGGATTCTGTGATGCTGACTATGCTGGAGACAGGATTGAAAGAAAATCTACCAGTGGCAATTGTCAATTCTTGGGAGAGAATCTGATATCCTGGGCTAGCAAGAGGCAAGCAACCATTGCTCTGTCTACAACAGAAGCAGAATACATCTCAGCTGCTAGTTGTTGTACACAGCTACTCTGGATGAAACATCAGCTTGAGGACTATCAAATAACTGAAAATCATATCCCAATTTATTGTGATAATACGGCAGCTATATGTTTGTCTAAGAATCCAATTCTGCATTCAAGAGCAAAGCACATTGAGATTAAACATCATTTTATAAGAGACTATGTTCAAAAGGGAATTTTAGATATTCAATTCATTGATACTGATCATCAATGGGCTGATATATTTACTAAACCCTTATTTGTTGAAAGATTTGATTTCATAAAGAAAAATTTGAACATGTGTTATGTCTCTGGGTAATGTGCGCCTCTGAAAACAGAATTCAGACTCTGAAAATATTCAGAAGCTATTTGAGAATCAGACCCTCTTTTAGAGACTCTGATAAAAGCTTCTGATAAACTATTAAGACTCTGGTGAGGAATCTTTAGACTCTCAGAAGCTCGTATTAGTGGAAGCATGACTGTTCAGTTCAGTAACACCTGCCCCACTATGGTGACAGTTACTTTACAGTTTCTCAGACGTGGCCTGTCTGTATTGGGTAAGAACTCAAAGGGCAATGATTTCATTACGTTAAATAAGTTACCTTCGCTTTGTCCCAATACTTTTACGGCTGCATGCTATATGTATTTATTGTTTGTGTTTGTTTGTCCCCTACTCTTTCCAAACGGTTATCAAACTTTTTCTCTAGAAATACATAACACACACGACTCACTTCTCTTTTCACTCTTTGATTTTCTCTCTGAACAAATTTCTTGTTTTTCAATACTTTGCAAAAACTTCTTTTGTTCTCAAATCAAACTCTTAGAAAACCCTAATGGCAAGTGATCTCATCCAATCTGGTGTCATAATCAAGTCCGGAGGATCTTATGTTATCAAACCCAAAACAATGAACATCATCAAGGAGACTCTGGAAATTCAAGTTGAATCTCCCGTAGATTTTGGTTCGCTCAGTCGTCATGGAGTTGACGTTACACCTCATTTCTTATCACAAGGAATGATGAGGTATTTTGGTATGTTGAATGGACCAACATATCAGGAGCTTGTTAGAGATTTTTGGGTTAGATCAGAAGTCTACGACAAAGCTGAAGCTACTTTGGAAGAAACAGTAGCAATCTCAAACAACCCTAGTGTTGCTGGCAAGAACAGAGCCCAAATGGGTTTAAGACCGTACAATGGTCTTGAAGTAAGGTCTGCTGTGATGGGAATTCCAATAGTTATCACTGAAGAGGTGGTAGCCAGGGCTTGTCATATGGAAAGCTCTGGTAAATTTCAGTGGAATGTCAACAAGAAAAGTGAATGGGCTGTTGTCTGCAACAAGTTGTTATTTGAAGGGAGACCCTCAAATAAACTGGTGGATATGCATCCTGAGCATAGGGTGCTTCTGAAGATTATACTGGACAGTATGCTTCAGAAAGGAGGAGGAACAAATACACTGTCTGTGGATCACAAAGTTCTTCTTTATTTTCTAATCAACAAAATAAAGATCAACTTCCCCAGAAGTCAATCAGAAACCAGGAGGCAAGTTCCTTTTGGAAGATTAATATCTGAGATTCTGTATCAAGGAGGCCTCTTGAAGGTCTTATCAGAATCTGGTGTGGTATCAGATATTCATCTAGGAACTGTGACCGGAAGAATCATTAATGGCAAGACTCTGCAGTACATGAAGATTGTCAGAAGATTCAACCCCTCTAAGCTTGATATGAGGGAATCCCATGTACAATCTGACTTAATGATGGACTTCCCTCCCTTTTCCAAAGAGATAATCCTGAAGTTCTTGCTAGATTTGTGGTGGATTACTTCAATGATACTGGTAGAATAATCAACTATTCTGCCATTCCTGAGACTGCTGGAGGAGGACCTCTTAAGGTTAAAGGAAAAAGGACCAAGGAAGTGGTTCTCAAGGAAGAGGAAGAGAAGCAGGAGCCTCTCAAGAAAAAGATCAAATCTTCTGCTCTTCCTGGAGTGTCAATTGGTTCCCCTTCTGCATCCTCTGCACTTCATGAAATTAAGGATGAGAAGAAAGCTAAGAAAGATGAGAAGAAGGCTAAGAAAGCTGAGAAGAAAGCAATGAAAGGTAAAGCTGACAGAGACTATGTCAAGATAGCTCAAGATATTGCTGATTTCCTTGATGCTGACTCTGATGGTGAAGAGGATTAGATCAAGAAGAGAAAGGTGGATGCGATTCCTGTGGCTAGGGATGTAGCACAGAAGATAAGTACTTCTGTATCTATGATTGAAGATGAACATACTGCTGGCAAGGTTATGGCAGCAGATTTGATTGCTGAAGAGTTGAAGGAAGAGACTGTCAAGGAAGCTGCTAAGTTGCTTGCTTCTGCTCTTAAACAGAAGAATCATTCAGAAACTACAGAAGCTGAGTTATCAGAAGCTTCTGTGTCTGATCACTATGCCTCTCCAGAAGCTGGCATTGGCACCTCTGGCAATGTGGCATATATCTCATCTTCTTCTTTGAATCAAGAGTCACAATAAGATTCAGAGTCTGACATCAAACCCTTAAGCAAAATTCTTCCATCACTCAAAAATTCATCTCCCTCACCAATCAAACCCATATCATCTCATAACCCACTTGACCCTGCAGTAGTTAATTATGTCAATTCAACTATGGACAGAGTAATTCAAGACAAAATCTTAGTGTCTATGAATCTTCCTGCTGACCATTCTGCTCAACCTTCATTTCTCAAACCTCTTCAGGCAATTCAACCTTCTGAAAAGCCTGAAGCAACCATTCAATCCAAACAGCCATCCCCCCAAACTGAAACCATTTGTGTAGACTCTCCAGACACTCTAGATTCACTTGAAAAACATCTAGGAGGAGAACTACCAAAAACCCCTGCAAAATCCAAATCAACAAAAGCTACTTCATCTGTTTCCAAACCAGATTCTGTACCTGAACCTATAGAGAATCTGACTTTAGCTTCTGTTGAACCTTCAGAACCTGTTGTTGAACAAGCTTCTGAAAATATGGAACAAGCCTCTGATAACGTATCAGAAACTGTAACAGAATGTAGAGCTGAGACCAGAAGAGTTTCCCAACCTCTTTGTGACCCCATAACCTTCTTCCCAGGTTTTGAAACTTTTCTATCCTTGAGAGCTTCTCTACCCTCAACCTCTGAACCTCAAATTGACTTATTTGACTCAAGCAAGATAGATGAGTTCTATGCTTCTTCATGCAATAAACTCAAAGAAGTTATTGAGCAAAGGTTTGTGCCAATACTCAATGTGAGCTATGAGGACAAGTTCTCTACAGTGAAGACTGAGTTTTTGGAATTTATCACTAAAATTCAGAAGGCTGCTGCCAGGGAACAAGCTCTTGTCACTGCCAAGCATGTTGAAGAAGTAAAGCGGGCTGAGAAAGTTGTAGTTATGGACAGAGCTCCCATTTTGAGGATTAGAGATACACCCTTCTTTGATGAAGATCAGTATATTCCTAGAGAATCAGTGGCTTACAATTCTTTGAAGAGGAAATTGTATAGAGTTCAAGAAGAAGCAAGACTGGAAAGAGAAGCACATTTGCGAAGAACTGAGGCTCTGGAAGAGATGGTAAAGAGACAGCAAGAGGATCTCCAGAAACTGATGGATCATCTTGCCAAACAAAACCAACCTTAGTTTAATTTCGTTTTGTTTTTATTTTGTAATTCTTGTCTGCTATCTTCTGAACTAGTTTTTGCTTACAATTTATACAAGTTGTTTTTGATTCTATTAGCATTCAATTTTTTTTTATGCTCTAAATCTTCTATGTTTTCCCTCTGAATCTCATTCTTCCTTAAAACATGTTTACACCCTTACCTTAAGTCATTTAAAAAGGGGGAGGAACTTGTTCTGAACTTTTTTTGTTGATGACAAAAGGGGGAGAAGGGAAAGTATTTATGTCAGGGAGAAGGGAATTTACATTAATTTACATTGCATGGTATACGTAAAAGTTAAAGGGAAATCTGCGAAAGGTGCTTAGTTAGACTCTGAGCCTATGTTTAAGAATCAGCTTTCTAAATTCATTTATTATTCTGAAAATGAACTTGATAGCTTATGAAAATGAATTTAATTAACCTGGATAGAACTTAAGAGGAGCTTACAAACCTCAACTTAAGAACTATCAGACTCAGGGGGAGTCAGAGCTTACAAACCTCAGAACCCTTTAAGTCAACTTGTTAATTAGATTAACAACAATTGACCTTTTAAATACTAATGTTTGTCATCATCAAAAAGGGGGAGATTGTTGGAACAAAGGTGTTCAGCAATACCACGCTTTGAGTTTTGATGATAACAAGGTATTAAAAAGTTGTCAATTGGATATTGCTAATATTTGTTTAAGTATGCAGGATATCAATTAAGATTTGTATCTTAGAAAGTATTATGTTTGAACAATGTTAAAGAGCAAAAAATCCAGAGAAGCTTGTTGCTTGTGATTCTGTATAGACTGCATCGAAGAGAGTCTAAAGACCATCAGAATCTGAAAACCAAGAGAGTCTGAAGACCATGAAAACCAAGAGAGTCTGAAGACCATCAGAATCTGAAAACCAAGAGAGTCTGAAGACCATCAGAATCTGAAAACCAAGAGAGTCTGAAGATTATCAGAAGCATAGTGCTACAGTGAGTCTGAAGCCACAAATTTGATAATCTGCTAACAATGATCTCTACTGCATTGCGATGCAATAGAAACTCTCTAATGGAGTAACGGCTAGCTTCAAAGTCAACTTGAGCGTGGGAAGCACAAAGACAAAGATTGCAGGCCAGTACAGAGTACGTTGTACGAACTCTGTTTCCACTACTCCACTACCTCGTACAGTTTGGCAACTGTGTCTACCGGTATTAATCCTCAAAGAGAATGGAATTCAAATGATGCTATGGAAGGACTATTACCAAATCAAGCAACAGATCAACAGTCATTGATCAAGCTTCAGAAATCATCCTGATGCGCTGGATGACTCAACGTCTCTTTCCTACGCCTATATAAAGGATAGAAGACTTGAAGAATTGTTGAACTCTATAACTTGAAAAATTGCATTGCGCTGCTTTCATATTCAACTGAGTCTTAACAAAAGCACATCATCAACTTAGATTCTTACAAACTGAGTATTCTAGAATTTCTAAGTTTCACAGAAAAACAGAGTCTGTATTTTGTGTAAAACAGAGTCTGTCTTTGTTGTAATTGAAACACATTTTGATTGTTGTCAAGTGTTTCAACTGTATTCAATTTTCTGTAATTGTGTAAAAGTCTCTTGCTTTTGTGCTTGAGCAAAGGAAGTCTCTTGGCTGCGTCCTTGAGGAAGGAAGTCTCTTAGTTGTGTCTTTGAGCAAGGAAGTCTCTCGCCTGTGTGCTTGAGCAAGGAAGTGTCTTAGTTGTGTCTTTGAGCAAGGAAGTCTCTCGCCTGTGTGCTTGAGCAAGGAAGTCTCATACTATGTGTTTGAGCAACTTGTAATTTGATATTACATTTTAGTGAACTCTCCTTGGAAGTACAAGGGGGACAGGACTACTTCCGGTTTGTGGAAGGAACCTGTATAATTGCTTGTGTTCCCTCTTCTCTCTATCTCTTGATTATTCCGCTGCAATCAGAACCTAATCTCCTATCAGACTCTGATCTCATTCAGACTCTGAATTTAAAGCAATTAGATTCTCACTCTTCAAGAGTTGCGAAAAGCAAACACAATTCAACCCCCTCCCCCCTTCTTGTGTTTTTCTCACCTTCACTACTATCTCACCCTTACCGTGAGAGCTTGTACCCACAGATGCATGATAATCGAGCAAGTAATAACAAGTGTTCACAGGGCGGTCATTGAGCATAGCCCACAACATGAAAAGTTCATATGTTCTAGTGGTTCCCAACTCTTTCCTACCCCAGATGGTGCAAGCCATAACCCTTTGAAGGTACCTAAACATGGGGTTTTTAATGTTACTAACCTTATTGGAACTTGAATTGTATTATGATAAATCGGTGATACGTTCCCAAAAGGTAGTGAGTTGACGGTCAACCAGCTTTAGATCATGATTCCAAGAGTCATGGATGAACCCCTTCATTTGCGAAGCCCATCTCATTGCAAAAGTTTTCAAGGGACATCTCGTACTCAATGTTCATAAGCCAGAAAGAGACTCTATGGTGGGGTTGTCAAAATTCAACCTATCCTCCTTGAAAGCAATAGAGCTCAAGAATTCATAAGTGAAGTTTTCAAACCCCTTCATAGGTCTTAGCATTTCAACCCATCCTAATTTATTCAATAGCCCAAACACATTATCTCTGATCTCAAAGACATTCAGAGTATGAGAATCAGGATACCTGCAAGGATGTTAAGGTTTAGAGATAAGAGCTTTATACCGATCCATTTGATAGTTATCTTTGAAGATTATTCCATGATTCTTTGCTGGTTTTCTTCTTTGAAGGAAGTCCTCTGGAAGAGCTTCTTGTCTCCTTTCCAGTTCTCTTTGAAGTCATAGTTTCCTTGGGTTGAGTTTTGGTGGAGGTTAGGGTTTGGAAAGGTTTTTGGAGAAAAAGGTTGGTTTAGTTATGGGGTTGATGATTAAGTAAGGTTTACGAGTTGAATTACGTAGGTTGGTGAAGAATTTGTGGTTTTTGGGTTAGGTTAATGGGGTCAACGAATTTGGTTGATTTGTGGTTTGGGTGGATGAAAGATGTTTTTTGATCGGTGGATTATGTTTGGAGTTGATTGGGTGAAGAAATTTTGTGTTTTGGTGAAGATTTGAGGGAGATATGAAGGTTTGAAGGTTTTTGGTTATAGAGGTTTTAGAGAGAAGTTTGAGGGATGAGAGATGTTTGTGTTGGAGAATGAAGGAAGAAGAAGAAATTTTTTATGCTTATGGGGCACAAAGTGTCGCGCAAGGCCGTGCCTACGGGGGCACAGTGCCAACTTTCTGGAATGGGAGTGTTTGGTTTTGGCATGGTAAGGCACGGCCGTGCCACAGCAGGCACGGATTGTGACAAGGTTCTGGACATCCTAGGCTCAATTGTTTTGGTTTTCTTGAATCGTGCTTGGACAATTACCTACAAAACAACTTAAAACAACGAAAAACAAACAAAATAAAAGCGATTAAATGCATCGGTTTCCTCCCATGAAGCGCTCGTTTAGAGTCATTAGCTTGACGGTAAGAAAGTGTCCTTATAAAGGATCAAAGAGATCATATTGTGTAGATGACGCTAGGAAGTGTTCTTTAGGAAACGTTCTTTCACATCATGACCTTTAATCATGCAACAAGAATAAAGAGCGGGACCTTTCATAACATTTTCCAACTCAAATCCTACCATCTCATCACTCACTTGAAAAACAATCCTACGGTTCTTAACATCTATGATAGCTCCTGCAGTAGCGAGGAAAGGTCTTCCTAAAAGAATAAGGACATCATGGTCCTTTTCAATGTCAACTACAATAAAATCAGCCGGGATGTATATCCTTTCTATCTTAATGGGGATGTCCTCAACAAATCCAACTTGTTGGATAGTAGAGCGATCAACTAACTTCAAGGTTATCTCGGTAGGTTTCAATTCTCCTACTCCCATCCTCTTAAAGAGGGACAAAGGCAATAAGCTAACACTAGCTCCTAAGTCGCACATGGCTCTATCTATGGTCTCTGTAACGCCCTATTTTTATTTAATTATTTATTTAATTAAGTTGAGAGTCTTTTGTTGAATTTATTGAATTTGTTGTGATATATGCTGATATATGTTGATATATGTTGAATTTAGTATTTGTTGGTAGTAGATGTTGTTTTGTTATATTTGGTGAAGAAATATAATAAAGTTTGTTTGAGAAAAATAAAATAAGTAGGGATGATTTGGTAATTAGATGAGTTTGTTAGAAAAGATTAAGAGAGGCTATAAATAGGAGGGAGTGGTAGAAGATTAGGTTAAAAACCAGAATCAGAGAAACAAAAAAACGTGAAAGTGCATCTTTTGGGAGAAAACTGTAGAGTTCTGTAAAACCAAGAAAAATCCAAGGTAAGGGTGAGACTAGCTTTCTTTAATGATTAGTATATGAATTCTGAAATTAATTTGATCATGATTTTGTTGATTTATGTTGTCTAAAAAATTAGGGTTGAATCAATTTAGGTTGTCAGAAGCTTAGGTATCCGTTGAATTAATTTAAGGACTGTTGAATAGGTTGTAGATAATCAATAGATGATGTATCCTACCAATTTTGGGGAGTTTGTATGTCAAAAATCGGGTTTTTGGGTAAAATTCTGAGTCGTTGTTCGTACTGTTCGTCGTTGCTCGCCACAGCGAGCGATTATCCACGCCTCACGAGTGACCCCAGTTGTCACTCGCCACGGCGAGTAGTTTGCTCGCAGCGGCGAGCACATGGCAGAGAGTCACCCTCTCTTTGCCACGTCGAGTAGTTTACTCGCAACGACGAGCACATGGCAGAGAGTCATCCTCTCTTCGCCACGACGAGTAATCCCACTCGCCACATCGAGTTAAGCAGTAGGTGTCTCGACCTTGTGTCATTGAACCTGTTTCTGTTTCAAGTTGGACTTAGGTGTAAATTAGGAAATTTGTTGTTGGTTAAGTAGAGGATTCCAGTAGCAGATAAGAAGAGTCTTTCGTGGATGTTTGATTAAGTGCATTATACGCTAAATAGTTGTATGTTGTTTAAGTTGTGTCATTGCATGTTGTCTAAGTTGTGTTGTTGCATGTTGTTAAGTGGTCGTTTCGCATAACCATTGGTCTAAGTTGAGGGCTTGATGCCCTGTTAAGTTGTTAAAGTTATTAAGTTGGGGGCTTGATGCCCTGTTTAGTCGAATTACAACATTCTGTTGAGAGATTGACGCTCTGTTGGTACCACATGGATATATATATATATATTGCATATTGTTGAGTTGTTGTTGTGTCGGTTTATAGTTGTTGTTGTTGTTGTTGATGCATTGTCGAGTCATCATTGTTGCATTATTAAATGGTCGTTGTTTGTAATTCATTAATAATTGTTAACTGAAAATCATATGAAGTTCTTGTTAATTAATAAATGTTGTAGTTGTATGTTGATTAAATTCTGATTTTTGAATTTATTGCTTATTATTAATGAATGTGAAATCTCACCCCTTCTGCTTGAAAATGTTGCTCTTCATATGAGTAACTTGCAGGTGTCCCAGAATAGTGCAGATGTGAGTTGATCCTCGTGTCGTCATAGGAGTGTCGCTCTGATATGTAACGGGATGGGGAATATCATTTATTATGTTTATCTTTATTAATTACGTAACTTTTTGAAGTTGTTGTTGAACCATTTTGACTGGTATTTGATTTATGTTGATGGTGTTGAGGCATAGTGCCGAATTTTGGATTTAAGTTGAATAAATTCCGCTGCAACTTTATTTTAAATATTATAAGCAGGTGTTTTAAATTAAATAGTGGATTTTAACCCCACTTACGTTGAAATGATTTTTGGAATAAAAGTAGTGTGACATCCTGTTTTATGTTGAACTGATAAAATTAAGTATTATTTATATGTTGGGAAAACGGGGTGTTACAACTGGTATCAGAGCAGGTCGGTCCGTCCGGCTAAGTAGATATAGTCGTCTGTGTCGAGTGTTAGCTTAATTCTGTATCGAATTTCTCAAACCTGTTCTCGTTATGTAGTGAGTTGAGATGGCTGGAAGGAACGATGTTGCACTTGCTGCTGCTTTGCAAGCGATGGCTCAAGATGTGGGTCAACAGAACAATGATGTTGGTAACGATGGTGTTCGCATGCTGGAAACCTTTTTGAGGAACCATCCAGAAACTTTCAAGGGCAGGTATGACCCTGATGGAGCGCAGACATGGTTGAAAGAAGTGGAAAGAATCTTCAGGGTTATGCAATGCATTGATGTTCAGATGGTGTGCTTTGGCACACACATGTTGGCTGAGGAGGCTGATGATTGGTGGGTGAGTGTGCAACCAGTTCTAGGGAACGAAGGAGCTGCGATCACTTGGGCTGTGTTCAGAATAGAGTTTCTGAACAGGTATTTCCTGGAAGATGTTCGAGGTAAGAAGGAAATCGAATTCCCGAAATTGAAGTAAGGTGACATGTCTGTAACGGAGTATGCTGCCAAGTTTGTTGAGTTGGCAAAGTTTTACCCGCATTACACTCCTGAGACTGCTAAGTTCTCTAAGTGTATCAAGTTTGAGAATGGTTCTCGTGCTGAGATTAAGCGGGCCATTGGTTATCAGAAGATCCGCCAGTTTTTTGAGTTGGTGAGTAGCTGCAGGATTTATGAGGAAGACGCCAAAGCTCATTATAAGGTTCTAAATGAGCGGAAGAGTAAGCAACAACAAAGTCGTGGTAAGCCTTACAGTGCTCCTGCTGATAAGGGCAAACAGAAAGTGAAGGATGAGAGAAGGCCAAATGATGAGAAGAGAACTGGGAGAAGAGATGCTCCTGCTGAGATTGTTTGTTTCCGATGTGGAGAAAAAGGTCACAAGAGTAATGCTTGCAATATGGGTGAAGTGAAACGGTGTTTCCGTTGTGGCAGGAAAGGGCATACAATTGCAGATTGTAAGTGTAACGCCCTATTTCTATTTAATTATTTATTTAATTAAGCTGAGAGTCTTTTGTTGAATTTATTGAATTTGTTGTGATATATGCTGATATATGTTGGTATATGTTGAATTTAATATTTGTTGGTAGTAGATGTTGTTTTGTTATATTTGGTGAAGAAATATAATAAAGTTTGTTTAAGAAAAATAAAATAAATTAAGTAGGGATGATTTGGTAATTAGATGAGTTTGTTAGAAAAGATTAAGAGAGGTTATAAATAGGAGCGAGTGGTAGAAGATTAGGTTAGAAACCAGAATCAGAGAGAACGTGAAAGTGCAGCTTTTGGGAGAAAACTGTAGAGTTCTGTAAAACCTAGAAAAATCCAAGGTAAGGGTGAGACTAGCTTTCTTTAATGATTAATATATGAATTCTGAAACTAATTTGATCATAATGTTGTTGACTTATGTTGTCTAAGAAATTAGGGTTGAATCAATTTAGGTTGTAGATAATCAATAGATGATATATCCTACCAATTTTGGGGAGTTTGTATGTCAAAAATTGGGTTTTTGGGACAAATTCTGAGTTGCCGTTCGTACTGTTCGTCCCCCTGTTCGTCGTCGCTCGCAACAGCGGGCGATTATCCTCGCCTCGCGAGTGACCCGAGTTGTCACTCGCCACGGCGAGTACTTTGCTCGCAACGGCGAGCACATGGCAGAGAGTCACCCTCTCTTCACCACGGCGAGTAGTTCACTCGCAACGGTGAGCACATGGCAGAGAGCCACCCTCTATTCGCCACGGCGAGTAATCCCACTCGCCACGGCGAGTTAGGCAGTAGGTGTCCCGACCTTGTGTCTTTGAACCTGTTTATGTTTCGAGTTGGACTTAGGTTTTAAATTAGGAAATTGTTGTTGGTTAAGTGGAGGGTTCCAGTAGTTGTAGCTGATAAGAAGAGTCCTTCGTGGATGTTTGATTAAGTGCATTATTTGCTATATAGTTGTACGTTGTTTAAGTTGTGTTGTTGCATGTTGTCCAAGTTGTGTTGTTCCATGTTGTCAAGTGGTCGTGTCGCATAGCCATTGGTCTAAGTTGAGGGCTTGATGCCCTGTTAAGCTGTTAAGTTGTTAAGTTGGGGGCTTGATGCCCTGTTTAGTCGAATTACGACATTTCGTTGAGAGCTTGACGCTTTGTTGGTACCACATGCATATACATATGTTGCATATTGTTGAGTTGTTGTTGTGTCGTTGTCGTTGTTGTTGTCGTTGATGCATTGTCGAGTCATCATTGTTGCATTGTTGAATGTTCGTTGTTTGTAATTCATTAATAATTGTTAACTTAAAATCACATGAGTTCTTGTTAATTGGTAAATGTTGTAGTTGTATGTTGATTAAATTCTGATTTTGAATTTATTGCTTATTATTAATGAATGTGAAATCTCACCCCTTCTGCTTGGAAATGTTGCTCTTCATATGAGTAACTTGCAGGTGACCCAGAATAGTGCTGATGTGAGTTGATCCTCGTGTCGTCATAGGAGTGTCGCTCTGATATGTAACGGGATGGGGAATATCATTTATTATGTTTATCTTTCTTAATTACGTAACTTATTGAAGTTGTTGTGAACCATTTTGACTGGTATTTTGAATTACGTTGACGGTGTTGAGGCCTAGTGTCAAACTTGAATTTTAAAAGTTGATTAAGACTAAGTTTTTCGCTGCGATATTATTTAATTGTTTGAAAACAGGTGTTTTATTTGAAAACGGGTTTTAAACCCTATTAAGTTGAAAAGATTTTTGAAGTATGAAAATGTGACATCCTGTCTTATGTTGAACTCTGATAAATTATGTATTATTTTACATGTTGGGAAAACGGGGTGTTACAGTAAGCATGATGAGATGGTTTGTTTTAAATGCGGTGAAGAAGGACATATTAGTCCTCAGTGTCCTAATCCTAAGAAGGAACAAGTTAGAGGGAAAGTGTTTGCTTTGACTGGCACTCAGACAGTTAATGAGGATCGTCTGATCAGAGGTACATGTTTTATTAATAGTAATCCTTTAATTACTATCATTGATACTGGTGCTACGCATTGTTTTATTGCTGCTGATGTTGTTTCAAAGTTGGGTCTTGATGCATCTTTTATGAATGGAGAAATGGTTGTCGAAACCCCAGCTAAGGGTTCGGTGACTACTACTCTTGTATGTTTGAAGTGTCCTTTGTCGATGTTTGGTAGAGACTTTGTCGTAGACTTAATATGTTTGCCGTTGAGTGGGATGGATGTAATTCTGGGTATGAATTGGTTAGAGTACAACTACGTCTATATTAATTGCTTTAGAAAGACGGTGCGTTTTTCCTCTGCCAAAGAAGAAGAAGAGACTGAACTCCTGACTACTAAGCAGTTGAAGCTGAAGGTGAGAAAAACACAAGAAGGGGGGGGGGTTGAATTGTGTTAGCTTTTCGCAGCTCTTGAAGAGTGAGAATCTAATTCCTTTAAACTCAGAGTCTGAATGGGATCAGAGTCTGATGGGAGATTAGGTTCTGATGCAGCGGAATAATCAAGAGATAGAGAGAAGAGAGAACACAAACAATTATACAGGTTCCTTCCACAAACCGGAAGTAGTCCTGTCCCCCTTGTACTTCCAAGGAGAGTTCACTAAAATGTAATATCAAATTACAAGTTGCTCAAACACACAGTATGAGACTTCCTTGCTCAAGCACGCAGGCAAGAGACTTCCTTGCTCAAAGACACAACTAAGAGACTTCCTTGCTCAATGGACGCAGCCAAGAGACTTCCTTGCTCAAAGACACAACTAAGAGACTTCCTTGCTCAATGGACGCAACCAAGAAACTTCCTTGCTCAAAGACACAACTAAGAGACTTCCTTGCTCAATGGACGCAGCCAAGAGACTTCCTTTGCTCAAGCACAAAAGCAAGAGACTTCTTACACAATTACAGAAAATTGAATAGAGTTGACACACTTGACAACAATCAAAATGTGTTTCAATTACAACAAAGACAGACTCTGTTTTACACAAAAGACAGACTCTGTTTTTGTGTGAAACTTAGAAATTCTAGAATACTCAGTTTGTAAGAATCTAAGTTGATGATGTGCTTTTGTTAAGACTCGGTTGAATACGAAAGCAGAGCAATGTAAATTTTCAAGTTGTAGAGTCCAACCATCATTCAAGTCTTCTATCCTTTATATAGGCGTAGGAAAGAGACGTTGAGTCGTCCAGCACATCAGGATGATTTCTGAAGCTTGATCAATGACTGTTGATCTGTTGCTTGATTTGGTAATAGTCCTTTAATTGCATAATTTGAATTCCATTCCCTTTGAGGATCAATACCGGTAGACACAGTTGCCAAACTGTACGAGGTAGTGGAGTAGTGGAAACAGAGTTCGTAAAACGTACTCTGTACTGGCCTGCATTCTTGTCTTTGTGCTTCCCACACTCAAGTTGACTTTGAAGCTAGCCGTTACTCCATTTGAGAGTTTCTTTTTCATCGCAATGCTGTAGAAATCCTTGTTAGCAGATTATCAGATTTTGGGCTTCAGACTCACTGTAGCAATAAGCTTCTGGTAATCTTCAGACTCTCTTGGTTTTTCATATTCTGATGGTCTTCAGACTCTGATACAGTCTTCAGACTCTCTTTGGCACAGTCTTCAGACTCTCTTGGATGCAGTCTTCAGATTCTCTTCGATACAGTCTTCAGACTCTCTTCGATGCAGTCTTCAGACTCTCTTCAATACAGAATCACAAGCAACAAGCTTCTCTGGATTTATTGCTCTTTAACATTGTTCAAACAGAATACTTTCTAAGATATAAATCTTGATTGATATCCTGCATACTTACACAAATATTAGCAATATCCAATTGACAACTTTTTAATACCGTGTTATCATCAAAACTCAAAACGTGGTATTGCTGAACACCTTTGTTCCAACAATCTCCCTCTTTTTGATGATGACAAACATTAGTATTTAAAAGGTCAATTGTTGTTAATCTAATTAACAAGTTGACTTAAGGGGTTCTGAGGTTTGTAAGCTCAGAGTCTGAGGTTTGTAAGCTCTGACTCCCCCTGAGTCTGATAGTTCTTAAGTTGAGGTTTGTAAGCTCCTCTTAAGTTCTATCTAGGTTAATTAAATTCACTTTCATAAGCAATCAAATTCATTCTCAAAATAATACATGAATATAGAGAACTGATTCTTAAACAGGGGCTCAGAGTCTAACTAAGCACCTTTCGCAGATTTCCCTTTAACTTTTACGTAGAACGTGCAATGTAATTTAAAAGAAATTTTCCCTTCTCCCTGACATAAATACTTTCCCTTCTCCCTCTTTTGTCATGAACAAAAAAAAAGGTTTAGAACAAGTTCCTCCCCTTTTTAAATGACTTAAGGTAAGGGTGTAAACATGTTTTAAGGAATAAAGAGATTCAGAGGGAAAACATAGAAGATTCAGAGCATAAAAACAGAATTGAATGCAAATAGAATCAAAAACAACTTGTATAAATTGTAAGCAAAACAGAATTGAACAAGTTCAGAAGATAGCAAACAAGAAGTACAAAATAAAACAAAACGAAATTAAACTAAGGTTGGTTTTGTTTGGCAAGATGATCCATCAGTTTCTGGAGATCCTCTTGCTGTTTCTTTACCATCTCTTCCAGAGCCTCAGTTCTTCGCAAATGCGCTTCTCTTTCTTGTCTGGCTTCTTCTTGAACTCTATATAGTCTCCTCTTCAAAGAATTATAAGCCACTGATTCTCTAGGAATATACTGATCTTCATCAAAGAAGGGTGTATCTCTAATCCTCAGAATAGGAGCTCTTTCCAAGATAATAGCTTTCTCAGCCCGCTTGACTTCTTCAACATGCTTGGCAGTGACAAGTGCTTGTTCCCTGGCAGCAGTCTTCTGAATTTTGGTGATAAATTCCAAGAACTCAGTCTTCACTGTAGAGAACTTGTCCTCATAGCTCACATTAAGGATTGGCACAAACCTTTGCTCAATAATGTCTTTGAGCTTATTGCTTGAAGAAGCATAGAACTCATCTATCTTGCTTGAATCAAATAAGTCAATTTGAGGTTCAGAGGTTGAGGGTAGAGAAGCTCTCAAGGCTAGAAAATTTTCAAAACCTGGGAAATAGGTTATTGGGTCACAAAGAGGTTGGGGAACTCTTCTAGTTTCTGCTCTACATTCTGTTACAGTTTCTGATACGATATCAGAAGCTTGTTCCAGATTTTCAGAAGCTGGTTCAACAACAGGTTCTGAAGGTTCAACAGAAGCTAAAGTAAGATTCTCTGTAGGTTCAGGTACAGGGTCTGGTTTGGAAACAGATGAAGTAACTTTTGTTGATTTGGATTTTGCAGGGGTTTTTGGTAGTTCTCCTCCTAGATGTTTTTCAAGTGAAGGTTGAGCAGGATGGTCAGCAGGAAGATTCATAGACATTGTGATCGTGTCTTGAATTACTCTGTCCATAGTTGAATCAACATAGTCAACTAATGCAGGGTCCAGTTGGTTATGGGATGATATGGGTTTGATTGGTGAGGGGGATGAATTTTTGAGGGATGGAAGAATTTGGCTTAAAGGTTTGTTGTCAGATTCTGAATCTGATTCTGACTCTTGATTCAAAGATGAAGATGAGCTATATGCCACGTTGCCAGAGGTGCCAATGCCAGCTTCTGGAGAGGCATAGTGATCAGACACAGTAGCTTCTGATAACTCAGCTTCTGCAGTAGCTACAGGATCCTTCTGTTTAAGAGCAGAAGCAAGCAACTTAGCAGCTTCCTTGACAGTCTCTTCCTTTAATTCTTCAGCCACTACTTCTGCTGCCATTGCCTTGCCAGCAGCATGTTCATCCTCAATCATAGATACAGAAGTACCTATCTTCTGTGCTATATCCTTAGCCACAGGAACCACATCCATCTTTCTCTTCTTGATCTGACGCTCTTCACCTTCAGAGTCAGCATCAAGGTAGTCAGCAATATCTTGAGCCATTCTGTCATAGTCTCTGTCAGCCTTGCCTTTCTTCGCTTTCTTTTCATCTTTCTTGGCCTTCTTCTCATCTTTCTTAGCCTTCTTCTCATCCTTGGTTTCTTTAATCCTATCCTTAATTTCACGAAGTGCAGAGGATGTTGATGAAGACATAGGAGTTAAGGTCTTAGGGGAACCAATTGTCACTCCAGGAAGAGCAGTAGATTTGATCTTTTTCTTGAGAGGCTCCTACTGGAGATTCAACTTGAATTTCCAGAGTCTCCTTGACGATTTTCATTGTTCTGGGTTTGATAACATAGGACCTTCCAGACTTGATTATGACACCAGATTGGATGAGATCACTTGCCATTATAGGGGTTTCTAAGTGTTGATTTGAGAACAAAAAGTTTTGCAAAGTATTGAAAAACAAGAAATTTGTTCAGAGAGAAAATCAAAGAGTGAAAAGAGAAGTGAGTTGTGTGTATTATGTATTTATAGAGAAAAAGTTTGATAACCATTTGGAAAGAATAGGGGACAAACAAACACAAACAATAAATACATCTTTGAGTTCTTACCCAATACAGACAGGCCGCGTCTGAGAAACTGTAAAGTAACTGTCACCATAGTGGGGCAGGTGTTACTGAACTTAACAGTCATGCTTCCACTAATACGAGCTTCTGGGAGTCTAAAGATTCCTTACCAGAGTCTGAATAGTTTATCAGAAGCTTTTATCAGAGTCTCCAAAAGAGAGTCTGATTCCCAAATAGCTTCTGAATATTTTCAGAGTCTGAATTCTGTTTTCAGAGGCGCACGTTACCCAGAGACATAGCACATGTTCAAATTTTTCTTTATGAAATCAAATCTTTCAACATATAAGGGTTTAGTAAATATATCAGCCCATTGATGATCAGTATCAATGAATTGAATATCTAAAATTCCCTTTTGAACATAGTCTCTTATAAAATGATGTTTAATCTCAATGTGCTTTGCTCTTGAATGCAGAATTGGATTCTTAGACAAACATATAGCTGCCGTATTATCACAATAAATTGGGATATGATTTTCAGTTATTTGATAGTCCTCAAGCTGATGTTTCATCCAGAGTAGCTGTGTACAACAACTAGCAGCTGAGATGTATTCTGCTTCTGTTGTAGACAAAGCAATGGTTGCTTGCCTCTTGCTAGCCCAGGATATCAGATTCTCTCCCAAGAATTGACAATTGCCACTGGTAGATAAGAAGTGGCTGTGGCATAGACGTTTGGGACATGCTAACTGGAGATTAATTTCTAAGCTTAGCAAGTTGCAACTTGTCAAAGGCCTACCAGACATTGACTATCACTCAGATGCTCTTTGCGGAGCATGTCAGAAAGGGAAAATTTTCAAGAGTCCCTTCAAGCCGAAAGAAATTGTTTCAACTTCCAGACCCTTGGAGTTACTTCATATTGACTTATTTGGACCAGTTAGCACTGCATCCTTATATGGAAGTAAATATGGACTAGTTATTGTTGATGACTACAGCAGATGGTGTTGGGTTAAATTTCTGAAAACTAAAGATGATTCATATTCTGTGTTTAGTAAATTCTGCATCCAAATTCAATCAGAGAAGGAAATGAAAATCTTGAAAGTCAGAAGTGATCATGGAGGAGAATTTGAAAATGAACCGTTTGAGGTTTTCTGTGAAAAACATGGAATTATTCATGAATTCTCTGCACCTAGAACTCCACAACAAAATGGGGTTGTAGAGAGAAAGAACAAAACCTTACAAGAGATGGCTAGAACCATGATCCATGAGAACAATCTGGCTAAGCATTTTTGGGCAGAAGCAGTAAACACAGCTTGTTATGTTCAGAACAGAATCTATATTAGACCTCTGTTGAACAAAACAGCTTATGAACTCTTTAAAGGAAGGAAACCCAACATATCTTATTTTCATCAGTTCGGATGCACGTGTTATGTCCTGAACAACAAAGTCTACCTAAAGAAATTTGATGCCAAAGCTCAAAAGGGAATCTTTTTAGGTTACTCTGAACGCTCTAAGGCATACAGGCTGTATAATTCAGAAACACAATGTGTGGAAGAATCTATGCATGTCAGATTCGATGACAAAGTGCCTGGAAGTGAAACTCCAGTGCAAGATGAAAATCACGCAGAATCTCAAGATTCTGATGATAACTCAGAATCTGATCAGATTCCAGAATCTGAAGATACTTCGGAAGCTGGAACAGCCCCTGAAGTTCCTAATGAAGAAGCTTCTGATGAAGCTCAAGATGGTTCTTTGCAAGCTAGTCAATCCAAACAATCTTTCAAATACAAGTCTTCACATCCAGAAGATCAGATAATTGGCAATAAAGAAAGTCCTATGAGAACAAGATCGCATTTCAGACAAGAAGAGTCTGCTTTAGGATTATTATCTGTTATTGAACCAACCTCTGTTGAAGAAGCTCTTGGAGATGAAGGATGGATTCTGGCAATGCAAGAAGAACAGAATCAATTCAAAATGAATGAAGTATGGGATCTAGTAGCTAAGCCTGATCACAAGAACATCATTGGAACCAAGTGGGTGTTCAGAAATAAGCTTAGTGAACAAGGAGAAGTAATCAGAAACAAGGTCAGACTTGTTGCGCAGGGCTACAGTCAGCAAGAAGGCATTGATTACACAGAAACGTTTGCTCCAGTTGCAAGATGGGAAGCAATCAGGTTACTTCTTTCCTATGCAGTTAATCACAACATAACCCTGTATCAAATGGACGTTTAGAGTGCATTTCTCAATGGTGTCATTTCTGAAGAAGTATATGTCAAACAACCTCTTGGCTTTGAAGATTTGAAGCATCCAGAGCATGTTTATAAATTAAAGAAATCACTCTATGGCATGAAACAAGCTCCCAGAGCTTGGTATGAAAGACTAAGTAATTTCTTGATTCAAAACAACTTTGAACGAGGACAAGTTGACACTACTCTATTCAGAAAGACTCTGAAGAAAGAAATTCTTATAGTTCAGATTTATGTTGATGATATCATTTTTTGTTCTACAAATAGTTCACTTTGCAAAGAGTTTTCGAAAGTAATGCAGGATGAGTTTGAAATGAGCATGATGGGAGAATTGAAGTTCTTTCTTGGAATTCAAATCAACCAATGCAAAGATGGAGTCTACGTTCATCAGTCCAAGTATACGAAAGAGCTTCTGAAGAAGTTCAATCTTGAGGACTGCAAAGAAATGAATACTCCAATGCATCCAACCTGCACTCTGAGCAAAGAAGATCAAGGAACCAAAGTTGATCAAAAGCTGTATAGAGGTATGATTGGTTCTTTGTTATACCTAACTGCATCCAGACCAGATATTTTATACAGTGTATGTTTGTGTGCAAGGTTTCAATCAGATCCTAGAGAGTCTCACTTAACTGCTGTTAAGAGAATCTTTAGATATCTGAAAGGAACTACTAATCTTGGACTTATTTACAAGAAATCCTCTGACTACAAGCTAGTTGGATTCTGTGATGCTGACTATGCTGGAGACAGGATTGAAAGAAAATCTACCAGTGGCAATTGTCAATTACTGGGAGAGAATCTGATATCCTGGGCTAGCAAAAGGCAAGCAACCATTGCTTTGTCTACAGCAGAAGCATAATACATCTCAGCTGCTAGTTGTTGTACATAGCTACTCTGGATGAAACATCAGCTTGAGGACTATCAAATAACTGAAAACCATATCCCAATTTATTGTGATAATACAACAGCTATATGTTTGGCTAAGAATCCAATTCTGCATTCAAGAGCAAAGCACATTGAGATTAAACATCATTTTATAAGAGATTATGTTCAAAAGGGAATTTTAGATATTCAATTCATTGATACTGATCATCAATGGGCTGATATATTTACAAAACCCTTATCTGTTGAAAGATTTGATTTCATAAAGAAAAATTTGAACATGTGCTATGTCTCTGGGTAATGTGCGCCTCTGAAAACAGAATTCAGACTCTGAAAATATTCAGAAGCTATTTGGGAATCAGACTCTCTTTTGGAGACTCTGATAAAAGCTTCTGATAAACTAATCAAACTCTGGTAAGGAATCTTTAGACTCTCAGAAGCTCGTATTAGTGGAAGCATAACTGTTGAGTTTAGTAACACCTGCCCCACTATGGTGACAGTTACTTTACAGTTTCTCAGACGTGGCCTGTCTGTATTGGGTAAGAACTCAAAGGGCAATGATTTCATTACGTTAAACAAGTTACCTTCGCTTTGTCCCAATACTTTTACGGCTGCATGCTATATGTATTTATTGTTTGTGTTTGTTTGTCCCCTATTCTTTCCAAACAGTTTTCAAACTTTTTCTCTATAAATACATAACACACACAACTCACTTCTCTTTTCATTCTTTGATTTTCTCTCTGAACAAATTTCTTGTTTTTCAATACTTTGCAAAACTTTTTGTTCTCAAATCAAACATTTAGAAACCCCTATAATGGCAAGTGATCTCATCCAATCTGGTGTTATAATCAAGTCCGGAAGGTCCTACGTTATCAAACCCAGAACAATGAACATCATCAAGGAGACTCTGGAAATTCAAGTTGAATCTCCAGTAGATTTTGGTTCGCTCAGTCGTCATGAAGTTGACGTTACTCCTCATTTCTTATCACAAGGAATGATGAAATACTTTGGTATGTTGAATGGACAAACATATCAGGAGCTTGTTAGAGATTTTTGGGTTAGGTCAGAAGTCTACGACAAAGCTGAAGCTACTTTGGAAGAAACAGTTGCAATCTCAAACAACCCCAGTCTTGCTGGCAAGAACAGAGACCAAATGGGTTTAAGACCGTACAATGGTCTTGAAATAAGGTCTGCTGTGATGGAAATACCAATAGTTATCACTGAAGAAGTGGTAGCCAGGGCTTGTCAAATGGAGAGCGCTGGTAAATTTCAGTGGAATGTCAACAAGAAGAGTGAATGAGCTGTTATCTGCCACAAACTGTTATTTGAAGGGAGACCCTCAAATAAATTGGTGGATATGCATCCTGAGCATAGGGTGCTTCTGAAGATTATACTGGACAGTATGCTTCAGAAAGGAGGAGGAACAGACACACTGTCTGTGGATCACAAAGTTCTTCTCTATTTTCTTATCAACAAAATAAAGATCAACTTCCCTAGATATGTGATGCACCACATGTGTTGTGTAACGCCCACTTTATTTATTTAATTATTTTATTAGAGTATATAGTATATTATTATATATTATATGATTTTAATGATGTTTGTGACGTATGAGATGATGTTGTGGTGTGACGTTTATTTTATTGTTTAATAAAATAAAATATGTAATGAAAATTAAGATGTGATATAAAAACAAATATTTTGGGAGATGTGGCTGTTTTCATAAATAAGATAGAGTTGTGGGGATAAGTGAGAATAGAAAGATTTATATAAGGGAGTTAGGTTTAGAAAGAAACAGTACGTTACAGACTTTTGCAAAAAGAAGAGAAAGTGGCCGGAGAAGAGAGAACCTCAATTCTGCGAACATACCAGGTAAGGGTGAGCCTAACTTTAATTGTATTTACTGTAATTCATCTAGTTGTGATTAACATAGGAATTGAAAGAGAATTTGAGAGATTTCATAAGTTAGGGTTTTGTAGGGTTTATGATGAATTGATGTTAGAATGATGTGAATTGGTGTAGAAACCTGTTACAGAACCTAGATTAATCACTAGGACTATAATTCTGAGAGATTAGAAGCATAACATGATGAATTGGACGAGTTTCGGCGAGGTTTTGAGCGAACCCGCAGCCTGTTCTGCGACCGCTCGCCGTGGCGAGCAGACCTACTCGCCGTGGCGAGTAGAACAGTTTAACTCGCGAGGCGAGCAACCCTTTAGTGCTCGCGAGGCGAGCAACATCACTCGCCGTAGCGAGCAAGTGCCAGAACACAATTTAAGTAGCTCGCCGTGGCGAGCAGTCCCACTCGCCACAGCGAGCAATGTGGTCTCAGACCACTACAACTTGAGTTTCAGAACTCTATTTTGAGCGAGGCTTTGAGGGTAGACTTTTGGATAGCATTAGAGATGTTTAAGACCTAAATTAGAACCTGTAATGATGCTGTAAGATGGTTTTAAGACGTTGGCGTTAATCTATGATTTAAATGATTATTAAGTGAGGTTTAGGAACGAAGTACAAATGATGTTTGTGATGATAACTATGTGCTGTGAATATATATGTTAAGTGTGCTGAGCTGTTGCCATGTATTGTATATTTGCATGTGTCGATAAAGAGTCGTATTTGAGGTTAAGACGTTGTAATATCTTGTTTAAGAATTAAAGAGTCGAGTCCATGCATTTGCATATTTTGAGACGGTGGAGCTTATGCTCAAAGCGACGGTGGAGCATTTGCTCAAAGCGACGGTGAAGCTTATTAAAGCTAAAATATTGGTACCACATGCATGATGTTAAGATGTTAGAGTTGCATTGTCGAGTCATGTGTCTGAGATGTTTTGAGACGGTTGTTTATGAAGATGTTTAAGATGATTTGTATATTTGGATGTTTGAGACGTTCCTGTTTTATGTGATGATTATTGTTGTTGTTGTTAGGCATAATTATTTGAATTAAATGTTAATATAATTGTTGTGAATCTCACCCCTTCTGTTGGAATTGCCGCTTTGTGGGCAAGTGCAGGTGACCAAGCTTAGGTTCGTCGATGTGAGAGTTTCTTGTGGAGTCTTAGGAGCTCTGATACGTAACGGGATGGGGATTATTATTATTTCTATTCCTTTTATGTATCATGTTGATTTATTATGATGTTTGCGACGTAACCTGATTTGAGATGTTTTATGAGGCTTTTATGCCAAGAATAATTGATTTAAGATTTTGAGACGTTTATGAATTCCGCTGCTATGTTTAAATATTGTTTCAGAATAAATTATTATTCGATTTGATTTAAAAGATTTTATGAAATGTGACATCCTGATTTATGTGTTATACTCTGATTATATGAATGAAATTTTAAAGTCGGGATTTCGGGGTGTTACATGTTGGGCCATCAAGAAGAGTCAATCAGAAACCAGGAGGCAAGTTCCTTTTGGAAGATTAATATCTGAGATTCTGTATCAAGGAGGCCTCTTGAAGGTCTTATCAGAATCTGGTGTGGTATCAGATATTCATCTAGGAACTGTGACCGGAAGAATCATTAATGGCAAGACTCTGCAGTACATGAAGATTGTCAAGAGATTCAACCCCTCTAAGCATGATATGAGGGAATCATATGTACAATCTGACTTGATGATGGACTTCCCTCCCATATCCAAAGAAGATAATCCTGAAGTTCTTGCAAGATTTGTGGTGGATTACTTCAAGGAAACTGGTAGAATAATCAACTATTCTGCCATTCCTGAGACTGCTGGAGGAGGACCTCTTAAAGTCAAAGGTAAAAGGACCAAGAAAGTGGTTCTCAAGGAAGAGGAAGAGAAGCAGGAGCCTCTCAAGAAAAAGATCAAATCTACTGCTCTTCCTGGAGTGACAATTGGTTCCCCTAAGACTTTAACTCCTATGCCTTCATCAACATCCTTTGCACTTCGTGAAATTAAGGATAGGATTAAAGAAACCAAGGATGAAAAGAAAGCCAAGAAAGATGAGAAGAAGGCTAAGAAAGATGAGAAGAAAGCGAAGAAAGGCAAGGCTGACAGAGACTATGACAGAATGGCTCAAGATATTGCTGACTACCTTGATGCTGACTCTGAAGGTGAAGAGAGTCAGATCAAGAAGAGAAAGGTGGATGTGGTTCCTGTGGCTAGGGATATAGCACAGAAGATAGGTACTTCTGTATCTATGATTGAGGATGAACATGCTGCTGGCAAGGCAATGGCAGCAGAAGTGGTTGTTGAAGAATTAAAGGAAGAAACTGTCAAGGAAGCTGCTAAGTTGTTTGCTTATGCTCTTAAATAGAAGAATCCTTTAGCTACTGCAGAAGCTGAGTTATCAGAAGCTATTGTGTCTGATCACTATGCTTCTCCAGAAGCTGGCATTGGCACCTCTGGCAACGTAGCATATAGCTCATCTTCATCTTTGAATCAAGAGTCAGAATCAGATTCGGAATCTGACAACAAACCCTTAAGCCAAATTCTTCCATCCCTCAAAAATTCATCCCCCTCACCAATCAAACCTATATCATCCCATAACCCACTGGACCTTCAGTAGTTGATTATGTTGATTCAACTATGGACAGAGTAATTCAAGACACAATCACAATGTCTATGAATCTTCCTGCTGACCATCCTGCTCAACCTTCATTTCTCAAACCACTTCAGGTAATTCAACCTTCTGAAAAGCCTGAAGTAACCATTCAATCCAAACAGCCATCCCCCCAAACTGAAACCATTTGTGTAGACTCTCCAGACACTCTAGATTCTCTTGAAAAACATTTAGGAGGAGAACTACCAAAAACCCCTGCAAAATCCAAATCAACAAAAGCTACTTCATCTGTTTCCAAACCAGACCCTGTACCTGAACCTACAGAGAATCTGACTTTAGCTTCTGTTGAACTTTCAGAACCTGTTGTTGAACCAGCTTCTGAAAATCTGGAACAAGCTTCTGATATCGTATCAGAAACTGTAACAGAATGTAGAGCTGAGACCAGAAGAGTTTCCCAACCTCTTTGTGACCCCATAACCTTTTTCCCAGGTTTTGAAACTTTTCTAGCCTTGAGAGCTTCTCTACCCTCAACCTCTGAACCTCAAATTGACTTATTTGATTCAAACAAGATAGATGAGTTCTATGCTTCTTCATGCAATAAGCTCAAAGACATTATTGAGCAAAGGCTTGTGTCAATCCTCAATGTAAGCTATGAGGACAAGTTCTCTTCAGTGAAGACTGAGTTCTTGGAATTTATCACCAAAATTCAGAAGACTGCTTCAAGGGAACAAGCACTTGTCACTGCCAAGCATGTTGAAGAAGTCAAGCGGGCTGAGAAAGCTGTTATCTTGGAAAGAGCTCCGATTCTAAGGATCAGAGATACACCCTTCTTTGATGAAGATCAGTATATTCCAAGAGAATCAGTGGCTTATAATTCTTTGAAGAGGAGACTGTATAGAGTTCAAGAAGAAGCTAGACAAGAAAGGGAAGCGCATTTGCGAAGAACTGAGGCTCTGGAAGAAATGGTAAAGAAACAGCAAGAGGATCTCCAGAAATTGATGGATCATCTTGCCAAACAAAACCAACCTTAGTTTAATTTCGTTTTGTTTTATTTTGTAATTCTTGTTTGTTATCTTCTGAACTTGTTTTTGCTTACAATTTATACAAGTTATTTTTGATTCTATTTGCATTCAATTCTATTTTTTTATGCTCTGAATCTTCTATGTTTTCCCTCTGAATCTCATTCTTCCTTAAAAAATGTTTTCACCCTTACCTTAAGTCATTTAAAAAGGGGGAGGAACTTGTTCTAAACCTTTTTTTGTTGATGACAAAAGGGGGAGAAGGGAAAGTATTTATGTCAGGGAGAAGGGAAAATTTCTTTTAATTACATTGCATGTTATACGTAAAAGTTAAAGGGAAATCTGCGAAAGGTGCTTAGTTAGACTCTGAGCCCCTGTTTAAGAATTAGTTCTCTAAATTCATTTATTATTCTGAGAATGAATTCGATTGATTATGAAAGTGAATTTAATTAACCTGGATAGAACTTAAGAGGAGCTTACAAACCTCAACTTAAGAACTATCAGACTCAGGGGGAGTCAGAGCTTACAAACCTCAGACTCTGAGCTTACAAACCTCAGAACCCTTTAAGTCAACTTGTTAATTAAATTAACAACAATTGACCTTTTAAATACTAATGTTTGTCATCATCAAAAAGGGGGAGATTGTTGGAACAAAGGTGTTCAGCAATACCACGTTTTGAGTTTTGATGATAACAAGGTATTAAAAAGTTGTCAATTGGATATTGCTAATATTTGTTTAAGTATGCAGGATATCAATTAAGATTTATATCTTAGAAAGTATTTTGTTTGAACAATGTTAAAGAGCAAAAAATCCAGAGAAGCTTGTTGCTTGTGATTCTGTATCAAACAGAGTCTGAAGACTGTACTGAAGAGAGTCTGAAGACTGCATCGAAGAGAGTCTGAAGACTGCACCGAAGAGAGTCTGAAGACTGCATCGAAGAAAGTCTGAAGACTGCACCGAAGAGAGTCTGAAGACTGTACCGAAGAGAGTCTGAAGACTGTACCGAAGAGAGTCTGAATGACTGTATCAGAGTCTGAAGACCAACAGAATCTGAAAACCAAGAGAGTCTGAAGATTATCAGAAGCATAGTGCTACAGTGAGTCTGAAGCCACAAATTTGATAATCTGCTAACAAGGATTTCTACTGCATTGCGATGCAAAAGAAACTCTCAAATGGAGTAACGGCTAGCTTCAAAGTCAACTTGAGCGTGGGAAGCACAAAGACAAGAATGCAGGCCAGTACAGAGTACGTTGTACGAACTCTGTTTCCACTACTCCACTACCTCGTACAGTTTGGCAACTGTGTCTACCGATATTAATCTTCAAAGGGAATGGAATTCAAATTATGCAATTGAAGGACTATTACCAAATCAAGCAACAGATCAACAGTCATTGATCAAGCTTCAGAAATCATCCTGATGTGCTGGATGACTCAACGTCTCTTTCCTACGCCTATATAAAGGATAGAAGACTTGAAGAATCGTTGGACTCTACAACTTGAAAAATTACATTGCGCTGCTTTCGTATTCAATTGAGTCTTAACAAAAACACATCATCAACTTAGATTCTTACAAACTGAGTATTCTAGAATTTCCAAGTTCCACAGAAAAACAGAGTCTGTCTTTTGTGTAAAACAGAGTCTGTCATTGTTGTAATTGAAACACATTTTGATTGTTGTCAAGTGTTTCAACTCTATTCAATTTTCTATAATTGTGTAAGAAGTCTCTTGCTTTTGTGCTTGAGCAAAGGAAGTCTCTTGGCTGCGTCCATTGAGCAAAGGAAGTCTCTTGGCTGCGTCCATTGAGCAAGGAAGTCTCTTCGTTGTGTCTTTGAGCAAGGAAGTCTCTTAGTTGTGTCTTTGAGCAAGGAAGTCTCTCGCTTGTGTGCTTGAGCAAGGAAGTCTCATACTGTGTGTTTGAGCAACTTGTAATTTGATATTACATTTTAGTGAACTCTCCTTGGAAGTACAAGGGGAGCAGGACTACTTCCGGTTTGTGGAAGGAACCTGTATAATTGCTTGTGTTCTCTCTTATCTCTATCTCTTGATTATTCCACTGCATCAGAACTGAATCTCTCATCAGACTCTGATCTCATTCAGACTCTGAGTTTAAAGGAATTAGATTCTCACTCTTCAAGAGCTGCGAAAAGCTAACACAATTCAACCCCCCCTTCTTGTGTTTTTCTCACCTTCAGAATAGGTTGTAGATAATCAATAGATGATATATCCTACCAATTTTGGGGAGTTTGTAAGTCAAAAATTGGGTTTTTGGGACAAATTCTGAGTTGTCGTTCGTACTGTTCGTCCCCCTGTTCGTCGTCGCTCGCAACAGCGGGCGATTATCCTCGCCTCGCGAGTGACCCCAGTTGTCACTCGCCACAGCGAGTACTTTGCTCGCAACGGCGAGCACATGGCAGAGAGTCACCCTCTCTTCGCCACGGCGAGTAGTTCACTCGCAACGGCAAGCACATGGCAGAGAGCCACCCTCTCTTCGCCACGACGAGTAATCCCACTCGCCACGGCGAGTTAGGCAGTAGGTGTCCTGACCTTCTGTCTTTTAACCTGTTTCTGTTTCTGTTTCCAGTAGCTGTAACTGATAAGAAAAGTCTTTCGTGGATGTTTGATTAAGTGCATTATTTGCTATATAGTTGTACGTTGTTTAAGTTGTGTTGTTGCATGTTGTCCAAGTTGTGTTGTTCCATGTTGTCAAGTGGTCGTGTCGCATAGCCATTGGTCTAAGTTGAGGGCTTGATGCCCTGTTAAGTTGTTAAAGTTGTTAAGTTGGGGGCTTGATGCCCTGTTTAGTCGAATTACGACATTCTGTTGAGAGCTTGACGCTCTGTTGGTACCACATGCATATATATATATATATATATATATTGCATATTGTTGAGTTGTTGTTGTGTCGTTGTATAGTTGTTGTTGTTGTTGTTGATGCATTGTCGAGTCATCATTGTTGCATTGTTGAATGGTCGTTGTTTGTAATTCATTAATAATTGTTAACTGAAAATCACATGAAGTTCTTGTTAATTAATAAATGTTGTAGTTGTATGTTGATTAAATTCTGATTTTTGAATTTATTGCTTATTATTAATGAATGAGAAATCTCACCCCTTCTGCTTGAAAATGTTGCTCTTCATATGAGTAACTTGCAGGTGACCCAGAATAGTGCAGATGTGAGTTGATCCTCGTGTCGTTATAGGAGTGTCGCTCTGATATGTAACGGGATGGGGAATATCATTTATTATGTTTATCTTTATTAATTACGTAACATTTTGAAGTTGTTGTTGAACCATTTTGACTGGTATTTGATTTATGTTGATGGTGTTGAGGCCTAGTGCCGAATTTTGGATTTAAGTTGAATAAATTCCGCTGCAACTTTATTTTAAATATTATAAGCAGGTGTTTTAAATTAAATAGTGGATTTTAACCCCACTTACGTTGAAATGATTTTTGGAATAAAAGTAGTGTGACATCCTGTTTTATGTTGAACTCTGATAAAATTAAGTATTATTTATATGTTGGGAAAACGGGGTGTTACAATTGGTATCAGAGAAGGTCGGTCCGTCCGGCCAAGTAGATTGAGTCGTCTGTGTCGAGTGTTAGCTTAATTCTGTATCGAATTTCCCTAACCTGTTCTCGTTATGTAGTGAGTTGAGATGGCTGGAAGGAACGATGTTGCACTTGATGCTGCTTTGCAAGCGATGGCTCAAGCTGTGGGTCAACAGAACAATGATGTTGGTAACGATGGTGTTCGCATGCTGGAAACCTTTTTGAGGAACCATCCACAAACTTTCAAGGGCAGGTATGACCCTTATGGAGCGCAGACATGGTTGAAAGAAGTGGAAAGAATCTTCAGGGTTATGCAATGCATTGATGTTCAGATGGTGTGCTTTGGCACACACATGTTGGCTGAGGAGGCTGATGATTGGTGGGTGAGGGTGCAACCAGTTCTAGGGAACGAAGGAGCTGCGATCACTTGGGCTGTGTTCAGAATAGAGTTTCTGAACAGGTATTTCCTGGAAGATGTTCGAGGTAAGAAGGAAATCGAATTCCCGAAATTGAAGCAAGGTGACATGTCTGTAACGGAGTATGCTGCCAAGTTTGTTGAGTTGGCAAAGTTTTACCCGCATTACACTCCTGAGACTGCTAAGTTCTCTAAGTGTATCAAGTTTGAGAATGGTCTGCGTGCTGAGATTAAGCGGGCCATTGGTTATCAGAAGATCCGACAGTTTTCCGAGTTGGTGAGTAGCTGCAGGATTTATGAGGAAGACACCAAAGCTCATTATAAGGTTCTAAATGAGCGGAAGAGTAAGCAACAACAAAGTCGTGGTAAGCCTTACAGTGCTCCTGCTGATAAGGGCAAACAGAAAGTGAAGGATGAGAGAAGGCCAAATGATGAGAAGAGGACTGGGAGAAGAGATGCTCCTGCTGAGATTGTTTGTTTCCGATGTGGAGAAAAAGGTCACAAGAGTAATGCTTGCAATATGGGTGAAATGAAACGGTGTTTCCGTTGTGGCAGGAAAGGGCATACAATTGCATATTGTAAGTGTAACGCCCTATTTTTATTTAATTATTTATTTAATTAAGATGAGAGTCTTTTGTTGAATTTATTGAATTTGTTGTGATATATGCTGATATATGTTGGTACATGTTGAATTTAATATTTGTTGGTAGTAGATGTTGTTTTGTTATATTTGGTGAAGAAATATAATAAAGTTTGTTTAAGAAAAATAAAATAAATTAAGTAGGGATTATTTGGTAATTAGATGAGTTTGTTAGAAAAGATTAAGAGAGGTTATAAATAGGAGCGAGTGGTAGAAGATTAGGTTAGAAACCAGAATCAGAGAAACAGAGAGAACATGAAAGTGCAGCTTTTGGGAGAAAACTGTAGAGTTCTGTAAAACCTAGAAAAATCCAAGGTAAGGGTGAGACTAGCTTTCTTTAATGATTAGTATATGAATTCTGAAACTAATTTGATCATAATGTTGTTGATTTATGTTGTCTAAGAAATTAGGGTTGACTCAATTTAGGTTGTCAGAAGCTTAAGTATCCGTTGAATTAATGCAAGGACTGTTGAATAGGTTGTAGATAATCAATAGATGATATATCCTACCAATTTTGGGGAGTTTGTAAGTCAAAAATTGGGTTTTGGGGACAAATTCTAAGTTGCCGTTCGTACTGTTCGTCGTCGCTCGCAACAGCGGGCGATTATCCTCGCCTCGCGAGTGACCCCAGTTGTCACTCGCCACAGCGAGTACTTTGCTCGCAACGGCGAGCACATGGCAGAGAGTCACCCTCTCTTCGCCACGGCGAGTAGTTCACTCGCAACGGCAAGCACATGGCAGAGAGCCACCCTCTCTTCGCCACGACGAGTAATCCCACTCGCCACGGCGAGTTAGGCAGTAGGTGTCCTGACCTTCTGTCTTTTAACCTGTTTCTATTTCTGTTTCCAGTAGCTGTAACTGATAAGAAAAGTCTTTCGTGGATGTTTGATTAAGTGCATTATTTGCTATATAGTTGTACGTTGTTTAAGTTGTGTTGTTGCATGTTGTCCAAGTTGTGTTGTTCCATGTTGTCAAGTGGTCGTGTCGCATAGCCATTGGTCTAAGTTGAGGGCTTGATGCCCTGTTAAGTTGTTAAGTTGGGGGCTTGATGCCCTGTTTAGTCGAATTACGACATTCTGTTGAGAGCTTGACGCTCTGTTGGTACCACATGCATATATATATATATATATATATATATATATATATATATATATATATATATTGCATATTGTTGAGTTGTTGTTGTGTCGTTGTATAGTTGTTGTTGTTGTTGTTGATGCATTGTCGAGTCATCATTGTTGCATTGTTGAATGGTCGTTGTTTGTAATTCATTAATAATTGTTAACTGAAAATCACATGAAGTTCTTGTTAATTAATAAATGTTGTAGTTGTATGTTGATTAAATTCTGATTTTTTAATTTATTGCTTATTATTAATGAATGAGAAATCTCACCCCTTCTGCTTGAAAATGTTGCTCTTCATATGAGTAACTTGCAGGTGACCCAGAATAGTGCAGATGTGAGTTGATCCTCGTGTCGTCATAGGAGTGTCGCTCTGATATGTAACGGGATGGGGAATATCATTTATTATGTTTATCTTTATTAATTACGTAACTTTTTGAAGTTGTTGTTGAACCATTTTGACTGGTATTTGATTTATGTTGATGGTGTTGAGGCCTAGTGCCGAATTTTGGATTTAAGTTGAATAAATTCCGCTGCAACTTTATTTTAAATATTATAAGCAGGTGTTTTAAATTAAATAGTGGATTTTAACCCCACTTACGTTGAAATGATTTTTGGAATAAAAGTAGTGTGACATCCTGTTTTATGTTGAACTCTGATAAAATTAAGTATTATTTATATGTTGGGAAAACGGGGTGTTACAATTGGTATCAGAGAAGGTCGGTCCGTCCGGCCAAGTAGATTGAGTCGTCTGTGTCGAGTGTTAGCTTAATTCTGTATTGAATTTCCCTAACCTGTTCTCGTTATGTAGTGAGTTGAGATGGCTGGAAGGAACGATGTTGCACTTGATGCTGCTTTGCAAGCGATGGCTCAAGCTGTGGGTCAACAGAACAATGATGTTGGTAACGATGGTGTTCGCATGCTGGAAACCTTTTTGAGGAACCATCCACAAACTTTCAAGGGCAGGTATGACCCTTATGGAGCGCAGACATGGTTGAAAGAAGTGGAAAGAATCTTCAGGGTTATGCAATGCATTGATGTTCAGATGGTGTGCTTTGGCACACACATGTTGGCTGAGGAGGCTGATGATTGGTGGGTGAGTGTGCAACCAGTTCTAGGGAACGAAGGAGCTGCGATCACTTGGGCTGTGTTCAGAATAGAGTTTCTGAACAGGTATTTCCTGGAAGATGTTCGAGGTAAGAAGGAAATCGAATTCCCGAAATTGAAGCAAGGTGACATGTCTGTAACGGAGTATGCTGCCAAGTTTGTTGAGTTGGCAAAGTTTTACCCGCATTACACTCCTGAGACTGCTAAGTTCTCTAAGTGTATCAAGTTTGAGAATGGTCTGCGTGCTGAGATTAAGCGGGCCATTGGTTATCAGAAGATCCGACAGTTTTCCGAGTTGGTGAGTAGCTGCAGGATTTATGAGGAAGACACCAAAGCTCATTATAAGGTTCTAAATGAGCGGAAGAGTAAGCAACAACAAAGTCGTGGTAAGCCTTACAGTGCTCCTGCTGATAAGGGCAAACAGAAAGTGAAGAATGAGAGAAGGCCAAATGATGAGAAGAGGACTGGGAGAAGAGATGCTCCTGCTGAGATTGTTTGTTTCCGATGTGGAGAAAAAGGTCACAAGAGTAATGCTTGCAATATGGGTGAAATGAAACGGTGTTTCCGTTGTGGCAGGAAAAGGCATACAATTGCAGATTGTAAGTGTAACGCCCTATTTTTATTTAATTATTTATTTAATTAAGATGAGAGTCTTTTGTTGAATTTATTGAATTTGTTGTGATATATGCTGATATATGTTGGTACATGTTGAATTTAATATTTGTTGGTAGTAGATGTTGTTTTGTTATATTTGGTGAAGAAATATAATAAAGTTTGTTTAAGAAAAATAAAATAAATTAAGTAGGGATGATTTGGTAATTAGATGAGTTTCTTAGAAAAGATTAAGAGAGGTTATAAATAGGAGCGAGTGGTAGAAGATTAGGTTAGAAACCAGAATCAGAGAAACAGAGAGAACATGAAAGTGCAGCTTTTGGGAGAAAACTGTAGAGTTCTGTAAAACCTAGAAAAATCCAAGGTAAGGGTGAGACTAGCTTTCTTTAATGATTAGTATATGAATTCTGAAACTAATTTGATCATAATGTTGTTGATTTATGTTGTCTAAGAAATTAGGGTTGACTCAATTTAGGTTGTCAGAAGCTTAAGTATCCGTTGAATTAATGCAAGGACTGTTGAATAGGTTGTAGATAATCAATAGATGATATATCCTACCAATTTTGGGGAGTTTGTAAGTCAAAAATTGGGTTTTGGGGACAAATTCTAAGTTGCCGTTCGTACTGTTCGTCGTCGCTCGCAACAGCGGGCGATTATCCTCGCCTCGCGAGTGACCCCAGTTGTCACTCGCCACAGCGAGTACTTTGCTCGCAACGGCGAGCACATGGCAGAGAGTCACCCTCTCTTCGCCACGGCGAGTAGTTCACTCGCAACGGCAAGCACATGGCAGAGAGCCACCCTCTCTTCGCCACGACGAGTAATCCCACTCGCCACGGCGAGTTAGGCAGTAGGTGTCCTGACCTTCTGTCTTTTAACCTGTTTCTGTTTCTGTTTCCAGTAGCTGTAACTGATAAGAAAAGTCTTTCGTGGATGTTTGATTAAGTGCATTATTTGCTATATAGTTGTACGTTGTTTAAGTTGTGTTGTTGCATGTTGTCCAAGTTGTGTTGTTCCATGTTGTCAAGTGGTCGTGTCGCATAGCCATTGGTCTAAGTTGAGGGCTTGATGCCCTGTTAAGTTGTTAAAGTTGTTAAGTTGGGGGCTTGATGCCCTGTTTAGTCGAATTACGACATTCTGTTGAGAGCTTGACGCTCTGTTGGTACCACATGCATATATATATATATATATTGCATATTGTTGAGTTGTTGTTGTGTCGTTGTATAGTTGTTGTTGTTGTTGTTGATGCATTGTCGAGTCATCATTGTTGCATTGTTGAATGGTCGTTGTTTGTAATTCATTAATAATTGTTAACTGAAAATCACATGAAGTTCTTGTTAATTAATAAATGTTGTAGTTGTATGTTGATTAAATTCTGATTTTTGAATTTATTGCTTATTATTAATGAATGAGAAATCTCACCCCTTCTGCTTGAAAATGTTGCTCTTCATATGAGTAACTTGCAGGTGACCCAGAATAGTGCAGATGTGAGTTGATCCTCGTGTCGTCATAGGAGTGTCGCTCTGATATGTAACGGGATGGGGAATATCATTTATTATGTTTATCTTTATTAATTACGTAACTCTTTGAAGTTGTTGTTGAACCATTTTGACTGGTATTTGATTTATGTTGATGGTGTTGAGGCCTAGTGCCGAATTTTGGATTTAAGTTGAATAAATTCCGCTGCAACTTTATTTTAAATATTATAAGCAGGTGTTTTAAATTAAATAGTGGATTTTAACCCCACTTACGTTGAAATGATTTTTGGAATAAAAGTAGTGTGACATCCTGTTTTATGTTGAACTTTGATAAAATTAAGTATTATTTATATGTTGGGAAAACGGGGTGTTACAATTGGTATCAGAGCAGGTCGGTCCGTCCGGCCAAGTAGATTGAGTCGTCTGTGTCGAGTGTTAGCTTAATTCTGTATCGAATTTCCCTAACCTGTTCTCGTTATGTAGTGAGTTGAGATGGCTGGAAGGAACGATGTTGCACTTGATGCTGCTTTGCAAGCGATGGCTCAAGCTGTGGGTCAACAGAACAATGATGTTGGTAACGATGGTGTTCGCATGCTGGAAACCTTTTTGAGGAACCATCCACAAACTTTCAAGGGCAGGTATGACCCTTATGGAGCGCAGACATGGTTGAAAGAAGTGGAAAGAATCTTCAGGGTTATGCAATGCATTGATGGTCAGATGATGTGCTTTCGCACACACATGTTGGCTGAGGAGGCTGATGATTGGTGGGTGAGTGTGCAACGAGTTCTAGGGAACGAAGGAGCTGCGATCACTTGGGCTGTGTTCAGAATAGAGTTTCTGAACAGGTATTTCCTGGAAGATGTTCGAGGTAAGAAGGAAATCGAATTCCCGAAATTGAAGCAAGGTGACATGTCTGTAACGGAGTATGCTGCCAAGTTTGTTGAGTTGGCAAAGTTTTACCCGCATTACACTCCTGAGACTGCTAAGTTCTCTAAGTGTATCAAGTTTGAGAATGGTCTGCGTGCTGAGATTAAGCGGGCCATTGGTTATCAGAAGATCCGACAGTTTTCCGAGTTGGTGAGTAGCTGCAGGATTTATGAGGAAGACACCAAAGCTCATTATAAGGTTCTAAATGAGCGGAAGAGTAAGCAACAACAAAGTCGTGGTAAGCCTTACAGTGCTCCTGCTGATAAGGGCAAACAGAAAGTGAAGGATGAGAGAAGGCCAAATGATGAGAGGAGGACTGGGAGAAGAGATGCTCCTGCTGAGATTGTTTGTTTCCGATGTGGAGAAAAAGGTCACAAGAGTAATGCTTGCAATATGGGTGAAGTGAAACGGTGTTTCCGTTGTGGCAGGAAAGGGCATACAATTGCAGATTGTAAGTGTAACCCCCTATTTTTATTTAATTATTTATTTAATCAAGATGAGAGTCTTTTGTTGAATTTATTGAATTTGTTGTGATATATGCTGATATATGTTGGTATATGTTGAATTTAATATTTGTTGGTAGTAGATGTTGTTTTGTTATATTTGGTGAAGAAATATAATAATGTTTGTTTAAGAAAAATAAAATAAATTAAGTAGGGATGATTTGGTAATTAGATGAGTTTGTTAGAAAAGATTAAGAGAGGTTATAAATAGGAGCGAGTGGTAGAAGATTAGGTTAGAAACCAGAATCATAGAAACAGAGAGAACATGAAAGTGCAGCTTTTGGGAGAAAACTGTAGAGTTCTGTAAAACCTAGAAAAATCCAAGGTAAGGGTGAGACTAGCTTTCTTTAATGATTAGTATATGAATTCTGAAACTAATTTGATCATAATGTTGTTGATTTATGTTGTCTAAGAAATTAGGGTTGACTCAATTTAGGTTGTCAGAAGCTTAAGTATCCGTTGAATTAATGCAAGGACTGTTGAATAGGTTGTAGATAATCAATAGATGATATATCCTACCAATTTTGGGGAGTTTTTATGTCAAAAATTGGGTTTTTGGGACAAATTCTATGTTGCCGTTCGTACTGTTCGTCGTCGCTCGCAACAGCGGGCGATTATCCTCGCATCGCGAGTGACCCCAGTTGTCACTCGCCACAGCGAGTACTTTGCTCGCAACGGCGAGCACATGGCAGAGAGTCACCCTCTCTTCGCCACGGCGAGTAGTTCACTCGCAACGGCAAGCACATGGCAGAGAGCCACCCTCTCTTCGCCACGGCGAGTAATCCCACTCGCCACGGCGAGTTAGGCAGTAGGTGTCCCGACCTTGTGTCTTTGAACCTGTTTCTGTTTCGAGTTGGACTTAGGTTTTAAATTAGGAAATTGTTGTTGGTCAAATGGAGGGTTCCAGTAGCTGTAGCTGATAAGAAGAGTCTTTCGTGGATGTTTGATTAAGTGCATTATTTGCTATATAGTTGTACGTTGTTTAAGTTGTGTTGTTGCATGTTGTCCAAGTTGTGTTGTTCCATGTTGTCAAGTGGTCGTGTCGCATAGCCATTGGTCTAAGTTGAGGGCTTGATGCCCTGTTAAGTTGTTAAAGTTGTTAAGTTGGGGGCTTGATGCCCTGTTTAGTCGAATTACGACATTCTGTTGAGAGCTTGACGCTCTGTTGGTACCACATGCATATATATATATTGCATATTGTTGAGTTGTTGTTGTGTCGTTGTATAGTTGTTGTTGTTGTTGTTGATGCATTGTCGAGTCATCATTGTTGCATTGTTGAATGGTCGTTGTTTGTAATTCATTAATAATTGTTAACTGAAAATCACATGAAGTTCTTGTTAATTAATAAATGTTGTAGTTGTATGTTGATTAAATTCTGATTTTTGAATTTATTGCTTATTATTAATGAATGAGAAATCTCACCCCTTCTGCTTGAAAATGTTGCTCTTCATATGAGTAACTTGCAGGTGACCCAGAATAGTGCAGATGTGAGTTGATCCTCGTGTCGTCATAGGAGTGTCGCTCTGATATGTAACGGGATGGGGAATATCATTTATTATGTTTATCTTTATTAATTACGTAACTTTTTGAAGTTGTTGTTGAACCATTTTGACTGGTATTTGATTTATGTTGATGGTGTTGAGGCCTAGTGCCGAATTTTGGATTTAAGTTGAATAAATTCCGCTGCAACTTTATTTTAAATATTATAAGCAGGTGTTTTAAATTAAATAGTGGATTTTAACCCCACTTACGTTGAAATGATTTTTGGAATAAAAGTAGTGTGACATCCTGTTTTATGTTGAACTTTGATAAAATTAAGTATTATTTATATGTTGGGAAAACGGGGTGTTACAATTGGTATCAGAGCAGGTCGGTCCGTCCGGCCAAGTAGATTGAGTCGTCTGTGTCGATTGTTAGCTTAATTCTGTATCGAATTTCCCTAACCTGTTCTCGTTATGTAGTGAGTTGAGATGGCTGGAAGGAACGATGTTGCACTTGATGCTGCTTTGCAAGCGATGGCTCAAGCTGTGGGTCAACAGAACAATGATGTTGGTAACGATGGTGTTCGCATGCTGGAAACCTTTTTGAGGAACCATCCACAAACTTTCAAGGGCAGGTATGACCCTTATGGAGCGCAGACATGGTTGAAAGAAGTGGAAAGAATCTTCAGGGTTATGCAATGCATTGATGGTCACATGGTGTGCTTTGGCACACACATGTTGGCTGAGGAGGCTGATGATTGGTGGGTGAGTGTGCAACCAGTTCTAGGGAACGAAGGAGCTGCGATCACTTGGGCTGTGTTCAGAATAGAGTTTCTGAACAGGTATTTCCTGGAAGATGTTCGAGGTAAGAAGGAAATCGAATTCCCGAAATTGAAGCAAGGTGACATGTCTGTAACGGAGTATGCTGCCAAGTTTGTTGAGTTGGCAAAGTTTTACCCGCATTACACTCCTGAGACTGCTAAGTTCTCTAAGTGTATCAAGTTTGAGAATGGTCTGCGTGCTGAGATTAAGCGGGCCATTGGTTATCAGAAGATCCGACAGTTTTCCGAGTTGGTGAGTAGCTGCAGGATTTATGAGGAAGACACCAAAGCTCATTATAAGGTTCTAAATGAGCGGAAGAGTAAGCAACAACAAAGTCGTGGTAAGCCTTACAGTGCTCCTGCTGATAAGGGCAAACAGAAAGTGAAGGATGAGAGAAGGCCAAATGATGAGAAGAGGACTGGGAGAAGAGATGCTCCTGCTGAGATTGTTTGTTTCCGATGTGGAGAAAAAGGTCACAAGAGTAATGCTTGCAATATGGGTGAAGTGAAACGGTGTTTCCGTTGTGGCAGGAAAGGGCATACAATTGCAGATTGTAAGTGTAACGCCCTATTTTTATTTAATTATTTATTTAATTAAGATGAGAGTCTTTTGTTGAATTTATTGAATTTGTTGTGATATATGCTGATATATGTTGGTATATGTTGAATTTAATATTTGTTCGTAGTAGATGTTGTTTTGTTATATTTGGTGAAGAAATATAATAAAGTTTGTTTAAGAAAAATAAAATAAATTAAGTAGGGATGATTTGGTAATTAGATGAGTTTGTTAGAAAAGATTAAGAGAGGTTATAAATAGGAGCGAGTGGTAGAAGATTAGGTTAGAAACCAGAATCAAAGAAACAGAGAGAACATGAAAGTGCAGCTTTTGGGAGAAAACTGTAGAGTTCTGTAAAACCTAGAAAAATCCAAGGTAAGGGTGAGACTAGCTTTCTTTAATGATTAGTATATGAATTCTGAAACTAATTTGATCATAATGTTGTTGATTTATGTTGTCTAAGAAATTAGGGTTGACTCAATTTAGGTTGTCAGAAGCTTAAGTATCCGTTGAATTAATGCAAGGACTGTTGAATAGGTTGTAGATAATCAATAGATGATATATCCTACCAATTTTGGGGAGTTTTTATGTCAAAAATTGGGTTTTTGGGACAAATTCTATGTTGCCGTTCGTACTGTTCGTTCCCCTGTTTGTCGTCGCTCGCAACAGCGGGCGATTATCCTCGCCTCGCGAGTGACCCCAGTTGTCACTCGCCACGGCGAGTACTTTGCTCGCAACGGCGAGCACAAGGCAGAGAGTCACCCTCTCTTCGCCACAGCGAGTAGTTCACTCGCAACGGCGAGCACATGGCAGAGAGCCATCCTCTCTTCGCCACGACGAGTAATCCCACTCGCCACGGCGAGTTAGGCAGTAGGTGTCCCGACCTTGTGTCTTTGAACCTGTTTCTGTTTCGAGTTGGACTTAGGTTTTAAATTAGGAAATTGTTGTTGGTTAAATGGAGGGTTCCAGTAGCTGTAGCTGATAAGAAGAGTGTTTCGTGGATGTTTGATTAAGTGCATTATTTGCTATATAGTTGTACGTTGTTTAAGTTGTGTTGTTGCATGTTGTCCAAGTTGTGTTGTTCCATGTTGTCAAGTGGTCGTGTCGCATAGCCATTGGTCTAAGTTGAGGGCTTGATGCCCTGTTAAGCTGTTAAGTTGTTAAGTTGGGGGCTTGATGCCCTGTTTAGTCGAATTACGACATTTCGTTGAGAGCTTGACGCTTTGTTGGTACCACATGCATATACATATGTTGCATATTGTTGAGTTGTTGTTGTGTCGTTGTCGTTGTTGTTGTCGTTGATGCATTGTCGAGTCATCATTGTTGCATTGTTGAATGTTCGTTGTTTGTAATTCATTAATAATTGTTAACTTAAAATCACATGAGTTCTTGTTAATTGGTAAATGTTGTAGTTGTATGTTGATTAAATTCTGATTTTGAATTTATTGCTTATTATTAATGAATGTGAAATCTCACCCCTTCTGCTTGGAAATGTTGCTCTTCATATGAGGAACTTGCAGGTGACCCAGAATAGTGCTGATGTGAGTTGATCCTCGTGTCGTCATAGGAGTGTCGCTCTGATATGTAACAGGATGGGGAATATCATTTATTATGTTTATCTTTCTTAATTGCATAACTTATTGAAGTTGTTGTGAACCATTTTGATTGGTATTTTGAATTACGTTGACGGTGTTGAGGCCTAGTGTCAAACTTGAATTTTAAAAGTTGATTAAGACTAAGTTTTCCGCTGTGATATTATTTAATTGTTTGAAAACAGGTGTTTTATTTAAAAACGGGTTTTAAACCCTATTAAGTTGAAAAGATTTTTGAAGTATGAAAATGTGACATCCTGTCTTATGTTGAACTCGGATAAATTATGTATTATTTTACATGTTGGGAAAACGGGTTGTTACAGTAAGCATGATGAGATGGTTTGTTTTAAATGCGGTGAAGAAGGACATATTAGTCCTCAGTGTCCTAATCCTAAGAAGGAACAAGTTAGAGGGAAAGTGTTTGCTTTGACTGGCACTCAGACAGTTAATGAGGATCGTCTGATCAGAGGTACATGTTTTATTAATAGTACTCCTTTAATTACTATCATTGATACTGGTGCTACGCATTGTTTTATTGCTGCTGATGTTGTTTCAAAGTTGGGTCTTGATGCGTCTTTTATGAATGGAGAAATGGTTGTCGAAACCCCAGCTAAGGGTTCAGTGACTACTACTCTTGTATGTTTGAAGTGTCCTTTGTCGATGTTTGGTAGAGACTTTGTTGTAGACTTAATATGTTTGTCGTTGAGTGGGATGGATGTAATTCTGGGTATGAATTGGTTAGAGTACAACTATTCTATATTAATTGCTTTAGAAAGATGATGCGTTTTTCCTCTGCCGAAGAAGAAGAAGGAAAGACTGAACTCCTGACTACTAAGCAGTTGAAGCAGCTGATGAAAGATGGAATCCCGATGTTTTCTTTGATGGCGTCCCTGTCCATTGAAAATCAAGCAGTGATTAATAAGTTGCAAGTTATGTGTGAATTTTCAGAAGTTTTCCCTGATGAAATTCCAGATGTGCCGCCTGAGAGAGAGGTAGTATTCTCAATTGATCTTATTCCGAGTACGAAGCCTGTTTCTATGGCGCCTAACCGTATGTCAGCTTCCGAATTAGCTGAGTTGAAGAAGCAGTTAGAAGATCTACTTGATAAAAAGTTTGTAAGACTGAGTGTTTCACCTTGGGGAGCGCCTGTGTTATTGGTTAAGAAGAAAGATGGCAGCATGAGGTTGTGTATCGATTACCGGCAGCTGAATAAAGTCACAATAAAGAATAAATATCTGCTTCCAAGGATTGACGATTTGATGGACCAATTAGTAGGTGCCTGCGTGTTCAGCAAGATTGATTTAAGGTCGGGTTATCACCAGATCAAGGTGAAAGATGACGATATTCAGAAGACAGCCTTTAGGACTCGTTACAGACACTATGAATATAATGTGATGCCTTTTGGTGTTACTAATGCGCCGGGAGTGTTCATGGAATATATGAACCGTATTTTTCATGCTTATTTGGATCATTTTGTTGTAGTATTCATAAGTGATATCCTGATGTGAATATATGCCTTGACAGGAATACTTTGGTTTTGATGATTGACAAAAGAAGTCCTAGAAGAGCAACAATGCAAAAAGCGGAAAAGAAGATTCAAGTTTTCTTATCTTGGATTTTATTTTTATTTATATTAGGACTTTTATGTAAGTAGTAGAAAAAGCTCTCATGAAAATAAATCACACACTCATAATGGTTTTCATTTAAATGTGATTTTGCATAAAATTATTTTGACTAGTAAAAGTATAATTGTTTTTGAAATTGCATGATTATCATTATCTTCAAAATATTTTTATCATGCATATGGTTTTTCTAAATTGTGCTTCAACGTAGATCACTATGGAGATAATTGGTTATTACTTGTAAAGCATGTTTTGACTCATGTGCATTAATCTTTGGTTACTGTTGCCTTTCATGTTCTCATTCATATAAGAGATCATATATTTCCTATTTTCATTACAATTGATCTTGTATTGGAAAATTGATTAGCATTTGACCGTGGCATTAAATATTTTTTGTTCCGTTGGAAAATATATTTCCTAATTAATCAATTGTGCATCAAAATTGTTTCAGCATATTATGTTTCTTATTATTTACCTTTGTCATTACATAAAAGAAATCATATGTTGCCTATTTCATAACATTAAATCAACGACTATTTTCCAATTTATTGGCAACGACTGGTTTATCTAATTAAGGGCCAAACGGTTACTTTGTTAACTTAATTATCCAACGGCTATTTTCTTCCCATGCATCTCATTCCTTTTTAAGTATAAAAAGGATGCATGGGTGTATTTGAAAAATTACACCTTGACATAGAAAATATTTGTCATACTCTTTCTTACTCTTATTATTCATACACTTGCTAATATATTTTCTTGAGAGCTCTTTTATACTACATAGGTTATCTTGTAGTTCTTGTACTTCAATTTGTTATATCTACACATTTGGTGTATTATTTTATTGTTTTATTTCATATTTGTATTGGGTGCAATCCCAAGGTTTCAAGAGAGGTAGTATCTCTTGGGTTTAGAGGCTCTTCTACAAAGGATTGTTTTGTTTGAAGAGTGCTCGCTTATTTGTAAAGGTTACTAGCTTATCCCGTTTAAAAGCTAAGTTAGTGAAAATCTCAAGGGACTTTTCCTTGGGGACTAGACGTAGGCCTTGGTGTTTTAGGCCGAACTAGGATAAACTTCTTGTGTCCTTTTCTCTCATCCCTTTATCTGTTTTACTTTATCTGTTATTTATTTTAGCAAAATTTCTCTAGTTTTCATCTTTATTAAAAACCTTTATAAGCACTTTATTTTATTTGGTTAAAAAAATAAAATTTAAGTGCTTATTTAAATTGATTTTTAAAGAAACACAATTCACCCCCCTCTTGTGTGTTTGAAGTCACTTGTTCAACACCTGATATACTCCAAGTCCGAGGAGGAACATGCCGAGCATTTGAGAATTGTTTTGCAGGTGCTGAAAGAGAAGAAGTTATATGCCAAGTTATCTAAATGCGAATTCTGGTTGAACGAAGTAAGTTTTCTTGGTCACATTATTTGTAGTAGAGGTATTGTTGTGGATTCATCTAAAACTGATGCGGTATCGCAATGGGAGACCCCGAAGTCGGTTACTGAGATTAGAAGCTTCTTGGGTTTAGCAGGTTATTAACGGAGGTTTATTGAAGGATTTTCCAGGTTAGCACTTCCGTTAACTCAGTTGACTTGTAAAGGCAAAGCTTTTGTGTGGGATGTTCAATGTGAAAACAACTTTAATGAATTGAAGAAGCGCTTGACGACAGCACCGATTTTAATATTACCAAAGTCTAATGAACAATTTGTTGTGTACTGCGATGCGTCTAAGTTGGGCCTAGGTGGCGTGCTTTGTAACACCCCGTTCTCGAAACATTAATAATTAACAAATTAAATCAGAGTTTTTCACCGTAACGGAATGCTACATTTTCGTTCAAATAAAATCTCCAAATGAGTAAATGGATAATTATTCTCCATAAAATAGTCAATAAAAATTAACCTTCAAACTTCGCAGCGGAATTAATTTTAAACAACAAAATAAGTCTTTGGCACGCAGGCCTTATCAAATTCTCATAATTCATAAATAATACGTAAGGAAAGAGAAAACAAGTAACAATTCCCGTCCCGTTACGTATCAGAGCCCTAAGACACTTTGAGCCGACATCTCTACTAGTCTTCGTTACCTGCACTTGCCCACAAGGCGGCAATTCCAGCAGAAGGGGTGAGATTCACAAACAACAATAGATATCATAATTCATCAATTAAATTCAACAACAGCTATATAATGGTAATCAACTGTCAGTTTATAATTTAAACAATTCAACAACATCATCAACTACGACACCGACAACTCAACCAACAACAACAACTGCAACAACAACAACGACAACAACTACAACGACAATAACTACGAAGACAACAACAATGCGACTAATGCAAATGCATGTGGTACCATTTTACGCGCGTTGAATGCTACTAACATTCCAGGGCATAAGCCCTCAACGATTGAGTGATAAACACTCCTGGGCATAAGCCTTCAACAATTGAGTGAAAACACTCTAGGGCATAAGCCCTCAACAAGGTATGAGTATGAAATGGACTCAATATTGTATATCTACATACAACTCAACAACAGCAACGACAACTACTATATGCATAATCAGCTATGACATAAGACTCCAACTTAATTCGACAAGACACAACAAAAGGTCACAACGAAGCATCACAACATAATTCAACAACTTAGGTAACCTACAGTGTTACTCGCCGTGGCGAGTTCAGGAATTTGAGCTACTCGCCGTGGTGAGCTCAAGGCGAGCAAAAGCGGTTGCTCTCGGCATTTTTGACATTTTTCTCCTAAAATCTTCATTTTTAAGTTCCCAAAACCCAAATTTGATTATGTAAAAAGCTGCCATTCATCCCTAAACATATTAAGGCACTCAAATTGATATAAAAATTGACCCAAAAACCTCATTAAGACAATTAACGACTTTTTAATTAAGCAGCTCGCCGTGGCGAGTGCATCTGCTCGCTGTGGCGAGCTATGGGGTTCCACTGCTCGCCTCGCGAGTGGGTCTACTCGCTGTGGCGAGCTACACAAACAATGCTCGCCTGGCGAGTGGGTTTACTCGCCGTGGCGAGCGGCGATTGACAGAACCACGAACTGTACGAACAGACTTCTCCTTTTCAACCCTAAACCCCAAATTCAACACCTAAAGGCTCAATTTTGATGAATTTCATCACTCCTATGCATTCTAACGTCAGAACAGCATCAAACAACAACAATTACATGAATTCATTAAGTTATTGACATCAATTCATCTTTAACCTAATTTAATTCATCAAACCTAACAACCCTACATTAATCAACGAATTATAGAACCTAAAGTTGAGAGTTAGTCTCACCCTTACCTTAGATTATTTCCTGAATTCAAGCTGCGTTCTTCTCTCCTCTTACTTCTTCTCTCTTGTTCTAGGTTTTCTCCCTTTTTCTCTGTTCCTCACTGTTTCTACGTGAAAACTATTTCTGACTTTTCTTTCCTTCTCCCTCCTACTAATACCACTTAATTCCTTCTTAATTCTAATTAACTCCCAATAAAATATTAAATAATTCATTTTAATCCCCAACCTTCTAGTAATTATAATTCTAACCTATTTTAATTAAATAATTAAAATAATCATATAATAAAATATAACACACCATAAAATCAACATAAATTATTTAAAATCATAAAAACTTATTAAAATCAATTGAAATTAAATAAATAACAACTAGGGCGTTACATGCTTATGCAGGATAATAAAGTAGTAGCTTACGCATCAAGGCAATTGAGGATTCATGAACGTTATTATCCTACTCATGATCTGGAGTTGGCTGCGGTGGTTTTTGTGCTTAAGATTTGGAGACATTATTTGTATGGTTCTAGAATCAAAGTGTTCAGCGATCATAAGAGTTTGAAGTACTTATTTGACCAGAAGGAATTAAATATGAGACAACGAAGGTGGCTTGAGTTGTTAAAAGATTATGATTTTGGGTTGAATTACCATCTGGGTAAAGCTAATGTTGTTGCAGACGCCTTAAGTAGAAAAACTTTGCACATGTCTGCTATGATGATTAAGGAGTTAGAATTACTAGAACAGTTCAGAGACTTGAGTTTGGTTTGTGAAGTGTCGTCCGAGAGTGTAAGACTGGGAATGTTGAAAATCAGCAACGAATTTTTGGATAGTATTAGAAAAGCTCAGAAAGAAGATGTGAAGCTGGTATACTTAATGGTTGAAAGTAATCAGACTGATGATGGTGACATTAAAGTTGATGATCAAGGAGTATTGTGATTTCGAAATAGGATTTGTATCCCTGAAGACGCAGAGATGAGAAAGATGATTCTGGAAGAGAGCCACAGATGTAACTTGAGTATTCATCCAGGAGCTACAAAAATGTATCATGATTTGAAGAAGTTGTTTTGGTGGTCTGGATTAAAACGTGATGTGGCATAGTTTGTGTATTCGTGTTTGGTTTGTCAAAAGTCGAAAGTGGAACATCTGAAACCTGCTGGGTTGATGACACCTTTAGATGTGTCAGAGTGGAAATCGGATAGTATATCCATGGATTTTGTGACGAGTTTGCCGAATACGCCTAAAGGGAATGACGCTATTTGGGTGATTGTTGATAGGTTGACGAAGTCGGCTCATTTTATTCTGATTAACATCAGTTTTCCTATAGCTCGGTTGGTAGAAATCTACATCTGTGAGATTGTGAAGCTGCATGGTACTCCATCAAGTATCGTATCAGATAAAGACCCAAGATTTACTTCTAGATTTTGTTGTGATATATGCTAATATATGTTGATATATGTTGAATTTAGTATTTGTTGGTAGTAGATGTTGTTTTGTTATATTTGGTGAAGAAATATAATAAATTTTGTTTAAGAAAAATAAAATAAATTAAGTAGGGTTGATTTGGTAATTAGATGAGTTTTTTAGAAAAGATTAAGAGAGGCTATAAATAGGAGGGAGTGGTAGAAGATTAGATTAAAAACCAGAATCAGAGAAACAGAGAGAACGTGAAAGTGCAGCTTTTGGGAGAAAACTGTAGAGTTCTGTAAAACCAAGAAAAATCCAAGGTAAGGATGAGACTAGCTTTCTTTAATGATTAGTATATGAATTCTGAAATTAATTTGATCATGATATTGTTGATTTATGTTGTCTAAGAAATTAGGGTTGAATCAATTTAGGTTGTCAGAAGCTTAGGTATCCATTGAATTAATGTAAGGACTGTTGAATAGGTTGTAGATAATCAATAGATGATGTATCCTACCAATTTTGGGGAGTTTGTATGTCAAAAATTGGGTTTTTAGGGCAAATTCTGAGTCTTTGTTCGTACTGCTCGTCCCCCTGTTCGTCGTCGCTCGCCACAGCGAGCGATTATCCTCGCCTCGCGAGTGACCCTTGTTGTCACTCGCCACGGCGAGTAGTTTGCTCGCAGCGGCGAGCACATGGCAGAGAGTCACCCTCTCTTCGCCACGGCGAGTAATCCCACTCGCCACAGCGAGTTAAGCAGTAGGTGTCTCGACCTTGTGTCTTTGAACCTGTTTCTGTTTTGAGTTGTACTTAGGTGTAAATTAGGAAATTTGTTGTTGGTTAAGTAGAGGATTCCAGTAGCTGATAAGAAGAGTCTTTCGTGGATGTTTGATTAAGTGCATTATACGCTAAATAGTTGTATGTTGTTTAAGTTGTGTCATTGCATGTTGTCTAAGTTGTGTTGTTGCATGTTGTTAAGTGGTCGTGTCGCATAACCATTGGTCTAAGTTGAGGGCTTGATGCCTTGTTAAGTTGTTAAAGTTGTTAAGTTGGGGGCTTGATGTCCTGTTTAGTCGAATTACGACATTCTGTTGAGAGCTTGACGCTCTGTTGGTACCTTATGCATATATGCATTTATATATATATTGAATATTGTTGAGTTGTTGTTGTGTCTTTGTATAGTTGTTGTTGTTGTTGTTGATGCATTGTCGAGTCGTCATTGTTGCATTGTTGAATGGTCGTTGTTTGTAATTCATTAATAATTGTTACGTGAAAATCACATGAAGTTCTTGTTAATTAAAAAATGTTGTAGTTGTATGTTGACTAAATTCTGATTTTTTAATTTATTGCTTATTATTAATGAATGTGAAATCTCACCCCTTCTGCTCGAAAATGTTGCTCTTCATATGAGTAATTTGCAGGTGACCCAGAATAGTGCAGATGTGAGTTGATCCTCGTGTCGTCATAGGAGTGTCGCTCTGATATGTAACGGGGTGGGGAATATCATTTATTATGTTTATCTTTATTAATTACATAACTTTTTGAAGTCGTTGTTGAACCATTTTGACTAGTATTTGATTTATGTTGATGGTGTTGAGGCCTAGTGCCGAATTTTGGATTTAAGTTGAATAAATTCCACTGCAACTTTATTTTAAATATTATAAGCAGGTGTTTTAAATTAAATAGTGGATTTTAACCCCACTTACATTGAAATGATTTTTGGAATAAAAGTAGTGTGACATCCTGTTTTATGTTGAACTCTGATAAAATTAAGTATTATTTATATGTTGGGAAAACGGGGTGTTACAGTCTCTCTTCCAATCACACAAGGGATGGCAAAACTACCTGGATCTCTAAGCTTAGGAGGCGGCTTCTTAATGATTGCACTACTTTTCCTAGTCAAAGCTATTGTCTCATTATGCTCTATAGTTCTTTTCTTTGAAAATATTTCCTTTAAAAACTTAGCATATAGAGGCATTTGAGACAAAGTTCCGCAAAAGGAATATTAATGCAAATCTTCTTAAGCATGTCAACAAATTTATTAAATTGTGCCTCCAAGTTAGGTTTAGCAAGCCTTAATGGGGAAGGAGCTTTGGTTTTATCAAGAGGTTTCTCACTTTCTGTCATAGTTTTATCACCTAGAAGCTTAACACTCTCTCCATTAATTTCTTTCGCCTTAGAAACGACATCCTCTAGTTTACTACCCCCAAAAGAAATAGCATTAACATGGGCTCTGGGGTTGGCTTCGGTTTGACCAGGAAAGACTCCCGGTGTTTGAGAAGAAGTAGCCACTTGTTGGGCCACTTGAGAGATTTGAGTTTCAAGCATTTTAGTGTGAGTAGCAATAGAGTCTACCTTAGTATTGAGTTTGGAAAGAAAATCATTCAGAAGTCCGGTTTGGTTTTCGAGCTCTTGGAGCTGTTTAGATTGGTTCATGACATAACTTTCCATTAAAATTTCCAAACTTGATTTATGAGCGACTCTCTGATGGTTTGCATAGCCAGGTGGTGCTACTTGTCCATAGGAATTTTGAGAATTTTTAAAAGTTTTGGTTTTGCCTCATTCCTTGGATGTATTGAGCATAGTTCAATTGCTCAACACCATTAATAGCACTTCCTAGCTGGCAATCAACACCAATATGACCAAATACACCACAAATTTCACAAGGAGGAGATACAGGAGCAGGTGTGATAGCACTAACATTTATTTTTTCAAATTTTTGGGTTAGTGCATCAACCTTAGCAGCAAGATGATCAAGGTCATAGACTTCGTACATACCTGCCTCTTTTTTAGAGGGTGCAGAAGCAGTGATGTCCCTTTCATTAGTCCATTGGTAATGGTTCTGGGCCATGTCTTCAATTAAAGTGTACGCCTCTGTATAGTTCTTGTTCATTAAAACTCCAACTACAGCTGCATCTGAAGGTGAGAAAAACACAAGAAGGGGGGGGGGGGGTTGAATTGTGTTAGCTTTTCGCAGCTCTTGAAGAGTGAGAATCTAATTCCTTAATATCTGAGTCTGAATTGGATCAGAGTCTGATGGGAGATTAGGTTCTGATGCAGCGGAAATAATCAAGAGATAGAGAGAAGAGAGAACATAAGCAATTATACAGGTTCCTTCCACAAACCGGAAGTAGTCCTGTCCCCCTTGTACTTCCAAGGAGAGTTCACTAAAATGTAATATCTATTACAAGTTACTCAAACACACAGTAAGAGACTTCCAATGCTCAAGCACGCAGGCAAGAGAATTCCAATGCTCAAAGACACAACTAAGAGACTTCTTTGCTCAAGGACGCAGCCAAGAGACTTCTTTGCTCAAGCACACAAGCAAGAGACTTCTTTGCTCAAGCACACAAGCAAGAGACTTCTGACACAATTACAGAAAATTGAATGGAGTTGAAACACTTGACAAACAATCAAACGTGTTTCTATTACAACAAAGACAGACTCTGTTTTTCTGTTTAACTTAGAAATTCTAGAATACTCAGTTTGTAAGAATGATCTAAGTTGTTGATGTGTTTTTGTTAAGACTCAGTTGAATACGAAAGCAATGCAGCGTAGTTTTTCTAGTTGTAGAGTCCAACGATTCTTCAAGTCTTCTATCCTTTATATAGGCGAAGAAAAGAGACGTTGAGTCATCCAGCACATCAGGATGATTTCTGAAGCTTGATCAATGGTTGTTGATCTGTTGCTTGATATGGTAATAGTCCTTCAATTGCATAATTTGAATTCCATTCCCTTTGAAGATTAATACCGGTAGACACAGTTGCCAAACTGTACGAGGTAGTGGAGTAGTGGAAATAGAGTTCGTACAACGTACTCTGTACTGGCCTGCATTCTTTGTCGTTGTGCTTCCCACGCTCAAGTTGACTTTGAAGCTAGCCGTTACTCCAAATGAGAGTTTCTTTTGCATCGTAATGCTTGTAGAAATTCTTGTTAGCAGATCTTCAGATTTTCGGGCTTCAGACTCACTGTAGCACTAATCTTCTGATGATCTTCAGACTCTCTTGGTTTTCAGATTCTGATAGTCTTCAGACTCCGATAGTCTTCAGACTCTGATACAGTTCTTCAGACTCTGATAGAGTTTTTCAGACTCTCTTCGGTACAGTCTTCAGACTCTCTTCGATACAGTCTTCAGACTCTCTTCGATACAGAATCACAAGCAACAAGCTTCTCTGGATTCTTTGCTCTTTAATATTGTTCAAACATAATACTTTCTAAGATATAAATCTTGATTGATATCCTGCATACTTAAACAAATATTAGCAATATCCAATTGACAACTTTTAATACCTTGTTATCATCAAAACTCAAAACGTGGTATTGCTGAACACCTTTGTTCCAACAGCATCGACAATCATTTTTGTGGTATACGATAAGCCATTATAAAAAGTGTGGACTATAAGCCACTTCTCTAAACCATGTTGGGGACAAAGTAAAAGCATTTCCTTGAAACGCTCCCACGCATAATAAAGGAAGACTCCAAGACCTAATTAGGTATTCAAGCCGTCGAACTAAAATTTTAGACCATTAGGGTTTTGAGTCTGTGCGTTCTACTCTTGTATCGATTTGATGCAAGTTTAGTTCTGTTTATTTCTGAGCCTTTCATGTATCATCTTGATACTTGCTAAGGACTGTGTTTTTGAGTTGTAAAACTTGTTGTCTACACCGAAGCTGTGAAGCAAGGTCGTAGCTTGTGTTTGAAGGTAACTTCACCAACTGTTTTCTGTTTGAGGTCTGATAGGTCACTAGGGCAGTGACTTACCATAGGATAGTGAGATGGGATCTCAGATCTAGGAGTTCCTGTAACGCCCGTTTTAATTATTTAATTTATTTTATATAGTATAGAGTATATTTATATGATTTTGTGTGAATTAAGTGATATTTGAGATATTGTGCGATTTATGTGACTTATGTGATGTGTTGTGACTTATTTTATTGTTTAATAAAATAAGATTAGAAATTAAAACAAATAATAAGCTGTGGGTTTGTGTTATAATTAAATATAGTTGTGGGGAAATAAGATAAAATAAAACAAACAAAAAGAGGTTTAAATAGGGAGAGTTAGGTTAGAATTGTACAGAACGTACAATTCAGAGCTTTGGGAGAAAAAGGGAGAAAACGGAAGAGAAGAACCGGAGAGGCTGCTGCTCGAATTTCTTAAGGTAAGGGTGAGCCTTTCATTTCAATATCATTAGAACATGTAATTCATGATTATAGTTAGCAAATTCTTGGTTTAATTCATGAGAATTAGAAATTAAGAGCTAGGTCAAAAAGTGGTAAATTGATGATTAGATGATGAAAAACTATACCGTTGACGTAGTAAACTGTTTACAGACGTTAGAATAACTCTTAGACACCATTATAGTCAAAAATATGAAGAATTAGGATGGAATTTGGGGTTTGGGGTGATAACCCTCGTAATCCCGTAACTGTTCTGTCGCCGCTCGCCACAGCGAGCCGCTAGCTCGCCACGGCGAGTACTCATCCGCTCGCGAGGCGAATAGAACAGCTCGCCATAGCGAGCAACCCCAGAAGTGTTCGCGAGGCGAAAACCCAACTCGCCGTAGCGAGCAACACCTAGGAGCTCGCCAGGCGAGTAACCCAACTCGCCATAGCGAGTAGTACCCCTGATGCTCGCGAGGCGAGCAACCCAGCTCGCCGTAGCGAGTAACCCCTGTAATGGTTCGCGAGGCGAGAGATCCCACTCGCCATAGCGAGTAGTCCTGCATCAGACTACCTTTTAGAGTAATGCGACTCTTGTCACACGATTAGTTATGAGGTGATCCCTGGTTTGGGAATTGAGTGCTGATATATTAAGAGGAAATGCAGAGCTGTTAACTATAATTGATTTGTTATTGTGACCTATACAATTGTATATGCTTTCTGAATCATAAGAGGTAATGTCTGTGAATGGTTATGATTTTGCTATGTTTGAGATGTTGATTGTTGCCATGCTGCCATGTTTTATTAATTAAAAGTTGCATGTGTTGTTATAAGATTTATGATGTTGTAATCCAAATTATTGGAATTTATTTTGAGATGTCTAAGATTTAAGAAGTCGAGTCCATGCATATTCATCCAGAGATGAGGGCTCATGCCCTAGGAGCTTTTGCTCAAACAGCGACGAGAGCTTATGCTCTAGGAGTATTTTTATGCTCAATAGCGACGAGGGCTTATGCCCTAGGAGTATATTTATACTCAATATGGTACCACATGCATGATTAAGATGTCCAAGTTGCATAAGTTGTGTCGATGTTGCATTGTCAAGTCAAACTATTAAGTTGATTTATGATGTTGTTTAAGATGCTACTTGATTGCTATTATGATATATGATGATTAAGTTATGTTGTTAATTGTAATTATTGGATTATATGTTTAATGCTATTGTTATGAGAATCTCACCCCTTCTGCTGGAATTGCCGCCTTGTGGGCAAGTGCAGGTGATTAAGCTTTTGTCGCTGTTGCCGTTGTGAGTGGTTATCCTCACCGTGTCCTTTAGGTGCTCTGATACGTAACAGGATGGGAACCTTTTATGTTTACTTTCTATTCCTTACGTATTGATTATAATTTAAGATTTCAGTTAATTTATGTCGAGACTTATTTATGAGGCCTGCGTGCCAAAACGATTTGTTAATAATTAGAATTTATCCGCTGCATTGTTAGAACAGTTTTGACTAGAATAAATGTTTATTTATTCCCTTTTGATGATTTTAGAAATGTAGCACTCCGTTTTGCATGATACTCTGATTTATTTTTGAAATTTTGAATTTGGGAAAACGGGGTGTACGGACATGGCTCAAGGAAGTCGAAAGGATTTTCAGAGTGATGCAGTGTACGGACGTTCAAATGGTGCGCTTTGGTACGCACATGTTGGCAGAAGAAGCTGACGACTGGTGGGTGAGTGTCCAACCGGTCTTAGAGAATGGAGGTGCTGCTGTTACTTGGGCTGTGTTCAGGAGGGAGTTCCTGAACCGTTACTTTCCGGAAGATGTTCGCGGGAAGAAGGAGATTGAGTTCCTTGAGCTGAAACAAGGGAACATGTCGGTGACTGAGTATGCTGCCAAGTTTGTGGAATTGGCTAAGTTTTATCCACACTATACTGCTGAGACGGCGGAGTTTTCTAAGTGCATCAAGTTCGAGAATGGCTTGCGTGCTGATATCAAGAGGGCAATTGGTTAGAGTACAATCATGTACATATTAATTGTTTTCGCAAGTCAGTGTATTTTTCCTCTGATGAAGAAGAAAGTGGGGCAGAGTTTTTATCTACTAAACAGCTGAAGCAGTTAGAACGAGAAGGAATGTGATGTTTTCTTTGATGGCATCTTTATCTATTGAGAACCAAACGTTGATTGATAAGCAGAAAGTGGTATGCGATTTTCCAGAAGTCTTTCCCGATGAAATTCCTGATGTGCCTCCAGAAAGAGAAGTTGAATTTTCGATTGACCTTATTCCGGGAACGAAGCCTGTGTCTATGACACCTTATCGCATGTCAGCTTCCGAGTTAGCTGAGTTGAAGAAACAGTTAGAAGATTTACTTGAAAAGAAGTTTGTTAGACCAAGTGTTTCTCCTTGGGGAGCGCCAGTACTACTAGTAAAGAAGAAAGACGGTAGTATGAGGTTATGTATTGATTACCGACAGCTGAACAAGGTAACTATAAAGAATAGGTATCCACTTCCGAGAATTGACGATTTAATGGATCAGTTAGTGGGTGCATGGGTGTTTAGCAAGATTGATTTGAGGTCGGGATATCACCAGATTAAAGTGAAAGATGAAGATATGCAGAAGACAGCGTTCAGGACGCGTTATGGACATTATGAGTATAAAGTGATGCCCTTTGGTGTTACAAACGCACCTGGTGTGTTTATGGAATATATGAATCGCATCATCCATGCATTCTTGGATCGATTCGTGGTTGTGTTCATCGATGATATCTTGATTTACTCCAAGTCTGAAGAAGAACATGAGGAACATTTGAAGATCGTCTTGCAAGTGTTGAAAGAGAAGAAGCTTTACGCTAAATTAACGAAGTGCGAATTCTGGTTGAACGAAGTGAGTTTTCTTGGCCATGTTATTTCTGGTAAAGGAATTGCAGTTGATCCGTCTAAAGTTGAAGCAGTATCACAGTGAGATACTCCGAAGTCGGTTACAGAGATTAGAAGCTTTTTGGGATTAGCTGGGTACTACAGAAGATTTATAGAAGGATTTTCGAAGTTGGCACTTCCGCTAACGCAGTTGACCTGCAAAGGTAAAGCATTTGTATGGGACGTTCATTGCGAGAATAGTTTTAATGAATTGAAGAAACGTCTGACGACGGCTCCAGTTTTGATTTTGCCTAAGCCCGATGAACCTTTTGTTGTGTATTGTGATGCGTCCAAGTTGGGTTTAGGTGGTGTGCTTATGCAAGATGGTAAGGTGGTTGCTTATGCATCGAGACAGTTGAGAATCCATGAACGAAATTACCCTACCCATGATCTTGAATTAGCTGCAGTGGTATTTGTGCTTAAGATTTGGAGACATTACCTGTACGGTTCGAGGTTTGAAGTGTTCAGTGACCACAAGAGCTTGAAGTATTTATTTGATCAGAAGGAATTGAATATGAGACAGCGAAGGTGGCTTGAGTTGTTGAAAGATTATGACTTTGGTTTGAATTATCATCCGGGTAAAGCTAACGTTGTTGCAGATGCTCTAAGTAGGAAGACTTTGCATATGTCCGCTTTGATGGCTAAAGAGTTTGAGTTGCTAGAACAGTTTAGAGATTTGAGTTTAGTATGTGAATGGTCACCTCAAAGTGTGAAGTTGGGAATGCTGAAGATTGATAATGAATTCTTGAAAAGTATTAGAGAGGCGCATAAATTGGATGTTAAGTTTGTGGACTTGTTAGTTGCTAGCAATCAGACCGGAGACGGTAACTTTAAGGTCGATGATCAAGGTGTGTTGAGGTTCCGAGGTAGAATTTGCATTCCAGATGATGATGAGATGAAGAAAATGATTCTTGAAGAGAGTCATAGAAGTAGCTTGAGTATTCACCCGGGAGCTACGAAAATGTATCACGATTTGAAGAAGTTGTTTTGGTGGTCTGGATTGAAACGTGATGTGGCACAGTTTGTGTATTCGTGTTTGGTTGTCAGAAGTCGAAAGTGGAACATCAGAAACCGGCTGGGATGATGATACCTTTAGATGTGCCAGAGTGGAAGTGGGATAGTATATCCATGGATTTTGTGACGAGTTTGCCGAATACGCCTAAAGGGAATGACGCCATTTGGGTAATTGTTGATAGACTGACGAAGTCGGCTCATTTTATTCCGATTAACATCAGTTTTCCTATAGCTCAGTTGGCAGAGATTTATATTCGTGAAATAGTGAAGTTGCATGGTGTTCCTTCGAGCATCGTATCAGACAGAGACCCGAGGTTTACTTCTAGATTCTGGAAGAGTTTGCAAGAGGCTTTAGGTTCTAAGTTGAAGTTGAGTTCGGCATATCATCCGCAGACAGATGGTCAGTCGGAAAGAACGATTCAGTCGTTGGAAGATCTGTTGAGAGTTTGTGTACTTGAGCAAGGAGGAATTTGGGATAGTCATCTCCCGTTGATAGAGTTCACGTACAATAACAGTTATCATTCTAGTATCGGAATGGCACCTTTCGAAGCTTTATATGGTCGGAGATGTAGAACTCCGTTGTGTTGGTTTGAGTCAGGTGAGAATGTGGTTTTAGGACCAGAAATTGTTCAACAGACTACTGAGAAGGTAAAAATGATCCAAGAGAAGATGAAAGCGTCGCAGAGTCGGCAGAAGAGTTATCATGATAAGCGTAGGAAGGACCTTGAGTTCCAAGAGGGAGATCATGTATTCCTAAGAGTTACTCCCATGACCGGTGTGGGTCGTGCATTGAAGTCGAAGAAGTTAACCCCGAAGTTTACTGGTCCGTATCAGATATCAGAGAGAATTGGGACAGTGGCGTATCGAGTAGGCTTACCGCCGCACCTGTCAAATTTGCATGATGTGTTCCACGTGTCGCAACTTCGGAAGTATGTCCCAGATCCATCCCATGTGATTCAAAGTGATGATGTGCAAGTTAGAGATAACCTGACGGTTGAGACCTTACCAGTGAGGATCGAAGGTCGTGAAGTGAAGAGGTTGAGAGGCAAGGAGATACCTCTTGTGAAAGTCGTTTGGGACGGAGCGACTGGTGAAAGCTTGACTTGGGAGCTAGAGAGTAAGATGCTGGAGTCTTATCCCGAGTTGTTTGCTTAAGGTAAATTTTCGAGGACGAAAATCTTATAAGTTGGGGAGAGTTGTAACGCCCGTTTTAATTATTTAATTTATTTTATATAGTATAGAGTATATTTATATGATTTTGTGTGAATTAAGTGATATTTGAGATATTGTGCGATTTATGTGACTTATGTGATGTGTTGTGACTTATTTTATTGTTTAATAAAATAAGATTAGAAATTAAAACAAATAATAAGCTGTGGGTTTGTTTTATAATTAGATATAGTTGTGGGGAAATAAGATAAAATAAAACAAACAAAAAGAGGTTTAAATAGGGAGAGTTAGGTTAGAATTGTACAGAACGTACAATTCAGAGCTTTGGGAGAAAAAGGGAGAAAACCGAAGAGAAGAACCGGAGAGGCGGCTGCTCGAATTTCTTAAGGTAATGGTGAGCCTTTCATTTCAATATCATTAGAACATGTAATTCATGATTATAGTTAGCAAATTCTAGGTTTAATTCATGAGAATTAGAAATTAAGAGTTAGGTCAAAAAGTGGTAAATTGATGATTAGATGATGAAAAACTATACTGTTGACGTAGTAAACTGTTTACAGACATTAGAATAACTCTTAGACACCATTATAGTCAAACATATGAAGAATTAGGATGGAATTTGGGGTTTGGGGTGAAAACCCTCGTAATCCCGTAACTGTTCTGTCGCCGCTCGCCACAGCGAGCAGCTAGCTCGCCTCGGCGAGTACTCATCCGCTCGCGAGGCGAATAGAACAGCTCGCCATAGCGAGCAACCCCAGAAGTGTTCGCGAGGCGAAAACCCAACTCGCCGTAGCGAGCAACACCTAGGAGCTCGCCAGGCGAGTAACCCAACTCGCCATAGCGAGTAGTACCCCTGATGCTCGCGAGGCGAGCAACCCAGCTCGCCGTAGCGAGTAACCCCTGTAATGGTTCGCGAGGCGAGAGATCCCACTCGCCATAGCGAGTAGTCCTGCATCAGACTACCTTTTAGAGTAATGCGACTCTTGTCGCACGATTAGTTATGAGGTGATCCCTGGTTTGGGAATTGAGTGCTGAGATATTAAGAGGAAATGCAGAGCTGTTAACTATAATTGATTTGTTATTGTGACCTATACAATTGTATATGCTTTCTGAATCATAAGAGGTAATGTCTGTGAATGGTTATGATTTTGCTATGTTTGAGATGTTGATTGTTGCCATGCTGCCATGTTTTATTAATTAAAAGTTGCATGTGTTGTTATAAGATTTATGATGTTGTAATCCAAATTATTGGAATTTATTTTGAGATGTCTAAGATTTAAGAAGTCGAGTCCATGCATATTCATCCAGAGACGAGGGCTCATGCCCTAGGAGCTTTTGCTCAAACAGCGACGAGAGCTTATGCTCTAGGAGTATTTTTATGCTCAATAGCGACGAGGGTTTATGCCCTAGGAGTATATTTATACTCAATATGGTACCACATGCATGATTAAGATGTCCAAGTTGCATAAGTTGTGTCGATGTTGCATTGTCAAGTCAAACTATTAAGTTGATTTATGATGTTGTTTAAGATGCTACTTGATTGCTATTATGATATATGATGATTAAGTTATGTTGTTAATTGTAATTATTGGATTATATGTTTAATGCTATTGTTATGAGAATCTCACCCCTTCTGCTGGAATTGCCGCCTTGTGGGCAAGTGCAGGTGATCAAGCTTTTGTCGCTGTTGCCGTTGTGAGTGGTTATCCTCACCGTGTCCTTTAGGTGCTCTGATACGTAACGGGATGGGAACCTTTTATGTTTACTTTCTATTCCTTACGTATTGATTATAATTTAAGATTTCAGTTAATTTATGTCGAGACTTATTTATGAGGCCTGCGTGCCAAAACGATTTGTTAATAATTAGAATTTATCCGCTGCATTGTTAGAACAGTTTTGACTAGAATAAATGTTTATTTATTCCCTTTTGATGATTTTAGAAATGTAGCATTCCGTTTTGCATGATACTCTGATTTATTTTTGAAATTTTGAATTTGGGAAAACGGGGTGTTACAGTTCCTAGGTTGAAGTCTAGACGGGTAAGTCCTAGGTCATAAAGTGTAAACAAGGAGTTTACTGAGAGCTTTTGAATATGGACTACACTAGTGTATTTCCTTCCTGGCTTGGTAGCCCATAGAGTAAGTGTGTTTGTCGCTGAACTGGGTTAACAATTTTTTGTGTCTTTTATTTTCTTGTCTTTTATTTTTGTTTACGATTCAATGTTGAAACATTGAACGGAACATCGCGAACGTTTAAACATCTTACAAAACCTAATAAAACAAGTGCGCAAGAATCTCATGTTGGAACATTAAACGGAACATCCTAAACGTCGAAACATCACAAAGAACATCGTAAAACAAGTACGCTAAAATTTCAATATCTGTTATATTTGCCTTCATATGTCTGTTTTCTGCTAGCTCGATGTTAAAACATCTTACTCGACATTATGTTCGTATCTGATGTTGAAACATCGTATAAAATATTTGAAAGCTAGCCTGCCGGAATTTCAGTAACCAATAACAGTGCAGAATTCAAAGCCTTCCTGGCTGGCCTACGAACCGCCCAAGACTTAGGAGCCAGAAAGGTAAAAATCTTTACCGATTCCATACTAGTGGCCTCCTAAGTCACTGGCGAGTATCAGGTCAAAGAGGAGCTTTTACAAGAGTATGTTCAATTGGTGCTCGAGAAAATGAAATAATTCGAAGTCGTCGAGGTAACTCACGTTCCTCGCGAACACAATACCCGAGCATACATTCTTTCAAAACTAGCCAGCACACAGACTCTAAGCGGAAAACAAAACCGTCATACAAGAAGTCCTCAACGAACCCAGCGTTCAGTTGCGGAAGATTCAACTTCACGAAGTCAACTTAATCATTGGGATGGAGGACTGGAGAGGACCCATTTCCCGTTAGATATCTAATGGGGAATTCCCTTCCCATCCGCATGAAAGAACAAGGCTAAAACGAGGGGCTTGCTCGTTCACTTTAGTGGAAGGAATCCTTTACAAAAGGGGTTTTATCACACCACTTATCAAGTGTTTGGGACCGAACGAGATCCAAGAAGTCCTTGCCGACATCCACGACGACATCTGCGGACAACATCTTGGTGCCAAAACTCTAGCAAAAAAGGTCCTACGAGCAGGGTACTTTTGGCCTACCATGTTGAAGGACGCCAAAGACTCTGCGAACCTATGTGATAAATGCCAGCGACACGGGGACATGCACCTCGCACCTTCCGCTGAATTGACATCACTGGTCTCCCCTTGGCCTTTCGCATGTTGGGGCATCGACCTTCTGGGACCATTCCCTAAAGCCACCGAACAACTCAAATATTTGGTAGTCACCATCGACACTCAACTAAGTGGATTGAAGCCGAGTCATTAGAGAAAATCACAGCCAAAAACGTACTTTGTTTCTTCAAAAGGAACATCCTAGCAAGATTCGAAGTACCGGCCCTAGAGATATCCGACAATGGAACCCAGTTCACAGACCAAGGATTGCAGGACTACCTGAGGAATATTGGCATCAAACAAAGCTTCACCTCGATCGAACACCCTCAAGCTAACGACCTTGCCAAAGTAGCAAACAGGGTCATCCTAGGAGGAATACGAAGAAGGCTGGACGCAGCCAAAACCAAGTGGGCAGAAAAAATGCATACGGTCCTCTAGGCCTACAGAAATACACCCCACTAAACTACTAGCAAGTCACCTTTTCGACTCACGTATGGGACAGAAGCGGTCATACTCATTGAGCTGACTGAACTCACTTGGCGAACTGACGCAGACACTGAATTCCCAGCCAACGCGGCGAATCTACGTGAGGAACTCGAATTTGTTGACGAAGTCAGAAGTGCAGCAGCCTTGCGAGAAACAACGCCAAAACAAAAAAAAAGCCGCTCGCCACTACAAAAAGTTCATAAGGAGGGAATTCAAAGTGGGCGACCTTGTCCTCCGGCGAAACCACAAAGACTCTGAAGAGGGAAAACTCGCCGCCAATTGGGAGGGACCCTACATAGTCTGAATGAAAACCGTAACAGGGGCCTACAAACTCAAAGATCTCCACAAAGGCACAATTCCAAGAACTTGGAATGCCGAAAAACTCAAGAAGTATTACACTTAGATGGCAAACTAAGCCAACCTACTCTAATGGAACAGAAATCATGATAACTCAAGAACCTCTTGCTTTGATGATTCATGATAACTCGTCCTGCAAAGTTTGGTAGAGTAAAAATACATGTAGAGGATCTGCAAAGTTTGGTAGGATTCTGACAACGCCTCAATTTATTTAGATTTTTCGACCGACACGCGCAAAACCGCAATTTTTCCCCCAAGTGCGCGTCCACCAACGGGTCAAATTTTGTTCCCCAAATATTCGGGCATATTTAGGAAATCATAACGACCTTCGCCGCGAAATTTTGGGGTTTTTAGACTTGGCACGGATTAAATATGAATTCTCCGCGCGCCAAAATCTCATGAAACCAAAACAGCAAAAACTCGACCTAGGAATCGAATTTTGGGTTGGTTTCTTTTTTTGGACACCTCTATAAAAATACATGGAGGGGATATGAAAGTTTTGGCAGCACTCCGACTACGACTCGACTTGCTTTGATTTTTTGACAAATACTTGAAAAACAGCAGTTTGGTCCCGAGTGCGCGTCAACCCGCGGGTCATTTTTCGACGAGGGATGGATTAAATGTTAATTTCTTGCGCGCCAAAAGCTCGAGAAACGGAAGCAACGGTGACCTCGAAATCGGATTTTGAGCTAAGATGTTGCGGAGACTTCCATCACAACGCATAGAGAGGGTCTGTAAGCTTTCGTAGAATTCCGACCGCGCCTCGATGTATTTTGATTTTTCGACCAAACTGTGCAAAATCGCAAGAACGTAGGTGGACGTTTGAGTTTTGAGCGCATCCTTTGAAGAGGCTACCAACGCAACACATTAAGAGTATATGCAATATAAGTTTCGTCCGTGCACAACACTTGGTGGGCAAAGGCACCGCGTTGCGACTTCCCCACAAAACTCAACGCACGTTCTTCCATTTGCACAAGGCCAATCGAATAGAAGTGTGTCGAGAAACATAGCAAGTAATTCAAGTCTAGCCCCCTTGGCGTTTTGATGACGAGGTCTGACGCGATCTTCCTCGCTAGGGCATAGGATGTCCCTTGGCGTTTATGACTTCTAAACCCTTAGGCATGCATGTGTGGCAGGCTACATGTGGGTTGGGAGAGATGAATCGAAGCGACAAGGGCTGAATCTCAGTGGATCGTGGCAGCAAGGCCACTCTGCCACTTACAATACCCCATCGCGTATTTAAGTCGTCTGCAAAGGATTCAACCTATTGCTCAATAGGAATTGTGTTTCAAAGTGTCCCTTAAGGCTCATCCGCCTTACGAGGTCCACCAACGGCACATGCCTCTGGGGGGCCAAGGCCCCATACTGCAGGTCGGCAAGCGAACGATGGGCACACGCATCGCTTCTAGCCCGGATTCTGACTTAGAGGCGTTCAGTCATAATCCAACACACGGTAGCTTCGTGCCACTGGCTTTTCAACCAAGCGCGATGACCAATTGTGGGAATCAACGGTTCCTCTCGTACTAGGTTGAATTACTATTGCGACACTGTCCTCATTAGGGTAAAACTAACTTGTCTCACGACGGTCTAAACCCAACTCACATTCCCTTTCGGTGGGTGAACAATCCAACACTTGGTGAATTCTGCTTCACAATGATAGGAAGAGCCGACATCGAAGGATCAAAAAGCAAAGTCGCTAAAAATGCTAGGCTGCCACAAGCCAATTATCCCTGTGGTAATTTTTCTGACACCTCTAGCTTCAAATTCCGAAGTGAAGGTGAGAAAAACACAAGAAGGGGAGGTTGAATTGTGTTTACTTTTTCGTAACTCTTGAAGAGTAAGAATCTGTGAAGTTTTTATAAGATGATTTAATGTTGTTATTGATGATATATATAATCGTATATGCATTATATGAATTATAAGTGATGTTTTGAGATGATCATTACATTTTGACATTGTTATATCTTGAGATTATTGATGTGCTGCCATGTTGCTGTTTACTATTGATTAAAGCTGCATGTGTCGGTCTAAGATGTGAGATCTTGATCCAAATTATTGAAGTCATATAAGACGTTCATGTTGTCTAAGTCGTAAGATGTTGAGTCCATGAATACTCATTTAAAGACGAGGGCTCATGCCCTAAGAGCTTTTGCTCAATAAAGACGAGAGCTCATGCATTAGGAGCTTTTGCTCAATAGCGACGAGGGCTCATGCCCTAGGAGTATATTTATGCTCAAAAGCGACGAGGGCTTATGCCCTAGAATGGTACCACATGCATGAGTAAAATGATAGAGTTGCATAGTCGAGTTAAGTTGCATTGTCGAGTCAAGTTGTTAAGTTGATTTATGAAGTTGATATTGATGATGATAATGATGCTACATGACCATTGTTATGATATGTTGATGATGTTTATGTTGTTAAATATAATTGGTGAATTATATGCTTAACATTATTGTTTGTGAATCTCACCCCTTCTTCTTGGAAATGTTGCTCTTCGTATGAGTAACTTGCAGGCGATCGAGAATAAGTAGATGTTGATTGCTGTCGTGAGTGGCTATCTCTCACTGTGTCTTTAGGTGCTCTGATACGTAACGGGATGAGAACTTTTGTGGCTATTTTCTATTACTTACGTATTGCGTATGATTTTACATGACTATGATTTAGTTTTTGGATTATTACGAGATGTTTTGATGAGGCCTTCGTGCCAAGACTAATTATATTGTTGAATTAAAATCCACTGCGAAGTTTTGAATATTTATGTTGACCAATTTATGAATGATAAATTGTTATTTATTCCATTTATGATTTTTAAGAAGTGTAGCATTCCGTTTATGTGGAAAAAAAACTCTGATTATTTGCTATGAAATTTTATGTTGGGAAAACGGGGTGTTACAATTGGAATCAGAGCAGGTCGGTACGTCCGACCAAGTAGTCGAGTCGTTAGTGTCGTGTGTTAGTAGTTGTGTTTCCTAATCATTGTTTTAATTGCTGCTGTTTTGTGTTGTTAAATTCTTTTACATGAATTATTGCTTATTATTGTTCGTTGTCTAGTGAGAAGGTGTTTGCTTTAGCTGGAACTCAGATATGAATGAGGTACATTTTTTAGGACGAAAATATTCTAAGTGGGGGAGAGTTGTAACGCCCCATTTTTATTATTTAGTTATTTTATCGAGTCTAGTGTTATTTTAAATATTTTATTTGAATATTTGCTATGTGATGATTTTTAGTAGTTTGTTATGACTTTAAAAAGTGAAGGAATCTAATTAGATTAGATTTAATGATGCATAAGCGTAGGTTGGTAATTGGAGGAGTTTGTTAGGTTAAGATTTGAAGAGATTATATATATAGAAGAGAACATTAGAGATTAGGGTTAGAACCAGAAAAAGCAGTTTTGGGAGAAAAAAAAAAGGAGAACACCTGAAATAAGTGTTGGAAAAAGGGAGAACAAGAGGAGAGGCTGCCATACGATAATCCTATGGTAATGGTGGGACAATCATTCAATAATCTTGAGTCTATGATTCTGAAAATTTCATTTTAACATGTAGTAGGTTTAGTATTTTGAGAATTGGAGAATTAGGGTTAAGAGTGATAATTGATGATTTATGTTATGTTGTTGTCGATTTGTGGTTGGATTCATGATTATGAGTTGTGGTTGTTGATGATTATTGTTATTAATGTCATGTTATGAATTGGGTATGAATTATGTTGAGTTGTTGTTGATGATTGTGATGATTTTGAATGAATGTGAAGTTTGAATAATATAAGTTGCTTTTTCTGATTTCTTTTATCTCTGTCCCGAAATTTGAAACGAAAACTGGTATTGATCGGTACAGAATTGGTCTTAGGTGTAAACACGAAATTGTAGGTATGGATGTTATTTTTCTAGCGTCATTGGTCTGACATTTAAACGATTTATAGAACTTGAGTTATGGTCAAATTACTGCACGTAGGTCACAGTGAATTTTTATGGACTTTCTGCACAACTTTTTCGAATTTGAAACGAAAACTACTATTGATCGGTACAAAATTGACTTTGGGTGTAAACATGAAAGTTTTAGATAGTTTTGTTAGCTTTCCAGTGGCTTTGGTTTGACGTAAAATTGACTTTTAGTTTTTGAGTTATGATGAAAATACTCCAATGAGGTCTTAGCGAAATTGTACGGTGACAGCATTCTTTGTTTCATGGTTTTGCGTTTTTTTCACACGTCTCTGTTTTAAATTGGTCTTTGGTATAAACATGAAAGTTGTTGATAATTGTGATATCCTTCTAGTATCCTTGGTTTGGCATGGAAATATGTTATGTATAATTTATAATGTTTTTACAAAAACGCATGATGAATTGTTGATCTTTGAATACGATGTTATATGATGAATTGTTGATGTTTGAATACGATGTTATATGATGAATTGTTGATGTTTGAATATAATATTAATGATGATCTGTGAAGTTGTTATAAGATGATTTAATGTTGTTACTGATGATATATACAATCGTATATGCATTATGTGAATTATAAGTGATGTTTTGAGATGATGATTACATTTTGACATTGTTATATCTTGAGATTATTGATGTGCTGCCATGTTGCTGTTTACTATTGATTAAAGCTGCATGTGTCGGTCTAAGATGTGAGATCTTGATCCAAATTATTGAAGTCATATACGACATTCATGTTGTCTAAGTCGTAAGATGTTGAGTCCATGCATACTCATTTAAAGACGATGGCTCATGCCCTAAGAACTTTTGCTCAATAAAGACGAGAGCTCATGCATTAGGAGCTTTTGCTCAATAGCGACGAGGGCTCATGCCCTAGGAGTATATTTATGCTCAAAAGCGACGAGGGCTTATGCCCTAGAATGGTACCACATGCATGAGTAAAATGATAGAGTTGCATAGTCGAGTTAAGTTGCATTGTCGAGTCAAGTTGTTAAGTTGATTTATGAAGTTGATATTGATGATGATAATGATGTTACATGACCATTGTTATGATATGTTGATGATGTTTTTGTTGTTAAATATAATTGGTGAATTATATGCTTAACATTATTGTTTGTGAATCTCACCCCTTCTTCTTGGAAATGTTGCTCTTCGTATGAGTAACTTGCAGGGGATCGAGAATAAGTAGATGTTGATTGCTGTCGTGAGTGGCTATCTCTCACCGTGTCTTTAGGTGCTCTGATACGTAACGGGATGAGAACTTTTGTGGCTATTTTCTATTACTTACGTATTGCGTATGATTTTACATGACTATGATTTAGTTTTTGGATTATTACGAGATGTTTTGATGAGGCCTTCGTGCCAAGACTAATTATATTGTTGAATTAAAATCCACTGCGATGTTTTGAATATTTATGTTGACCAATTTATGAAAGATAAATTGTTATTTATTCCATTTATGATTTTTAAGAAGTGTAGCATTCCGTTTATGTGGAAAAAAACTTTGATTATTTGCTATGAAATTTTATGTTGGGAAAACGGGGTGTTACAATTGGTATCAGAGCAGGTCGGTACGTCCGACCAAGTAGTCGAGTCGTTAGTGTCGTGTGTTAGTAGTTGTGTTTCCTAATCATTGTTTTAATTGCTGCTGTTTTGTGTTGTTAAATTCTTTTACATGAATTATTGCTTATTATTGTTCGTTGTCTAGTGAGAAGGTTTTTGCTTTAGCTGGAACTCAGATATGAATGAGGTACATTTTTTAGGACGAAAATATTCTAAGTGGGGGAGAGTTGTAACGCCCCATTTTTATTATTTAGTTATTTTATCGAGTCTAGTGTTATTATAAATATTTTATTTGAATATTTGCTATGTGATGATTTTTAGTAGTTTGTTATGACTTTAAAAAGTGAAGGAATCTAATTAGATTAGATTTAATGAGGCATAAGGGTAGGTTGGTAATTGGAGGAGTTTTTTAGGTTAAGATTTGAAGAGATTATACATATAGAGGAGAACATTAGAGATTAGGGTTAGAACCAGAAAAAAACAGTTTTGGGAGAAAAAAAAAGGAGAACACCTGAAATAAGTGTTGGAAAAAGGGAGAACAAGAGGAGAGGCTGCCAATCGATAATCCTAAGGTAATGGTGGGACAATCATTCAATAATCTTGAGTCTATGATTCTGAAAATTTCATTTTAACATGTAGTAGGTTTAGTATTTTGAGAATTGGAGAATTAGGGTTAAGAGTGATAATTGATGATTTATGTTATGTTGTTGTCGATTTGTGGTTGGATTCATGATTATGAGTTGTGGTTGTTGATGATTATTGTTATTAATGTCATGTTATGAATTGGGTATGAATTATGTTGAGTTGTTGTTGATGATTGTGATGATTTTGAATGAATGTGAAGTTTGAATAATATAAGTTGCTTTTTCTGATTTCTTTTATCTCTGTCCCAAAATTTGAAACGAAAACTGGTATTGATCGGTACAAAATTGGTCTTAGGTGTAAACATGAAATTGTAGGTATGGATGTTATTTTTCTAGCGTCATTGGTCTGACGTCAAAACGATTTATAGAACTTGAGTTATGGTCAAATTACTGCACGTAGGACACAGTGAATTTTATGGACTTTCTGCCTAACTTTTTCGAATTTGAAACGAAAACTGCTATTGATCGGTACAAAATTGACTTTGGGTGTAAACATGAAAGTTTTAGATAGTTTTATTAGCTTTCCAGTGGCTTTGGCTTGACGTAAAATTGACTTTTAGTTTTTGAGTTATGATGAAAATACTCCAATGAGGTCTTAGCGAAATTGTACGGTGACAGCATTCTCTGTTTCATGTTTTTGCGTTTTTTTCACACGTCTCTGTTTTAAATTGGTCTTTGGTATAAACATGAAAGTTGTTGATAATTGTGATATCCTTCTAGTATCCTTGGTTTGGCATGGAAATATGTTATGTATAATTTATAATGTTTTTACAAAAACGCATGATGAATTGTTGATCTTTGAATACGATGTTATATGATGAATTGTTGATGTTTGAATACGATGTTATATGATGAATTGTTGATGTTTGAATATAATATTAATGATGATCTGTGAAGTTGTTATAAGATGATTTATTGTTGTTACTGATGATATATACAATCGTATATGCATTATGTGAATTATAAGTGATGTTTTGAGATGATGATTACATTTTGACATTTTTATATCTTGAGATTATTGATGTGCTGCCATGTTGCTGTTTACTATTGATTAAAGCTGCATGTGTCGGTCTAAGATGTGAGATCTTGATCCAAATTATTGAAGTCATATAAGACATTCATGTTGTCTAAGTCGTAAGATGTTGAGTCCATGCATGCTCATTTAAAGACGAGGGCTCATGCCCTAAGAACTTTTGCTCAATAAAGACGAGAGCTCATGCATTAGGAGCTTTTGCTCAATAGCGACGAGGGCTCATGCCCTAGGAGTATATTTATGCTCAAAAGCGACGAGGGCTTATGCCCTAGAATGGTACCACATGCATGAATAAAATGATAGAGTTGCATAGTCGAGTTAAGTTGCATTGTCGAGTCAAGTTGTTAAGTTGATTTATGAAGTTGATATTGATGATGATAATGATGCTACATGACCATTGTTATGATATGTTGATGATGTTTATGTTGTTAAATATAATTGGTGAATTATATGCTTAACATTATTGTTTGTGAATCTCACCCCTTCTTCTTGGAAATGTTGCTCTTCGTATGAGTAACTTGCAGGCGATCGAGAATAAGTAGATGTTGATTGCTGTCGTGAGTGGCTATCTCTCACCGTGTCTTTAGGTGCTCTGATACGTAACGGGATGAGAACTTTTGTGGCTATTTTCTATTACTTACGTATTGCGTATGATTTTACATGACTATGATTTAGTTTTTGGATTATTACGAGATGTTTTGATGAGGCCTTCGTGCCAAGACTAATTATATTGTTGAATTAAAATCCACTGCGATGTTTTGAATATTTATGTTGACCAATTTATGAATGATAAATTGTTATTTATTCCATTTATGATTTTTAAGAAGTGTAGCATTCCGTTTATGTGGAAAAAAAACTCTGATTATTTGCTATGAAATTTTATGTTGGGAAAACGGGGTGTTACAATTGGTATCAGAGCAGGTCGGTACGTCCGACCAAGTAGTCGAGTCGTTAGTGTCGTGTGTTAGTAGTTGTGTTTCCTAATCATTGTTTTAATTGCTGCTGTTTTGTGTTGTTAAATTCTTTTACATGAATTATTGCTTATTATTGTTCGTTGTCTAGTGAGAAGGTGTTTGCTTTAGCTGGAACTCAGATATGAATGAGGTACATTTTTTAGGACGAAAATATTCTAAGTGGGGGAGAGTTGTAACGCCCCATTTTTATTATTTAGTTATTTTATCGAGTCTAGTGTTATTTTAAATATTTTATTTGAATATTTGCTATGTGATGATTTTTAGTAGTTTGTTATGACTTTAAAAAGTGAAGGAATCTAATTAGATTAGATTTAATGAGGCATAAGGGTAGGTTGGTAATTGGAGGAGTTTGTTAGGTTAAGATTTGAAGAGATTATACATATAGAGGAGAACATTAGAGATTAGGGTTAGAACCAGAAAAAAACAGTTTTGGGAGAAAAAAAAAGGAGAACACCTGAAATAAGTGTTGAAAAAAGGGAGAACAAGAGGAGAGGCTGCCAATCGATAATCCTAAGGTAATGGTGGGACAATCATTCAATAATCTTGAGTCTATGATTCTGAAAATTTCATTTTAACATGTAGTAGGTTTAGTATTTTGAGAATTGGAGAATTAGGGTTAAGAGTGATAATTGATGATTTATGTTATGTTGTTGTCGATTTGTGGTTGGATTCATGATTATGAGTTGTGGTTGTTGATGATTATTGTTATTAATGTCATGTTATGAATTGGGTATGAATCATGTTGAGTTGTTGTTGATGATTGTGATGATTTTGAATGAATGTGAAGTTTGAATAATATAAGTTGCTTTTTCTGATTTCTTTTATCTCTGTCCCGAAATTTGAAACGAAAACTGGTATTGATCGGTACAGAATTGGTCTTAGGTGTAAACACGAAATTGTAGGTATGGATGTTATTTTTTTAGCGTCATTGGTCTGACGTCAAAACGATTTATAGAACTTGGGTTATGGTCAAATTACTGCACGTAGGTCATAGTGAATTTTTATGGACTTTCTGCACAACTTTTTCGAATTTGAAACGAAAACTGCTATTGATCGGTACAAAATTGACTTTGGGTGTAAACATGAAAGTTTTAGATAGTTTTGTTAGCTTTGCAGTGGCTTCAGTTTGACGTAAAATTGACTTTTAGTTTTTGAGTTATGATGAAAATACTCCAATGAGGTCTTAGCGAAATTGTACGGTGACAGCATTCTCTGTTTCATGGTTTTGCGTTTTTTTCACACGTCTCTGTTTTAAATTGGTCTTTGGTATAAACATGAAAGTTGTTGATAATTGTGATATCCTTCTAGTATCCTTGGTTTGGCATGGAAATATGTCATGTATAATTTATAATGTTTTTACAAAAACGCATGATGAATTGTTGATCTTTGAATACGATGTTATATGATGAATTGTTGATGTTTGAATACGATGTTATATGATGAATTGTTGATGTTTGAATATAATATTAATGATGATCTGTGAAGTTGTTATAAGATGATTTAATGTTGTTACTGATGATATATACAATCGTATATGCATTATGTGAATTATAAGTGATGTTTTGAGATGATGATTACATTTTGACATTGTTATATCTTGAGATTATTGATGTGCTGCCATGTTGCTGTTTACTATTGATTAAAGCTGCATGTGTCGGTCTAAGATGTGAGATCTTGATCCAAATTATTGAAGTCATATAAGACATTCATGTTGTCTAAGTCGTAAGATGTTGAGTCCATGCATACTCATTTAAAGACGATGGCTCATGCCCTAAGAACTTTTGCTCAATAAAGACGAGAGCTCATGCATTAGGAGCTTTTGCTCAATAGCGACGAGGGCTCATGCCCTAGGAGTATATTTATGCTCAAAAGCGACGAGGGCTTATGCCCTAGAATGGTACCACATGCATGAGTAAAATGATAGAGTTGCATAGTCGAGTTAAGTTGCATTGTCGAGTCAAGTTGTTAAGTTGATATTGATGATGATAATGATGCTACATGACCATCGTTATGATATGTTGATGATGTTTATGTTGTTAAATATAATTGGTGAATTATATGCTTAACATTATTGTTTGTGAATCTCACCCATTGTTCTTGGAAATGTTGCTCTTCGTATGAGTAACTTGCAGGCGATCGAGAATAAGTAGCTGTTGATTGCTGTGGTGAGTGGCTATATCTCACTGTGTCTTTAGGTGCTCTGATACGTAACGGGATGATAACTTTTGTGGCTATTTTCTATTACTTACGTATTGCGTATGATTTTACATGACTATGATTTAGTTTTTGGATTATTACGAGATGTTTTGATGAGGCCTTCGTGCCAAGACTAATTATATTGTTGAATTAAAATCCACTGCAAAGTTTTGAATATTTATGTTGACCAATTTATGAATGATAAATTTTTATTTATTCCATTTATTATTTTTAAGAAGTGTAGCATTCAGTTTATGTGGAAAAAAAACTCTGATTATTTGTTATGAAATTTTATGTTGGGAAAACGGGGTGTTACAATTGATATCAGAGCAGGTCGATCCGTCCGACCAAGTAGTCGAGTCGTTAGTGTTGTGTGTTAGTTGAATAGTGTAGTTGTGTTTCATAATCATTGTTTTAATTGCTGCTGTTTTGTGTTGTTAAATTCTAATCTATCAGAATTATAGTCCTAGTGATTGATCTAGGTTCTGTAACAAGCTGCTACACCAATTCACGCCATCCTCTCATCAATTCATCATAAAATCTACGAAACCCTAACTTATGAAATCTCTCAAACTCTCTTTCAATCCCTATGTTAATCACAACTAGATGAATTACAGTAAATACAATTGAAGTTAGGCTCACCCTTACCTGGTATGTTTGCAGAATTGGGGTTCCCTCTTCTCTGGCCACTTTTCTCCCTTTTTGCAAAAGTCTGTAACGTACTGACTGTTTCTTTCTAAACCTAATTCCCTTTTATAATTCTTTCTATTCTCACTTATCCCCACAGCTCTATCTTATTTATGAAAACAACCCCATCTCTCAAAATATTTGTTATTATATCACATCTTAATTTTCATCACATATTTTATTTTATTAAACAATAAAATAAACATCACACCACAACATCATCTCATACGTCACAAACATCATTAAAATCATATAATATATAATAATATACTATATACTCTAATAAAATAATTAAATAAATAAAGTGGGCGTTACAACTCTCCCCCACTTAAAGGATTTTCGTCCTCGAAAATCTTACCTCGATTAAACAACTCTGGATATGACTCCAGCATCTTACTTTTAAGCTCCCAAGTTAAGCTTTCACCAGTCTCTCCACTCCAAACAACTCTCACTAGAGGTATCTCTTTGCCTCTCAACAACTTCACCTTGTGATCATCGATCCTCAAGGGTAGAGTTTCAACCGTAAGGTTGTCTCTCACTTGTACATCGTCACTTTGGATCACATGAGATGGATCCGGAACGTACTTCCTCAGTTGCGACACATGAAAAACATCGTGCAAATTCGATAAATGCGGTGGTAATCCAACACGATAAGCCACCGTCCCAATCCTCTCTGATATCTGATACGGACCAATAAACTTTGGAGTCAACTTCTTCGACTTCAAGGCACGACCTACACCGGTCATTGGAGTAACTCGCAAAAACACATGATCTCCTTCGTGGAACTCAAGGTCCTTTCTATGCTTGTCAAAATTAATAAAAAAACCTGCAATAGTTACAGAGTCACAAAACAACAGAGACAACAATAACCAAACCAACATCACGACACCATCATTCATCAACCAAAACACAATTTTACGGCCTAAATTCACAACCTGCAAAGAAACCATTCTCGAAGGCTCACTCTCCTTCATAACCCGCATGAACATCACAAATACCAATTTTTGCATAAAACAGTCAACCAAACACCAATTTTCGCACAAACAGCAAACCAAACAGAAGTTTCTTCACACAGACAGCAAACCAAACAGAAGTTTCTTCGCACAGAAAGCAGACCAAACAGAAGTGTTTTCTCACAGACAACACACCAAACAGAAGGTTCTTCTCACAGGCAGCAAACCAAACAGAAGGTTTTTTCTCTCACAGACAGCAAACCAAACAGAAAGGTAGTACTTTTTTCTTTTCCCTTTTAAAAAATATGACCAAGAAAACTAACTTCCTTCGACCAGAACTCACACTTAGACAATTTAGCATACAACTTCTTTTCTCTCAATACTTGCAAGACAATCCTCAAATGTTCAACATGTTCTTCTTCGGATTTGGAATATATCAAAATGTCGTCAATAAACACAACCACAAAACGATCTAAAAATGCCTGAAAGGTCCGATTCATATACTCCATAAATACTCCCAGCGCGTTCGTAACACCGAAAGGCATCACTTTATACTCATAATGACCATATCGAGTTCTAAAGGCCGTCTTCTGCATATCTTCATCCTTCACTTTTATCTGATGATAACCCGACCTTAAGTCAATCTTGCTAAACACACATGCACCCACTAACTGATCCATCAAATCATCAATCCTCGGAAAAGGATACCTATTCTTTGTAGTTACCTTGTTCAACTGACGATAGTCAATACATAGTCTCATACTCCCATCCTTCTTCTTTACTAGCAAAACAGGCGCTCCCCAAGGTGAAACACTTGGTCATATAAACTTCTTCTCAAGCAGATCCTCCAATTGCTTCTTTAACTCAGCTAACTCCGAAGCTGACATACGGTAAGGTGTCATAGACACAGGCTTCGTTCCAGGAACAAGATCAATCGCAAACTCAACTTCTCTTTCAGGAGGTACATCAGGAATCTCATCAGGAAATACTTCAGGAAACTCGCACACCACTTGCAATTCGTCAATCTTCTCTTGATTCTCAACAGATAAGGATGCCATCAGAGAGAACATCAAAATTCCATCTCGTTCTAATTGTTTCAGCTGCTTGGTAGATAAAAATTCTTTTCCACTCTCTTTCTCTTCAGACAAGAAATACACCGTCTTGCGAAAACAGTTGATAAGCACACGGTTGTACTCTAACCAATTCATCCCAAGAATTACATCCATACCAGTCAAAGGTAGGCAGACTAAATCCATCTCAAAATTACGATCAAACATAGACAACGGACAACTTAAACACACACGAGAAGTAGTCACCGAACCCTTAGCTGGAGTTTCGACAACCATCTCTCCATTCATATCAGACATAACAAGTCCCAACTTAACAGCACAATCATAAGCGACAAAACAATGCGTAGCGCCAGTATCAATAATAGCAACTAAAGGTATATCATTAATATAGCAAGTACCTCTGATCAAACGATCCTCGTTCTCAGTCTGAGTGCCGGTCAACGCGAAAACCCTTCCAGTAGTCCTAACTTTCTTTGGCTTCTTGCACTGCGAGCCAATATGTCCCTGCTCATCACAGTTGAAACACACAACATCATCAAACTTGCAGTCTGGGGTAATATGCCCTTTCTGTCCGCATCGGTAACACCTCTTCACATCAATAGGACACGCATTACTCTTGTGGCCTTTCTGCCCGCAATTATAGCAGGTAATCTCAGCAGGGGCATCCTTCTTCTGTGGTCGCCTCTCATCATTCACTCTCTGCTTACCCTTATCTCTAGGAGCATCATAAGGTTTGGGACGACTCTGCTGACCCTTAGCTTTTCTATCATTCACTACCTTGTAGTGAGCCTTGGTATCCTCCTCATAAATCCTGCAACTACTCACCAGCTCAGAGAAATTTCGAATCTTCTGGTAACCAATTGCCCTCTTAATCTCAGGACACAAGCCATTCTCAAACTTGATGCACTTGGAAAACTCAGCATTCTCAGCAGTATAATGGAGGTAGAACTTTGTCAGTTCCACAAACTTCGACGCATACTCAGTCACGGACATATTTCCTTGCTTCAACTCAAGGAACTCGATCTCCTTCTTTCCCCGGACATCCTCAGGAAAGTAACGGTTCAGGAATTCCCTCCTAAACACCGCCCAAGTCACAGCAGCACCTCCTTCTTCCAGGATAGGTCGGATACTAACCCACCAATCATCAGCCTCCTCTGCCAACATATGGGTACCAAACCGTACCATCTGACCATCCTCGCACTGCATCACCCTAAAGATCCGCTCAACTTCCTTGAGCCACGTCTGAGCCCCATCAGGATCATATCGCCCTTTAAAGGTAGGCGGGTGGTTCCTCATAAAAGTTTCCAACATCCTCGTCCCATCGTTTCCACCAGCGTTGTTCTGATTTCCCACAGCTTGGGCCATTGCTTGCAAAGCAGCAGCAAGAGCAGCATCATTCCTTCCAGCCATCCTAATTCTCTACAAAGCAAACATAAGTTAGAATAATATAACGATAATATTCTAACTCTAAGACACTGTCACTCGACTCTCTAATTGGCCGGACGGACCGACCTGCTCTGGTACCAATTGTAACACCCCGAAATCCCAGCTTTAAAATTTCATTTAAATAATCAGAGTATAACACATAAATCAGGATGTCACATTTCATAAAATCTTTAAAATCAAATCGAATAATAATTTATTCTTAAACAATATTCAAACATAGCAGCGAAATTCATAAACGTCTCAAAGTCTTAAGTAAATAATTCTCGGCACAAAAGCCTCATAAAACATCTCAAATCAAGTTACGTCGCAACATCATCATTAGTCAACATGATACATAAAGGAATAGAAACAATGATAAATCCCCATCCCGTTACGTATCAGAGCTCCTAAGACTCCACAAGAACCTCTCAAATCGTCGTACCTACGCTTGGTCACCTGCACTTGCCCACAAGGCGGCAATTCCAACAAAAGGGGTGAGATTCACAACAATTATATAAACATATAATTCAAATAATCATGCTTAACAATAACAACAATATTCGTCACATATAACTGAAAACATCTCAAACATCTGCGTATAATAAATCATCTTAGAATATCTTCACAAAACAACGTCTCAAAACATCACAGACACATGACTCGACAAATGCAACTCTAACATCTTAACATCATGCATGTGGTACCAATATTTTAGCTTTAATAAGCTTCACCGTCGCTTTGAGCAAATGCTCCACCGTCGCTTTGAGCATAAGCTCCACCGTCTCAAATTATGCAAATGCATGAACTCGACTCATATACTTAAACAAGTTAACACACAACATCTTAGTATCATATACGACTCTTTATCAACACATGCAATTGCAACAGTACATGACAGCAGCTCAGTACACTTAACATATGTATATACAGCACAAAGTTATCATCGCAAACATCATTTATACTTCATTCATAAACTTCGCTTAATGAGCATTTAATCATAGATTAACGCCAACAATTAAATATCATCCTACAGCGTCATTACAGGTTCTAATTTAGGTCTTAAACATCTCCAATACTATCCAAAGGTCTACCCTCAAAGCCTCGCTCAAAACAGAGTTATAAAACTCAAGTTATAGTGGTCTGAGACCACATTGCTCACTATGGCGAGTGGTTCTGCTCGCCACGGCGAGCTGTCAAATTTGCATTCTGCCAGTTGCTCGCTACGGCGAGTGATGTTGCTCGCCTCGCGCGCACTAAGGGGGTTGCTCACCACGGTGAGCTCAGTTGCTCGCCTCGCGAGTGTATACCTAACTGCTCGCCACGGCGAGCTATCGCAGAGGGGTTACGGGTTCGCTCGAAACCCCGCCAAAATTCGTCCAATTCTTCATGTTATGCTTCTAATCTATCAGAATTATAGTCCTAGTGATTGATCTAGGTTCTGTAACAAGCTTCTACACCAATTCACGCCATCCTCTCATCAATTCATCATAAAATCTACGAAACCCTAACTTATGAAATCTCTCAAACTCTCTTTCAATCCCTATGTTAATCACAACTAGATGAATTACAGTAAATACAGTTGAAGTTAGGCTCACCCTTACCTGGTATGTTTGCAGAATTGGGGTTCCCTCTTCTCTGGCCACTTTTCTCCCTTTTTGCAAAAGTCTGTAACGTACTGACTGTTTCTTTCTAAACCTAATTCCCTTCTATAATTCTTTCTATTCTCACTTATCCCCACAGCTCTATCTTATTTATGAAAACAACCCCATCTCTCAAAATATTTGTTATTATATCACATCTTAATTTTCATCACATATTTTATTTTATTAAACAATAAAATAAACATCACACCACAACATCATCTCATACGTCACAAACATCATTAAAATCATATAATATATAATAATATACTATATACTCTAATAAAATAATTAAATAAATAAAGTGGGCGTTACAACTCTCCCCCACTTAAAGGATTTTCGTCCTCGAAAATCTTACCTCGATTAAACAACTCTGGATATGACTCCAGCATCTTACTTTTAAGCTCCCAAGTTAAGCTTTCACCAGTCTCTCCACTCCAAACAACTCTCACTAGAGGTATCTCTTTGCCTCTCAACAACTTCACCTTGTGATCATCGATCCTCAAGGGTAGAGTTTCAACCGTAAGGTTGTCTCTCACTTGTACATCGTCACTTTGGATCACATGAGATGGATCCGGAACGTACTTCCTCAGTTGCGACACATGAAAAACATCGTGCAAATTCGATAAATGCGGTGGTAATCCAACACGATAAACCACCGTCCCAATCCTCTCTGATATCTGATACGGACCAATAAACTTTGGAGTCAACTTCTTCGACTTCAAGGCACGACCTACACCGGTCATTGGAGTAACTCGCAAAAACACATGATCTCCTTCGTGGAACTCAAGGTCCTTTCTATGCTTGTCAAAATTAATAAAAAAACCTGCAATAGTTACAGAGTCACAAAACAACAGAGACAACAATAACCAAACCAACATCACGACACCATCATTCATCAACCAAAACACAATTTTACGGCCTAAATTCACAACCTGCAAAGAAACCATTCTCGAAGACTCACTCTCCTTCATAACCCGCATGAACATCACAAATACCAATTTTTGCATAAAATAGTCAACCAAACACCAATTTTCGCACAAACAGCAAACCAAACACCAATTTTCGCACAAACAGCAAACCAAACAGAAGTTTCTTCACACAGACAGCAAACCAAACAGAAGTTTCTTCGCACAGAAAGCAGACCAAACAGAAGTGTTTTCTCACAGACAACACACCAAACAGAAGGTTCTTCTCACAGGCAGCAAACCAAACAGAAGGTTTTTTCTCTCATAGACAGCAAACCAAACAGAAAGGTAGTACTTTTTTCTTTTCCCTTTTAAAAAATTAGATTTAGACTGCATATTTATCATTCACTTATTTATTGCGTATTTATTTTACAGCAAAGATTTTAGAATGTAAATAGGTGTTCATGTAATTTATTAATCTATTTTCCGCAGACCTTAGAATGTATTAATAGGTTTAATGTAATAGTTGTAGGTGCATGTGTGCGTGTGTGGGTGTATGCTTTATTTTCCCGCTTCTAGTTTAGGTTAGAGGTCCTCGTGGTGGTCCAACGCCACCACGTGGTACCTGCGCTTTTATTTTTATGCTCCGTTAGTTTAGTTTTCAGTTTTAACTATCATTCAAAAACAACAAAAACATGAAAATAACAAAACACAAAAAAACATTTTCATAACAAACCTTGATTTTTAAATCAAGTGATCCTTTTATTTTACTTCTTTCATAAATCAAAACTGCAATCAATCCTAATTATATTTTTTAGTCACTTTCCTTTAAACATAAAAAACACAAACAAATTCCTTTTGCCACTTGGCTTTTCATTTTAAAACCTTTTTCAAAACTAATAAAAAACACCAAACAAATCAAACGCAATTTCTACCCCGAACTACGAGGTTTTGATCCCTCATGGGTACGTAGGCAAAGGACCATGTCCTTCCAAATCAATAAAAAATGTAGATAATTAGGTCTTTGTTTTCTTAAACACTTTAAATCCATTTTCAAAAGCAAGCAAGTTTATAGCACAAAAATTAAATAAAACCAAGAGGTTCTCGTAAAGTACTACAAACATAAAGGGTGCTAATACCTTCCCTTTATGTAACCAACCCCCGAACCTAAATCTTTTAAAGTGGTATTTGAACCTTTTTCTACTTTCTTTTTAAAAAAAATTAAATGTTCGGTCGTGAAATAAAATAGTGAGTCAAACGCTAATCAAATAGCCTTGATCTCCGAAAAATGACGTGACAATAACCATCAGAATTACAGACTTAATTAGATTGAATGTTAGTCTCACCCTTACCTTAGACAAGTGAAATCGGCAGCCTCTCTCTCCCTTCTCTTTTCTCCTCTTTTCTCCAAAGCTTGTTGTACGCGTTCTCTGTTTTTCTAACTTCTCTTACGGTCTTATATTCTTAACCTAATTTCTCTTCTCACACCAAAACTTACTCTTTCCTCTTAACTTATTTATTTCTCTTAATTCCACAAAACTTTCTAAATTCACAAAGCAACCCTTCAACATATTATTTACTATAATTTTCAAATCTTATTCTAGTAAATAATAAAATAAGTCTATCAATAAAATATCAACACATCACCTAATCATATAAAATCACATAAATCATCAAAGTGGATTCTAAAATCTATAAAATAATTAAATAATTAAAGAGGGCGTTACAACCCTACCCCCCTTAAAAGAATTTCGTCCTCGAAATTCAAGCACACAAGAAAATGAATTCAATTATTGCTTAAATATCCTAAACTATATATAGCCTAATAGAAACTTCAAACAAAACATACAAACCACATTAAAGTTAATCAATCAAACATGATCACATAATAAACATAGCTATTAATCAGGAAACACAACGACAATCAAGACAACATAAGACATTATTACAACTGTTACTCAACAAGACACGACTCAACTACTTGGCCGGACGGACCAACCTGCTCTGATACCAATTGTAACACCCCGTTTTCCCAACTTTAAAATAACATAGATTAATCAGAGTTTTTCAACGTAAACAGAATGTCACACTTCTTTTCATAAAATCATAAATGGAATAAAAAAAATCCTTTAATACATCGCAGCGGAAATATTTCAACTTTTCTAAACAATCTTTGGCACAAGGGCCTCTGTTGGAACAAAGGTGTTCAGCAATACCACGTTTTGAGTTTTGATGATAACAAGGTATTAAAAGTTGTCAATTAGATATTGCTAATATTTGTTTAAGTATGCAGGATATCAATCAAGATTTATATCTTAGAAAGTATTATGTTTGAACAATTTTAAGAACAAAGATCCAGAGAAGCTTCTTGCTTGTGATTCTGTATCAAAGAGAGTCTGAAGACTGTATCGAAGAGAGTCTGAAGGCTGTATCGAAGAGAGTCTGAAGAACTGTATCAGAGTCTGAAGACTATCAGAGTCTGAAGACTATCAGAATCTGAAAACCAAGAAAGTCTGAAGATCATCAGAAGCTAAGTGCTACAGTGAGTCTGAAGCCTGAAATCTGAAGATCTGCTAACAAGGATTTCTACAAGCATTACGATGCAAAAGAAACTCTCATTTAGAGTAACGGCTAGCTTCAAAGTCAACTTGAGCGTGGGAAGCACAACGACAAAGAATGCAGGCCAGTACAGAGTACGCTGTACGAACTCTGTTTCCACTAATCCACTACCTCGTACAGTTTGGCAACTGTGTCTACCGATATTAATCTTCAAAGGGAATGAAATTCAAATTATGCAATTGAAGGACTATTACCATATCAAGCAACAGATCAACAACTATTGATCAAGCTTCAGAAATCATCCTGATGTGCTGGATGACTCAACGTCTCTTTCCTACGCCTATATAAAGGATAGAAGACTTGAAGAATTGCGGGACTCTACAACTAGAAAAACTACGCTGCATTGCTTTCGTATTCAACTGAGTCTTAACAAAAACACATCAACAACTTAGATCATTCTTACAAACTGAGTATTCTAGAATTTCTAAGTTAAACAAAAAAACAGAGTCTGTCTTTGTTTGAAACAGAGTCTGTCTTTGTTGTAATAGAAACACGTTTGATAGTTTTCAAGTGTTTCAACTCTATTCAATTTTCTGTAAATTGTGTCAGAAGTCTCTTGCCTGCGTGCTTGAGCATTGGAAGTCTCTTGCTTGTGTGCTTGAGCAAAGAAGTCTCTTGGCTGCGTCCTTGAGCAAAGAAGTCTCTTAGTTGTGTCTTTGAGCATTGGAAGTCTCTTGCCTGCGTGCTTGAGCATTGGAAGTCTCTTACTGTGTGTTTGAGCAACTTGTAATAGATATTACATTTTAGTGAACTCTCCTTGGAAGTACAAGGGGGACAAGACTACTTCCGGTTTGTGGAAGGAACCTGTATAATTGCTTGTGTTCTCTCTTCTCTCTATCTCTTGATTATTTCCGCTGCATCAGAACCTAATCTCCTATCAGACTCTGATCTCCTTCAGGCTCTGATATCAAGGAATTAGATTCTCATTCTTTAAGAGCTGCGAAAAGCTAACACAATTCAACCCCCCCTTCTTGTGTTTTTCTCACCTTCAATTGGTATTAGAGCTCCGGCTCTGTTGTCATAGCACTTAACCGTGTGACAGAAAAGATCCAGAGAAAAACATGTCTTCCAATGAACCGTCTTCTTCTGGTGCTACTTCTGGTGCTGCTATACCATATGACTATGGATCCAATAACAGCAGTAAAAAAGCTGATTATGGAAAAATTCCTAAGTTTAATGGTGATCCTGAAGAATTTTCTTGGTGGAAAACCAACTTCTACAGTTATGTCATGGGTCTTGATGAAGAACTCTGGGACATACTTGAAGATGGTGTTGGTGACTTACGACTTGATGACGAAGGTGTTGCCATTGACCGTAAACTTCACACTGCAGCTCAAAAGAAAATCTACAAGAAACATCATATCATCAGAGGGGCTCTTGTCACTGCTATTCCTAAAACGGAATACATGAAGATGAGTGACAAATCTACTGCTAGAGCCATGTTTGCTTCTCTCTGTGCTAACTATGAAGGAAGCAAAAAGGTCAGGGAAGCTAAAGCTCTTCTATTAGTTCATCAGTATGAACTATTCAAGATGAAAGAGGATGAAAGTATTGAGCAGTTGTACTCAAGATTTCAAACTCTAGTATCTGGTCTTCAGATACTAAAGAAGAGTTATATAGCTTCTGATCATGTTAGCAAAATTTTAAGGAGCTTACCCTCTAGATGGAGACCAAAGGTCACTGCAATTGAGGAGGCTAAAGATTTAAACACTTTAAGTGTTGAAGATCTTGTAAGCTCTCTCAAGGTTCATGAGTTAAGTCTCAATGAACATGAGTCTGCAAGAGAGTCCAAAACCATTGCTTTAAAATCAAAGGGAAGATCCTCAAAGGCTCTCAAGGTTGAAGAGTCTGAAAATGAATCTTCAGCTTCTGAAAACTCAGAGGAAGATTCTGATATTGCAAAAGAAATGGCTATGCTTTCAAGCAGAATGCAGTACCTTGCTAAGAAGAACAAGAGATTTCTGAGCAAGAGCAGTGGGAAGGGTTTCAAAAAGGAGAAACATAAAGGTTGCTTCAACTGCAAGAAAACTAGACATTTTATTGCTGATTGTCCAAAGCTGCAGAAGGAGAAATTAAAGTCAAAAAGGCCAACCGTCAAGTCAAGCAAGTTTAAGAAACAGATCAAGAAAAGTCTGATGGCCACCTGGGAAGATCTTGATAATGAGTCAGGGTCTGAGGATGATGATGCTGATGGTGAAGCCAATGTAGCTGTTGGACTAATGGCTTCAACCGAATCTGTTAAAGAAACACCTGAGGCAGAATCAGATGCAGACTCTGAAAGTGAAACAGAGGTATATTCTGAACTTACAAGATCTGAATTAGTAGATTCTGTCAAAGAACTTCTTGGTCAGTTTAAAGCTAAAACCACTGAGTTGAAGAAAGTCAAACAACAACTTGATAAGCTGTCAAAAAGACTAAAATTTAACTCTGTTTGAGTTAGAGAGTTTAAAAGAAGAAAATGACACTTTATTGATCAAGAAGTGTAGCTGTAAATACTTGAGTGAGCAAGATGTTGCTTTGCAAGAATTTATTGCTACTGGAATTGACAGATCAAGAGTTGCATCCATGATCTATAGCACGTATCAGAACAGGGGACATGGTCTTGGATTCATTGGAGGAAGATCAAATGAAGTGACTCTGAAACCTGGTCCTGATGGAGCCAGAGAAGCGTTGAAAATTCACTTTGTAAGTGAGTCTGATGAAGTCAACACAGTAACTCATTCAGAACCTACAACTTCAAGTTCTAAGGTTCTGACTAAGTCAAAATCTCAGAATGTAAAGTTAAAAGTTCTGAAAAACTTTGAACATAAAGCTTCAATGATTCAGACTCTAAAACATTCAAAGTCTGATAAACAGACTCTGAAAAAGCCAGAGTCTGAAAAACAAAAGCCTAAGTTTCAAAGAAAAGAAACTGTGAAAGGTAAGTTGAAACCTAAACCAAACGGTTCCAAACCCAAGGTATGGGAGAAAACACTACCAATGACTTCAAGACGCAACTTACGAAAGGAGTTCAATGGTTCAAAGACTAACCCAAGAGGACCCATGAGAATATGGGTACCTAAGTCTGAAATTATTGATGCTGCAGGTATGTCTAAAAGGACTAGAAAAGCAGAAGGCTTGGTACCTGGACAGTAGTTGCTCGCGTCACATGACGGGAGAAAAGTCTATGTTCCTAACCCTAACCATGAAAGAGGGAGGAACTGTGGGATTTGGAGGAAACCAGACTGGCAAAATCATTGGTACTGGAACCATTGGTAACTCTCTTATCTCAATCAGTAATGTGTGGTTCGTTGATGGACTTAGACATAACTTACTAAGCATAAGTCAATTATGCGACAGTGGTTATGATGTATTGTTTAATAAGAACAACTGCACTGTGGTTAACAAGGATGATCAATCCATAGTCTTCAAGGGAAAAAGAAGAAACAATGTCTACAAGATAAAATTCTCTGAACTGACTGATCAGAAGGTTGTGTGCCTTTTGTCAATGGGTAATAAGAAGTGGTTGTGTCATAGACGGTTGGGACATGCTAACTGGAGATTAATCTCTAAGCTTAGCAAGTTGCAACTTGTCAAAGGCCTACCAGACATTGACTATCATTCAGATGCTCTTTGCGGAGCATGTCAGAAAGGGAAAATTGCCAATAGTCCCTTCAAGCCGAAAGAAATTGTTTCTACTTCCAGACCCTTGGAGTTACTTCATATTGATTTATTTGGACCAGTTAGCACTGCATCCTTATATGGAAGTAAATATGGACTAGTCATTGTTGATGACTACAACAGATGGAGTTGGGTTAAGTTTATGAAAACTAAAGATGATTCATATTCTGTGTTTAGTAAATTCTGCATCCAAATTCAATCTGAATAAGAATTGAAAATCTTGAAAGTTAGAAGTGATCATGGAGGAGAATTTGAAAATGAACCTTTTGAGGTTTTCTATGAAAAACATGGAATTATTCATGAATTCTCTGCACCTAGAACTCAACAACAAAATGGAGTTGTAGAGAGAAAGAACAAAACCTTACAAGAAATGGCTAGAACCATGATCCATGAAAACAATCTGGCTAAGCATTTTTGGGCAAAAGCTGTAAACACAGCTTGTTATGTTCAGAACAGAATCTATATTAGACCTCTGTTGAACAAAACAGCTTATGAACTCTTTAAAGGAAGGAAACCTAACATATCTTATTTTCATCAGTTCGGATGTACATGTTATGTCCTGAACAATAAAGTCTATCTAAAGAAATTTGATGCCAAAGCTCAAAAGGGAATCATTTTAGGTTACTCTGAATGCTCTAAGGCATACAGACTGTATAATTTAGAAACACAATGTGTTGAAGAATCTATGCATGTCAGATTCGATGACAAATTTTCTGGAAGTGAAACTCCAGAGCAAGATGAAAGTTATGCAGGATCTCAAGATTCTGATGACAACTCAGAATCTGATCAGATTCCAGAATCTGAAGATACTTCAGAAGCTGAAGCATCCCCTAAAGTTCCTAATGAAGAAGCTTCTGAAGAAGCTCAAGATGGTTCTCTGCAAGCTAGTCAATCCAAACGATCTTTCAAATACAAGTCTTCAGACAAGAAGAGTCTGCTTTGGGATTACTATCTGTTATTGAACCAACCACTATTGAAGAAGCACTTGGAGATGAAGGATGGATTCTGGCAATGCAAGAAGAACTGAATCAATTCAAAAGGAATGCAGTATGGGATCTAGTAGCTAAGCCTGATCACAAGAACATCATTGGAACCAAGTGGGTGTTCAGAAATAAGCTTAGTGAACAAGGAGAAGTAATCAGAAACAAGGCCAGACTTGTTGCACAGGGCTACAGTCAACAAGAAGGCATTGATTATACAGAAACTTTTGCTCCAGTTGCAAGATTGGAAGCAATCAGGTTACTTCTTTCCTATGCAGTTAATCACAACATAACCCTGTATCAAATGGACGTTAAGAGTGCATTTCTCAATGGTGTCATTTCTGAAGAAGTGTATGTCAAACAACCTCCTGGCTTTGAAGATTTAAAACATCCAGAGCATGTTTATAAATTGAAGAAATCACTCTATGGCTTAAAACAGGCTCCCAGAGCTTGGTATGAAAGACTGAGTAATTTCTTAATTCAAAATAACTTTGAACGAGGGCAAGTTGACACTACACTATTCAGAAAGACTCTGAAGAAAGACATTCTTATATTTCAGATTTATGTTGATGATATCATTTTTGGTTCTACAAATAGTTCACTTTGCAAAGAGTTTTCCAAAGTAATGCAGGATGAGTTTGAAATGAGCATGATGGGAGAATTGAAGTTCTCTTTTGGAATTCAAATCAACCAATGCAAAGATGGAGTCTATGTTCATCAGTCCAAATACACGAAAGAGCTTCTGAAGAAGTTCAATCTTGAGGATTGCAAAGAAATGAATACTCCAATGCATCCAACCTGCACTTTGAGCAAAGAAGATCAAGGAACCAAAGTTGATCAGAAGCTGTATAGAGGTATGATTGGTTCTTTGTTATACCTAACTGCATCCAGACCAGATATTTTATTCAGTGTATGTCTGTGTGCAAGGTTTCAATCAGATCCTAGAGAGTCTCACTTAACAGCTGTTAAGAGAATCTTTAGATATCTGAAAGGAACTACCAATCTTGGACTTCTTTACAAGAAATCCTCTGACTACAAGCTAGTTGGATTCTGTGATGCTGACTATGCTGGACACAGGATTGAAAGAAAATCTACCAGTGGCAATTGTCAATTCTTGGGAGAGAATCTGATATCCTGGGCTAGCAAGAGGCAAGCAACCATTGCTTTGTCTACAGCAGAAGCAGAATACATCTCAGCTGCTAGTTGTTGTACACAGCTACTCTAGATGAAACATTAGCTTGAGGATTATCAAATAACTGAAAATTGTATCCCAATTTATTGTGATAATACGGCAGCTATATGTTTATCTAAGAATCCAATTCTGCATTCAAGAGCAAAGCACATTGAGATAAAACATCATTTTATAAGAGACTATGTTCAAAAAGGAATTTTAGATATTCTATTCATTGATACTGATCATCAATGGGCTGATATATTTACTAAACCTTTATCTGTTAAAAGATTTGATTTTATAAAGAAAAATTTGAACATGTGTTATGTCTCTGGGTAATGTGCGCCTCTAAAAACAGAATTCAGACTCTGAAAAATATTCAGAAGCTATTTGGGAATCAGACTCTCTTTTGGAGACTCTGGTAAATATAAGCTTCCAACCTTCAGACTCTGGTAAGGAATCTTTAGACTCTCAGAAGCTCGTATTAGTGGAAGCATGACTGTTGAGTTCAGTAACACCTGCCCCACTACGGTGACAGTTACTTTATAGTTTCTCAGACGTGGCCTGTCTGTATTGGGTAAGAACTCAAAGGGCAATGATTTCATAACTTTAAACAAGTTACCTTCGCATTGTCCCAATACTTTTACGGCTGCATGCTATATGTATTTATTGTTTGTGTTTGTTTGTCCCCTACTCTTTCCAAACAGTTATCAAACTTTTCTTCTATAAATACATATCACACACAACTCACTTCTCTTTTCACTCTTTGATTTTTTCTCTGAACAATTTCTTGTTTTCAATCTTTTGTAAAACTTTTTGTTCACAAATCAAAAAACTTAGAGACCTCTAAAATGGCAAGTGATCTCATCCAATCTGGTGTCCTAGTCAAGACTGGAAAATCTTATGTGATCAAACCTAGAACGATGAATCTTATCAAAGAAACTCTGGAAATTCAAGTTGAATCTCCAGTAGATTTTGGCTCTCTTAATCGTAACGGAGTTGACGTTTCTTCTCATTTCTTAGCACAAGGAATGATGAACTATTTTGGTATGTTGAATGGGCCAACATATCAGGAGCTGGTAAGAGACTTTTGGGTTAGGTCAGAAGTCTACGACAAGGATGAAGCTACGATTGAAGAAACAGCTGCAGTTATGAACAACCCCAAGCTGGCTGGCAAAAACAGAGAGCAAATGGGTTTAAGACCGTACAAGGGTCTTGAAATAAGGTCTGCTGTGATGGGGATTCCAGTCCTTATCACTGAAGAGGTGGTTGCCAGGGCTTGTCAAGTGGAGAATGCAGGTAAACTTCAATGGAATGTCCAGAAGAAGAGTGATTGGACAGTTATCTGCAACAAAATTCTATTTGAAGGGAGACCCTCAAATAAACTGGTTGATATGCATCCTGAACATAGGGTGCTTCTGAAGATCATACTGGACAGTATGCTTCAGAAAGGAGGAGGAACAGACACTCTGTCTGTTGATCAAAAAGTTCTTCTTTATTTTCTGATTAACAAAATAAAGATCAACTTTCCAAGGTATGTGATGCACCACATGTGCTAGGAAATAAAGAAAAGCCAATCAGAAACCAGAAGGCAAGTTCCTTTTGGAAGGCTAATATCTGAGATTCTGTATCAAGGAGGCCTCTTGAAGGTCTTATCAGAATCTGGTGTGGTATCAAATATTCATCTTGGAACTGTGACTGGGAGAATCATCAACGGTAAAACTCTTCAGTACATGAAGATTGTCAAAAGATTCAATCCTTCTAAGCATGACATGAGGGAATCTTATGTGCAATATGACTTGATGATGGACTTCCCTTCTATTTCCAAAGAAGATAATCCTGAAGTTCTTGCAAGATTTGTGGTGGATTACTTCAAGGATACTGGTAGAATAATCAACTATTCTGCCATTCCTGAGACTGCTGGAGGAGGACCTCTTAAGGTCAAGGGAAAAAGGACCAAGGAAGTGGTTCTCAAGGAAGAGGAAGAGAAGCAAGAGCCTCTCAAGAAGAAGATCAAGTTTACTGCTCTTCCAGGAGTGACTATTGGTGCCTCTAAGACCATAGCTCCCATGCCTTCATCAGTATCTTCTGCATCCAAAGAAACCAAGGATGAGAAGAAGGCTAAGAAAGATGAGAAGAAGGCAAAGAAAGATGAGAAGAAAGCGAAGAAAGGCAAAGGTGACAGAGATTATGTCAAACTAGCTGAAGAAATTGCTGAATTCCTTGATACTGACTCTGATGGTGAAGAAAGTCAGATCAAGAAGAGAAAGGTGGATGTGGTTCCTGTGGCTAAGGATGTAGCACAGAAGATAGGTACTTCTGTATCTATGATTGAGGATGAACATGCTGCTGGCAAGGCAATGGCAGTAGAAGTGGTTGCTGAAGAACTAAAGGAGGAAACTGTTAAAGAAGCTGCTAAGTTGCTTGCATCTGCTCTGAAACAGAAGAATCCAGTAGCTACTGCAGAAGCTGATTTATCAGAAGCTACCGTGTCTGATCATTATGCTTCTCCAGAAGCTGGAATAGGCACCTCTGGCAATGCAACATTTAACTCATCTTCCTCTACGAATCAAGAGTCAGAATCTGATTCAGAATCAGATAACAAACCCTTGAGCCAAATTCTTCCCTCCCTCAGAAATTCATCCCCCTCACCAATCAAACCCCTATCATCCCATAACCCATTAGACCCTAAAATAGTTGAATATGTTGATTCAACTATGGACAGAGTCATTCAAGACACAATCACAGTGTCTATGAACCTACCTGCTGACCATCCTGCTCAACCATCATTTCTCAAACCACTTCAGGCAATTCAACCTTCTGAAAAGCCTGAAGTAACCATTCAATCTAAACAGCCAACCCCCCAACACGAGACTATTTGTGTAGAATCTCCAGATACCCTAGATTCTCTTGAGAAACATCTAGGAGGAGAACTACCAAAAACCCCTGCAAAATCCAAATCAACAAAAGCTACATAATCTGTTTCCAAACCAGACCCTGTACCTAAACCTACAGAAATTCTTACCTTAGCTTCTGTTGAACCCTCAGAACCTGTTGAAGAACCAGTTTCTGAAATTCTGGAACAAGCTTCTGATATCCTATTAGAACCTGTAACAGAATGCTTAGCAGAACCTGTGTCTAGAACTGTTCCTAAACCTCTTTGTGATCCTATAACAGTTGTACCAAATTTTGAAACTTTTCTAGCGTTAAGAGCCTCTCAACCCTCAACTTCTGAACCTCACGACCTATTTGATTCAAACAGGATAGATGAGTTCTATGCTTCATCAAACTCTAAGCTGAAAGACATTATTGTGCAAAAGTTTGTGCCCATCCTCAATGTAAGCTATGAGGACAAGTTCTCTACATTGAAGACTGAATTTTTGGATTTTATCACCAAAATTCAGAAGGCTGCTGCCAGGGAACAAGCAATTGTTACTGCCAAGCATGTGGAAGAAGTCAAGAGAGCAGAGAAAGCTATAACCAAGGAAAAAGCTCCTATTCTGCGGATTAGAGATAAACCATTCTTTGATGAAGATCAATATAATCCAAGAGAATCAATGGTTTTTGACTCCTTGAAAAGAAGACTGTACAGAGTTCAAGAAGAAGCTAGACTTGAAAGGGAAGATCACTTAAGAAGAACTGAGGCTTTGGAAGAAATTGTCAAGAAGCAGCAAGAGGATCTCCAGAAATTGATGGATCACCTTGCCAAACAAAACCAACCTTAGTTTAAAATTCTTTATGTTTTGTTTGTAACTTTTGTCTGCTGTCTTCTGAACTGTTTTTACTTTCAAATTTATACAAGTTATTATTTGATCTTATTTGCATCTAATATATCTTGTGCTTTGAATCTTCTATGCTTTTCCCTCTGAATCTCATTTTCCTTAAAATGTGTTTTTATCCTTACCTAAAGTCATTTAAAAAGGGGGAGGAACTTGTTTCTAAACCTTTTTGTTGATGACAAAAGGGGGAGAAAGGAAAAGTATGAGATTTGTGATTTCTTTTTATCTGCATATTGCAAGTTCTATGTAAAAGTTAAAGGGAAATTTGCGAAAGGTGCTTAGTTAGACTCTGAGCCCCTGTTTTTAGAATCTGTTCCCTAATTCATTTATTATTCTGAGAATGAATTCAATTGCTTATGAAAATGAATTTAATTAACTTAGGGGGAGCTTACAAACCTCAACTTAAGAACTATCAGACTCAGGGGGAGTCAGAGCTTACAAACCTCAGACCCCTTAAGTAAACTTGTTAATTAGATTAACAACAATTGACCTTTTAAATACTGATGTTTGTCATCATCAAAAAGGGGGATATTTTTGGAACAAAGGTGTTCAGCAATACCACGTTTTGAGTTTTGATGATAACAAGGTATTAAAAGTTGTCAATTGGATATTGCTAATATTTGTTTAAGTATGCAGGATATCAATCAAGATTTATATCTTAGAAAGTATTCTGTTTGAACAATTTTAAGAGCAAAGATCCAGAGAAGCTTGTTGCTTGTGATTCTGTATCGAAGAGAGTCTGAAGACTGTATCGAAGAGAGTCTGAAGAACTGTATCAGAGTCTAAAAACTATCAGAGTCTGAAGACTATCAGAATCTGAAAACCAAGAGAGTCTGAAGATCATCAGAAGCTAAGTGCTACAATGAGTCTGAAGCCTGAAATCTGAAGATCTGCTAACAAGGATTTCTACAAGCATTACGATGCAAAAGAAACTCTCATTTAAAGTAACGGCTAGCTTCAAAGTCAACTTGAGCGTGGGAAGCACAACGACAAAGAATGCAGGCCAGTACAGAGTACGTTGTACGAACTCTGTTTCCACTACTCCACTACCTCGTACAGTTTGGCAACTGTGTCTACCGGTATTAATCTTCAAAGGGAATGAAATTAAAATTATGCAATTGAAGAACTATTACCATATCAAGCAACATATCAACAACTATTGATCAAGCTTCAGAAATCATCCTGATGTGCTGGATGACTCAACGTCTCTTTCCTACGCCTATATAAAGGATAAAAGACTTGACGAATTGAGGGACTCTACAACTAGAAAAACTACGCTGCATAGCTTTCGTATTCAACTGAGTCTTAACAAAAACACATCAACAACTTAGATCATTCTTACAAACTGAGTATTCTAGAATTTCTAAATTAAACAGAAAAACAGAGTCTGTCTTTGTTGTAATAGAAACACGTTTGATAGTTTGTCAAGTGTTTCAACTCTATTCAATTTTCTGTAAATTGTGTCAGAAGTCTCTTGTCTGCGTGCTTGAGCATTGGAAGTCTCTTGCTTGTGTGCTTGAGCAAAGAAGTCTCTTGGTTGCGTCCTTGAGCAAAGAAGTCTCTTAGTTGTGTCTTTGAGCATTGGAAGTCTCTTGTCTGCGTGCTTGAGCATTGGAAGTCTCTTACTGTGTGTTTGAGCAACTTGTAATATATATTACATTTTAGTGAACTCTCCTTGGAAGTACAAGGGGGACAGAACTACTTCCGGTTTGTGGAAGGAACCTGTATAATTGCTTGTGTTCTCTCTTCTCTCTATCTCTTGATTATTTCCGCTGCATCAGAACCTAATCTCCTATCAGACTCTGATCTCCTTCAGACTCTGATATTAAGGAATTAGATTCTCACTGTTCAAGAGCTGCGAAAAGCTAACACAATTCAACCCCCCCTTCTTGTGTTTTTCTCACCTTCAGCCTCAACACAAAATCTCATAAATTTAGTTCATCAACATGTTCATAAAACAATACGTAAGGAATAGAAAGCGACAACAATATTCCCATCCCGTTACGTATCAGAGAACCTAAGACACACGCGAGAGATACCTCACACGACCACAACTATTCTTGGTTACCTGCAAGTTACCCATAGGGAAGGCAGCATTTACAAGCAGAAGGGGTGAGATACACAATCAATAATAAATATATATAATTCATCAAATCAATGAAACAACAACATCTTACAACAGGCATTATTCAATTCATAAGTAATGTGAATATATGCACATATATATATTAGCAACATAATCATCTTTAACAACATTAAACAACAGCAATAACAATGTCATTATCAGCAATGAACATCACGACATGACCGACGACAATGACTACGCAACTTCAACTCGACTATGCAACTTAGACATCTTATTCATGCATGTGGTACCAATCCAGGGCGTCAAGCCCTCATCGCAAATGAGCTAAAGCTCCAGGGCATCAAGCCCTCAACGTGTAGAGTAAAAACTCACAGGGCATCAAGCCCCCAACTGAAATGGGTATGCATGGACTCATCATCATACAACTTACAAAACATCGACATCTTAGGATTCCAACAATTTGGATCAACGTCTTATTTCATAGACCGACTCATGCAACTTAATGATAATAGAATCAGTCAACAACAGAATTCAACAGCTTAATCATAACAATAATCAAATGATAATCAGCAACAACTTCAACTTAGACATTATATATATCATTGCTAACAACATTCATATCATCTTAGTTTATATTCTCAGAACTACAACTGTAGCATAAACGACTTCATTCATTACTCTAAAGATCATCTCACATCAAACTGTGCGACAAAGTTTTAAAGTAAAACCTAAAAGGTAGTCTGTCTAAGCACTACTCGCTAGGCGAGTACCTCTGCTCGCAATGGCGGGTTCGGGAAAAGGGAACGCTCGCAATGGCGAGCTCAAGGCGAACAGAAAATGGGTGCTCTCGGGAACTTGACATTTTTCACTCAAAAATCCCGTTTTTTAACTTCTCTATCTCCAATTTCAGTCTAACAACTTGCCTAATCATTCTTATACATATTAAGGCACTCAAATCCATCTTAAACTCGACTAAAAGATCACTTCTCAAAACCAAGGTTGACTCACAGGTCAACTCGCAACAACTCGATCGAAAGGACACAAGATCACGAAACAAGGGTACTGATGCTGTCTGCTGGGCGGGACATATGTCGTCGTGGCGAGCTGCGCCAGGCGAGACATATGTCGCCGTGGCGAACTCCGCCGGGCGAGACATATGTCGCCATGACGAGCGATGAATTTCTGGGCTTGGCCAGAGTTGTGTTTTTCACGAAAATTCACCTAATCACTTGGTTTAAACCTCAAAACTGATTCCTATAATCATCCTATGGATTATCTAAGGTCTGTACACAGTTTCTACATCAATCTAACAACTTTTCATCATCTAATCCTCAATTCATCACTTTTAACCAGGACCGTCATAATATTTCTAGGAGTCTTAAGGACCTCTAGAAGGGCCTGTAGACCCCCAGGTGGCCTTAGCGCCCTCTAGAAGAGTCCTAAGGCCCAAGGCGGCGCCCTGCCCAGGTAGCTTCTAGAAACATCTAGAACCCGCCAGATATACTAAAATACCCAGGGCATCCGCCTCCTTCCTCATGGCCACCCCGGAGGATTTCGAGACCCTGAGAACTGACATGGCTCTCCTGCGAGAGCAGAACGAGGCTCTGCGCGCCTCGGTGGAGACCATTCAGCAGAAACAACAAGAGGAGCGAGACGAATCCCAGCATGGCGAGATGGAGAACCCAGAACCACAACCCCTTTCGGTAGAGATATGGAACGCTCCAGTACCAGAACACTTCAAACCTCCCCATCTATCATCTTTCGACGGGAAGAGCGACCCGATGGAGCACATAACGGCGTTCAACACTCGTATGGCCGTTGTGGGCGCATCTGACTCTCTCAAGTGCAAGCTCTTCGCAGGAACCCTAACTGACGCAGCTTTGCGTTGGTACATGAACCTCCCTCCGTTCTCTATCATGAGTTACCCAGACATGACCAGAAAGCTCACTCAGCAGTTCGCAGCAAGTCGCCACCGAAAGGTCTCCGCCACCAGCCTTTTCAACGTCCGTCAAGGACACACTGAGTCACTGTGAGACTACATGGCCAGATTCAACAATACCACCATCAAAGTAATCAACCCTAACCAAGAAGTATTCGTGGGAGCTTTCCAAAATGGTTTAAGGGCGGGACAGTTCAATGAATCTTTGGCACAAAAGCCCGCCGACTCCATGGAAGAAATCATCACCAGGGATGACTATTACATCAAGGGAGAAGAAAGCAATGCAGAAAAGAAGGCCAGGGATGCAAAGGAGCGCACCTCCATAAATCAGGATCGGAGAAATCACCAGCCACCAACAGACCGAGACCAATATTTTTTCAAAAGGCAGGAGAGGCGCCCCCATGCACCCTACATCTCCAAGGTCCGTCCTGGCGTCCTCAACCCCCTGAATACTCGCCTAACACAAATATTCAGAGAAGTCTACAAAGCAAAAATCATCCCAGAGGCTAAGACGACATGACATACAACCATGGGAACGGACCAAAACAGTTGGTGTAAGTACCACAGAATCCAAGGTCACGACACTAATGACTGCCACCACCTGAGAAGGGAAATCGAAAGATTAATACAGAGCGGGAAATTGAGAGGGTATGTTCAAACAGACAAAGAAGGAAGACCCCAGAAGCCTAGAAAGGAAACAAGCAGCGAAGGAAAGAGACACACCTTGAATACTATTTCTGGAGGGTTTGCAGGCGGAGGGGAATCCAGCTCCTCGCGTAAAAAGTACGTCAGACAAGTGATGCTATGTCAGGAGTATGACTCAAAGGAAGAGAGAGAGCCCGATATACACTTCTCGCCCAAAGATTTCCAGGGCGTCGTCCCTCACGACGATGACCCCATGGTTATTACTGTCTAGATATTCAATTGGGACGTGAAAAGAGTTTTGGTGGACACAGGGAGTTCAGCTGATATTCTGTATTATGAGACATTTGAAAGAATGGGCCTAGATCCTCAACAGTTACAACCATTCGGAGGAATCTTGGCGGGATTCACAGGCGAGCAGGTACACGTACGAGGTTACATCACTCTCAAGACGACCTTCGGATACGGCTCTTCAGCAAAAACGATTCGAGTCAGGTACCTGGTAATCAACGCCCCTAACTCTTACAATGTAATCATAGGGCGACCTGCTTTTAACCTGTTGGGAGGACTATTGTCTACAAAGTTCTTGGTAATGAAATATCCCCTAGATAATGGGAAGGTAGGAACGGTTAAGGGCGACCAGAAAATCGCCAGAGAATGTTATCACAGCAGCCTACGGTTATAGAAGAAGAAAAAGGATGAGGTTGTTAACAAGGATCACACCGTGAACGTAATAGACCTTGACCCAAGAGAAGATTTCCAGCAGCCACGCCTGGAGCCGACGAAAGACTTGAAGGAAATATCCATTGGCCTAGAGGATCATTAGAAGACCAAAATTGGAACAGCCCTAGATCCAATGGAGGAAGCGCCCTCATCGCACTTCTGCAAAGAAATCTTGATTTGTTCGCATGGAAGCCTTCAGAGATGCCTGGGATAGACCCGAAGATAGCTTGTCACCATCTCTCCGTCAACCCAAACGTGAAACCAGTTGTACAACGGAAGAGAAAGTTGGGTGAAAAAAGGCGTAAGGCAGTGGACGAAGAAGTTGGTAAGCTAGTTGACGCCCGTTTTATAAGCGAAATCCAATATCCAACATGGTTGGCAAACACTATGCTGGTAAAAAAATCAAATGGCAAGTGGCGAATGTGTGTGGATTATACCGCTCTAAACATGGCTCTTCCCAAGGACCCATATCCTTTACCGAATATAGACCATCTGATCGACAAAGCATCTGGTTTCAAAACCCTAAGTTTCATGGACGCCTATTCTGGGTATAACCAGATAAGAATGGATCCCTTGGACGCACCCAAGACTGCTTTCATGACCAACAACAAGAATTATCATTATGAGGTCATGCCTTTCGGCCTCAGGAATGCAGGCGCAACTTTTCAGAGAAGCATGGACATGGCTTTCGCCGGGCAAATAGGCCGGAACTTGGAGGTATACATCGACGACTTAGTAGCTAAAACCAAGGAAGACTGCAACCACAATGATGACCTTGAAGAAATTTTAGGGCAAGTGAGAAAGTACAACATACGCCTGAACCCAACAAAATGCTCTTTTGGGGTACAGGCAAGAAAGTTTTTGGGGTTTCTATTAACAAGCAGAGGCATTGAGGCCAACCCAGATAAATGCCAAGCAATCATCAACATGAGAAGCCCATCCAGCTTAAAGGAGGTCCAGCAGTTAACAGGGCGTCTGGCAGCTCTGTCGAGGTTTCTGTCTTGTGCAGGCGATAAGGCTTTTTCTTTCTTTGCTTCAATAAGGAAGAAGGAGAAGTTCGAGTGGACTACGGAATGCGAAGACGCCTTCCAACAACTAAAAGTCTTCCTTTCAAGCCCGCCTGTCCTACATCGCCCCAGTAGAGGCACCATCCTTTTCCTATATTTAGCAATCTCCGATAATGCCATAAGTACGGTGTTGGTGGAAGACTCAAACACGGGGGAAAAGCTAGTCTATTTCGTCAGCAGAGTTCTCAAAGGTGCAGAGCTGCGATATCAGAAAATTGAACGCCTGGCTTTGGCCGTGGTAACCACGGCAAGGAAATTACGCCCATACTTTCAAAGCCACAAGGTCGTAGTCAAATCAAACTATCCCGTTAGGCAGGTACTCAGTAAGCCGGACTTGGCAGGGAGGATGGTAGCTTGGTCAATAGAGTTATCGGAGTATGACATTCAATTCTTACCAAGGGGCGTGATCAAGTCACAAGTTTTGGCCGACTTCGTCGTGGAGTTCGCCCCCCAATCAAAGAGGAGGTTCCATATGTATGGTTATTGTCAGTTGAAGGCTCTTCCAATCTAAAAGGAAGTGGAGTAGGAATAGTGTTAGAAGGACCCAGCGAGCTTTTAATCGAGCAATCCCTTCGTTTTGAGTTCAAAGCAAGTAACAATCAGGCAGAGTACGAAGCACTCATCGCCGGAATGATCTTGGCGAGAGAGATGGGAGCTGAGAACCTGAGGGCAAAGAGCGATTCTCAGTTAGTAACTAGCCAAATCTCGGGAGAGTATCAAACAAAAGACGCCCAGCTTGTCAAATATTTAGCCAAGGTTCAAAGTTTAGCAGCAGCTTTTAAATTCTTTGAAGCCATTCATGTCCCAAGAGAGCAAAACTCTTGAGCAGACTTGCTCGCCAAGCTCGCCAGCACCAAGAGACCAGGCAACAACAGAACTGTCATCCAAGAGGTGATCACGGCCCCTTGCACGGAAATTTTAGAGGTAAATTCGGTAACAGAAGAGAGCAAAGGGTGGATGACGCCCCTACTGAAGTACGTAACAGAATCTTTCAAAGCAAAGGATGAGGATGAGGAGCAGGTTGTTCGGAAAAGGGCTTCCAAATTCACAATTATATCAGGGAAGCTTTATAAAATGGGAAAGGCTACCCCAATGCTACGCTGCCTGGCAGAGGGCGAAATAGAGTTAGTTCTTTTAGAGGTTCACGAAGGAGTTTGTGGAAGTCACATCGGAGGATGAGCTCTTGCTGCAAAGCTGCTCCGTGCAGGATATTACTGGCCTACTATGCTTCATGACAGATGTGAGTGTGTTCGAAAGTGTGATAAGTGTCAAAGGTTCTCCGACAAGAAGCACGCCCCGACACATGAATTAACTTCAGTATATTCGCCTTGGCCTTTCCACAAGTGGGCGGTCGATATTGTAGGACCTTTTCCGCTAGCACCAGGTCAGTTGAAATTCCTTATTGTAGGAGTGGACTACTTCACCAAGTGGATCAAAGCAGAAGCAGTCGCCAAAAAAAAAACTGAAAGGGTAAAAAAGTTTTACTGGAAGAAGATCATATGCCGTTTTGGCCTTCCTAAATTCATAGTATCAGACAATGGAACTCAGTTCGCTAGTGCTACAGTGGTGGATTTTTGCAAACAGCTGGGAATACAAACAAAATTCGTCTCAGTGGTCCACCCCCAGGCTAACGGACAGGCAGAATCAGCAAACAAAGTAATCCTAAATGGAATCAAGAAAAAGTTGGAAGTCGCCAAAAGCCTTTGGGCGGAACATCTTCATGAGGTAATTTTCACACCTATTTCTTTTCCTTTATACAAATCCTCCACTAGTAAAGATCACGTAATGACAGCATGACAAGTGCAAATTATTCGGCATGATAAGTACAGGTACTATGGTCTTATCATACAACGCCACATTCTACAACCAAGGAAGCACCGTTCACAATGGTTTATGGCACCGATGCAATGCTTTCGGTCGAGATAGACGCTCCTACATGGAGGCGCGATAATTTTTGTGATGAAGGTAACTTTAAGAATAGTCTAAGGAAATTAACAAGTGATTTTGCAGGTGTTCGTCAATTTCTGTTCTTTCTGTTTAAACTTATAAACCGCATTTCTTGTAAGAAGCAAACGAAGTAGGCATTAGATGTAGCTTGGACATGATCGATGAAGTCAGAGAGCAAGCTCACATCAGAGAGTTCGCTGCCAAGCAGAGAGCAGCTTGTCGATACAACTCTAGAGTCATTCCCAGAGAAATGAAGGTAGGCGATCTCGTGCTGAAGAAAGTTGTCGCCCCAACCAGAATTGGGAAACTACTTCCAAACTGGGAGGGTCCTTACAAGATCAGAGAAAAGTTCCCTCACGGAGCCTATAAATTAGAAGAGATGAACGGGGAAGCAGTGCCACACACCTGGAATGTGGTCAATCTACGTCACTATTATAGTTAGAGCCTTATAGGCCAGCTGTTTTTTGTTTTCTTTTCATATTGTTATTTCTTTTTTAACTAGACCAGCTATATGCTTTTCTTTCTGTTATTCGTTTAATAAAAAGGGACAGGGCAGCACTCTTTTCCCCTGCAAGGGCAGGGGTTTTTAACGAGGCACCCTATCTCCTTCAAAAAAGATGCGTGCTGATTTATCTCTTTTGCTTAATTGTCTGCTGCTTACACTATCTTATTTTTTTTAGCTAGGTGAACAAAGCACCACGACAATCCTGTAAGACGCCCTGTAGCGCAATCCTGTAAGACGCCCTGTAGCGCAATCCTGTAAGACGCCCTGTAGCGCAATCATGTAAGACGCCCTTTAGCGTAATCCTGTAAGACGCCCTGTAGCGCAATCCTGTAAGACGCCCTGTAGCGCAATCCTGTAAGACGCCCTTTAGCGTAATCCTGTAAGACGCCCTTTAGCGCAATCCTGTAAGACGCCCTGTAGCGCAATCATGTAAGACGCCCTGTAGCGCAATCATGTAAGACGCCCTTTAGCGCAATCATGTAAGACGCCCTTTAGCGCAATCCTGTAAGACGCCCTGTAGCGCAATCCTGTAAGACGCCCTGTAGCGCAATCCTGTAAGACGCCCTGTAGCGCAATCCTGTAAGACGCCCTGTAGCGCAATCCTGTAAGACGCCCTTTAGCGTAATCCTGTAAGACGCCCTGTAGCGCAATCCTGTAAGACGCCCTGTAGCGCAATCCTGTAAGACGCCCTGTAGCGCAATCTTGTAAGACGCCCTGTAGCGCAATCCTGTAAGACGCCTCGTAGCGCAAATCTGACAACCCACGAAGGTTCACCGTACTTTGCCAAGCTGCGAAGTTTTAAAAGGAAGAAAGCCCACGATGCTAAAGTACAAGCGTCATGACTAATCACGTTTAAGATAGGAAAGCGAAGCCTACAAAGTAGCTTCAACACTTAGTTGAACACTGCTAAATAAATTATTTAGGAAACACCGAAAAAACACGTAAAAACAAACACCATTAACACAGCTAAAAGCGAGATAGAAAAAATGCAGCAAAACGGTATTTTAGAATTCAAAGCATTCAGTAAGGATCACTTTTAGAGAAAAGTCAGTTGGGCACCATAAGAGGTCGCCCTCAATACAAGCAAAGTAAGGCGCCACGCAGGGTCGCCATAAAAAAAAAAGAGAGAAAGAACATCAAAGCGCGAAAAGAAAACTTTAAGTTTGGAGTCATTCCTCGTCTACGAGCTGTCCGTCAACGATAACTTTCACCGCGTCCATATCAGCAAAATTCCCTTCAGGATAAAAGTGTGCGGCTTGCGCACGAGCTCTCTCGAAACCATCGTCGAAATACTCCATAAGTGCGCTCTTGCACTATTCAACTTCTCCTTCCAGCTTCAGGTTCCTTTCCTTGAACGCATCTCGCTCCAGTTTGACATCTTCAAGCTCAGCAATGGCGTCGGCAGCTTTAACTTCAAAAGTCCTCGCCGAGTTCTCCGCCGTTTGTTTTGACTCCAACGCTTCGGCGAGGTGGGTCTGCAACCCAGTAGCCTGATGTTTCCACTTCTCCGCGTCCTCGTCAGCTTCCTTACACTTTCTCTCCAAGTCACCATATTTCCTCTCCATAGTATGATTCAGCATCAAGATTCTCAAAGCGGATTCCCCTGCATCCATCACCAAGTCGCCGAATTTGCTCTTCAAGCTGGCGTCCACATCAACTTCGCAAAAGGCTCTACACCATTTATCCTCTTCAGCAACAGTTAAAAAGCGTAGCCAGAACTATGAAAATCGTAGCCTAAAAGAATAGGGGACGATTTTCAGGTGTCTTCTGTTCGATCGTCGCCTATTGTCTATGGGGACGTTTTTTCTTGCTCTCTGGGCACAATATATGAAAACGTCGCCTAAACCTTTGGAAAAGGGGACGCTTTTTAATGTCATTTGAGGCAATAATTTTTAACTGTTGCCATAGGTGGCTACGATTATTAATTGTTGCCTTAGAGCAAAATAGTAAAAAAAGAAATGTAAAATTGTAGGAACGGCTAATAAGAGACATTTTTCGAAAGTACTCAAAAAAGATTTTATAACAATTGTGTAATTATAATCAATTGTAACTTATACAAAATTGAATTTAGACACATATCCACAAAAGTTATGTCATAATAAACTTGAGCTAAAATATTCATTCTTGATACATGAGATAACACCTGATAATAATAAAAATATCTAACATTATTGATGTCAAGTACAAGCCTAGCAAAATACATGTTTTAAAATTAAACATCATCTATTTTTTCTTCTACGCCGACTTTTTCATCATCTTCATTGATACCTTGAAGCAAAAAAGAGTAAAACAAAATTACATCAACAAGAGAGTATCAATTCAATGGACAATTAGAAAACTATTAAGAGTTATACATAACAAATAAAAACTAAGACAATTATTAAAACATACCCAAAATATTAACGTAAACAAGAAAACCTCTTTGACAAGAGTAATTTCCTACAACAACACTAGAAATAATTCCACAATCTCTAAAATACATCAACTCCACACTAAATAAATTTTCTAATAAGTTTACTAATATTCTACAACTTTTTAGTAACTACAAACAATGTCAAGACAACATGCCTAAACAAAACATTTACCTCAATCCCAATTGAACTTATTTGATGTCAAGTCTAACATCAGAATCTTCATAACAATAACTTACAAGTTAAACTCAAGAAGATAGCAACATTATTACTCAACAACTAATCTATCAAATACTCAAATTATTCTTATCCTTACGTAATTAAATCTCTTAACGCTAGTTCGGGATTCAAATCTTATTGATACTTAAGTCAAACTCATCAACTATAGTATCCTTTACAACATCAAATTAACTATAGTGTAGCCACCAATAATTACTACGAGAAAATTTATAAGTTGTAAAATAACTAAATATCAACTAGAACCTCTAATATTTGTGTTTAAGACTCTCAAACTTTTTCTCAACCATCAACAACTTCAAAGTACTCAAGATCAAGATCTTAAACAAAATAGAAATCATTTAGTCTAAAAATACCTTGGAAAAATCCAATTTCAGAATTAAGAGAAACGAGAAAAACTAGAGTTTAATAAAGTAACCAATATTCTATCCAAATGATAGCAGTTAATGGTATCCTTAGGAACCTTAACACGGTGGTTCAACAGACGATGACTCCAACAATGAAGCCAATACTCTCAAACAAAGGTGACTTCAACAATCACAACAATATTTGCAAAAGAGATTCTCAAGGAATACTCAAATGATAAGAGCTACAAAAAAGGCTATCCCAATTCTACAACGATAACAAGCAATACGAAACTCTCTAGATTCAAAATTCACAATTGAGACATATAAGAAGGAAAATATATATGTAGTGAAAAAAACCAAGACCACATAAATCCATCAACACCAACACAAATTCTCAAGGGAACAAACAAAACAAACCAAAATAAAATGGTACATATGAGAGTAATTATACTCACGAGAAGTGAAAAGAACACTATCAATAAACTCAATCTCAGTGTCTTAAATTGCTTCATTACTCAATTCAATTGTTGCAATCATCAAAATCAATCAACCAAGCTTAGGCTCTTGATTCTCTTGATCTCGATCCCTTCAATTACTCCATTACTCAATTAGGAATCCAACTTAAAGTTATAGCTAACACAAAAAAGACAACAGGACACAACACAATTTTCAACAACAACAACACGTAACAAGATACAAGGAAAGGTTAGATGCGAGTCGAATACAACTCAATTTATGTCAATAACGCGTGATTTTCTGAAAGAATAAATTAGAATCTTATCTAAAATACAAGGCAGAGACTTCAACACAAAATCAGAAGCGGAAACATTGAAACAATTGTTATGGTAAAAATTAACATTAATTAATGCTGAATTCGGATTTGGAAAATAAAAGAAAATTAGAGTTCAATAAAAATTGGGGCTTTTTAATGTAAGTGTACAAAATGAACAAGATTATAAAATTAAATAACATTGTAGGAGAGGAAATCATGATGATTCTAAAAGAATAGATATTTACTCTGAAGAAGAAAATCATGATGATTCTAAAAGAATAGATATTTACTTTGAAGAAGAGAGGAAAGCACATGACGGTGATGCCACTGTTACGGCGCGGTGGTTGTTGATGACAGGGCTAGAAAAGGGAAAACAATAGTAGGAAAGGAAAATCTCAGTGCAATAAAGAAGGAACATGAACAACGAAGAAGAAACTACTCATAGTTACTGGAAAAATAAGCTGGCCATGGTGGAGAAAAAAAAGGGTTGACGGAAAAATTTCTCCTTTAGTGAAATTTATTGAACCATTAGAAAGCTCTCGTCGAGGGGATAAAGAAAATGATGTTACTTTTTCCGATCTGTGAGCACAGTGACTGGGGCGACGCCGGGAAGATGGTGGCCTGTGGTTGTTTTTACATAGGAAGAAGAAGCAGAACGCGGGCGTGTTATGCGTTTCTGTCATTAGGAAAGAAAAGAAAAATATAACATGATTATAGATGAGTTTGTTTAAAATGACAAAAGAATAAAATCACAAAATATGAAAAAATAATTGTACTATCACTTAATAAAATATCTCTAAGTCAAAACAATTAAAAAAGAAAGTTTTAAAACTAAAAAATAATAAAAAACTAAAACGGGTATTTTGTAAAGAAATTTTAGTTTAAAAAAATTTGTAAAAAAAGAAGATAGAAAAAATTGAAAAGAAAAATAGTAGTGCCCATTAAAATAGGAATATCTCACTAAAATATGAACAATATTATTATTTTGATTTTTTTAAATTTAATCCCACTAAAATAGGAATATCTCGCTATAATAGGAACAATATTATTTATATTATATATAAATAGAATCTATATTATATCAATAATATTTTGTAGAAATTTTGCATGTAAATTACAAACAATATTTTATATAATATTTTTATATATAGATTAAAATTATAATTATATATACTTGCATATATATTCCCTCCAAAAATATTTGCGCGCACACACACATACATACATACATACATACATATATATATATATATATATCTGTGTGTGTAAGGTCTGGGGTTCGAACCCTGAACACCACAAAAATAAAATTATAAGTATAGATATTTGTGACATTTAAATAAAACAAATTCAATAAACCATATTTATTTTTTTCAATGACAAAAATAATAAAACTTACCAATTGTCAAAACTTATCAAAATTTACCATTATATGTGCATTTCATACCTACACAAATTCATTTTGTATTAAAATAAATATTAGAAATATATTCTAGTTTTAATAAATATGTTCAGAGAGAAACAACAATATTAATATATATATATATAGATATATATTTTTTCTTCAATATATATATATATATTTTAATTATAAATATAATAAATTAAAAATATTAACAAACCGTTATAATTTAAAATAAAAGTTAAATTAACTTTTTTATATAAGTTAAATTAACCACTTAAATCATGTGAGCAATGGTATAGTGGTTGTGTTTTCATGGTGTAATAGTTAAATATAATAGAGAAAAAGTAAACTTTGCCATAAAAAATATGTTTGGTTAAAGGATGCATTATCTCTCCAGGTTGTCTGTTCGACTCCTAGTTGTGCCAATTTTCATGTTTTTCTGAAGATTTTTTTTTTTGAAACACAAGCAAAGGTGTGTTGACCAGGCCAAATTGAAGAAAAATTTTATTTTTTGGTAAACAAGCTTGGAAGGAAGATTGTCACAAAAAATTTGATGTTGGTGAAATTTTTATGCAACAATCTAAAATTATCCCCAAAAGTATCTAAGGGGACAATTAACGGTTGTCACCAAAGAAATAATAGTGTAACGCCCCAAAATCGTCCCCTAAAGTATCTAAGAGGACAATTAATGGTTTTCACCAAAGAAATAATAGTGTAACGCTCCAAAATCGTCCCCAAAAGTATTTTAGGAGACGTTTTCCAGGGGTTACGAAAATATTTTTGGCAACACTCAGAAATCGTTGCCTTAGAGACTTTTAGGGGACGATTTTTACACGTCCCCTAAAAAAGTGTTTCCAGAGACAACAAATGGTGTAGTGAGGGCACATTCTCGCCCATATACCTGATAATACCAAAAGAAGATATTTTCGTCAGCTTTGTACATCAAGCAATAAAGAAGAGGATAGCAAGCAGACCACCAAGAAATACTCACTTCCGGAAATTAAAGTCCTAATGCCAGAAGGACTCTACCACCTTTTCGTTCAGAGAGGTAGTCGCCGGCGTTCTTCTCTCCGTCCCTTCCACGATCATGTGAAGTTTCTGACTATCGCCCTTTCCATTTTTTCCTTTCTTTCGCGGAGGAGAACCGGCGGTCTCAACAGCCGTGCCTTCAGCAGCAGGCATCTCTGCGTGCTCCGCCTCTGCTGAGGACGAACCCACAGAAGTCTTCGAGGGAGGGTCTTTCCTTTTCACCCGCCGATGCTGCACGCCAGCAGGATCACTGGTTGTATAACCTTCAGAAGTTTTCTTCGCCTTCAACTCGACGAGATACTTTTTCCTCTTCGTAGGAGTAAGTGGCGGCATTTTCGATTCTGCAAAAGAAGAAAAATTAAGGAAGAAATCAACAAACAAGTTTTCATAAGATAATCGCATGATAATAACAAAACTTGGAGCTTTTAGAAAGCCACTCACGCAGGTAGTTATCTAGGTCTCCTGTATCGCCCTCTTTATTCAAGAGGTCATGGATATCGGAGTGTAGCATCTTCTCTAAGAAACAAACAATCCCTTGTTTATAGGGTGTCATTCTTTCAAAGTTGTAGCCCATTACAGCAGCTGGCGACGCAGTCCAGACCAGTGGAAATTTTGGTTTTCTCTCCAACAGAACAGAAGCCACAAAACAATGAGGCGCCCCCTTTACCTTGATGAAAGTATCTTTCCAATCTTTTTTGAAGTTAGAAGCGTAAGGCGGGAACAATTTCTTACCAGGATGAGCACAGATCGTCACCCATGTCCCTCTGTTAACATCTTTAGTCCCATAGAAATATAAAAAAGGACCGACTAAGGGTTCAAAACCCAACGCTTTACATAGAATCTCAAAGCCTCGGATAAATGCCCAGCTATTCGGGCGGATTTGAGAGGGTGCTACGTTCATAAGTTTCAGTACGTCCATCTCAAAAGAACCAAGGGGGAGCTTCACGCCAAATTCTTCAAGAACCGCCGCATACATGAAATACTCCTCGCCCACCAAAGATTGTGAGCACACCCTCTCGCCATCGTCGCACTGCAGCAGTTCAACATCTTCTTCATGACCCGTTGATGAGATATACATCTCAATCCTTATGAAGTTGATCGCCGCATCTTCTGTATACAGCGAGGCCACACTTGTTACTTCTTGAGAAAAAACTTCATCGTCACACCCGTTTTGATCGCGTCTTTTCTTTCTATCGAAGGAGGCCTAAATAAGCAAATCTCTTGGCTCCGATTCAAACCTAAAGTAGAACAGAGAAAAACGCAGTCTGTAACGCCCCCTTTTTATTTAATTATTTTTAGTTAATATTTGAATACTTTTACATGATTTTATATTTGATAAGTGATAATATGTTTGTTATTTTGTTTAGAAATATATTTGTTATAAATATGTTTGTTATTTTGTTTAGAAATATATTTGTTATAAATATATTTGATATTTGTTATGGAAGTAATTTATATATATTTTTAAATAGAATATTAAGTTGTGGGGCTGTTTTTGAATTAGTTAGAATTATGAGGGAATAAGTGGAATAAGATAAAACAAATAGAAGAGGTATAAAAGGTAAAACCTAGGTTTAGGAACAGACAGTACATACAATCAGTTTTGGGAGAAAAAGGGAGAAAACTAGAAGTGGAGAACCAAGAGGCTGCTGCTCCAATTTTATTAAGGTAAGGGTGGGATTTCCTTCAATAATCATACTATATAATTCTGAAATTTGATGAATTGTTGTGTTCTTGAATTAGGGTTAGAAAGTTTATGTTAATTGATAAAATGAGATGAATTGTGTTGTTTGATGCATGTTCCTATGTTGTTTTGATTTCTATATTGCCTATTTGACCTGTAAACATCATTGTAAATCATTTTGGGTGATTAAGGGATCAAAAATTGGGTTTTTGGAGTGAAAACTGTTCTTTCCCGTAAGCGAATTCGGCCACCGATTTTCTGAAAGCCAAAACTGGAAAAACACTCACTTTTTACCTGTTTCTGTTTTGAATTAGCTTTAGGTGTAAACACAAAAGTTGTAGGTATGGATGTTAGAGTTTTAATGCCGTTGGTTTTACTTCTAAATGATTTATAGAACTTGAGTTATGGTTAAATTACTTCACATAAGTCACAGTGAATACTTATGAATTTCAGCACAACCATTCCCGAATTTGAAATGAAAACTGGGATTGATAGGTACATAATTGGTCTTAGGTGTAAACACGAAAGTTGTAGGTATGGATGTTAGATTTTTAATGCCGTTGGTTTGACTTCTAAATGATTTATAGAACTTGAGTTATGGTCATATTACTGCACGTAGGTCACAGTGAATATTTATGAATTTCAGCGCAACCTTTCCCGAATTTGAAATGAAAACTGATATTGATAGGTACAGAATTGGCCTTTGGTGTAAACATGAAAGTTGTAGATAATTGGGTTATCTGTCCGTTGGCTTTTGTTTGACTTGAAATTGATTTTCGGTGTTTGATTTATGATGAAAATACTCTAAGGAGGCTTTAGTGAATTATTATATGAATGTATATGTTGATGATAATATATGATGTTTTCCTTGATTGATGAATTAGTATATAAATGTATATGTTGATGAATATGATGTTATATGATGTGTTCATGATTGATGAATTATTATATGAAGGTATAAGTTGATGAATATGATGTTACATGAAGTTGTTTATAATTGTATTGTCTTTCAGTGAGTCTGAATTAATATGAATATTGTTGTTGAATAATTTGAGATACATATATAATTGTATATGCCTTTTGAGAACTATAAGCGATGAATTATGTGATTGTTTATGATATTGTCATATCTTGAAATATTTGATGTGTTGTCATGTTGCTGTTTATTATTGACTAAAAGCCGCATGTGTCAGTCTAAGATTATGAGTTATTGATCCATGTTATTGGAGTCATCTATGATGTCTAAGATATAAGATGTTGAGTCCATGTATACTCATTTAAAGACGAGGGCTTATGCCCTGGAGTATTTTTATGCTCAAATAGCGACGAGGGCTTATGCCCTAGAGTATATTTATGCTCAAATAGCGACGAGGGCTTATGCCCTGGATTGGTACCACATGCTCGAGTAAGATGATAGAGTTGCATAGTCGAGTTAAATTGTCGAGTCAAAGATTGTCAAGTCGAAGTTGTTGATGTTGCATAGTCGAGTCGATGTCAAAGTTGTCGAGTTGATAATTATCAATGAATCGTTAATGAAGAGTTATATGTTGTTGTTTATGTGAAGTATCGTTAAAGATGATTTGAAGTTGATTGTTGTTTATGTTGTTTATATTGTTATATGAAGTATTATTAAAGATGAACTACGTGGTTATTTGTATTACTAATTGATGTTGTTATGATGATTACATAATGTAGCTTATGAGTTGTTAAAGAAGTACTATATGAACACTTATTATGATTAATTGATGATGTCCATGTTGTTAAATGCATTTGATGAATTATATACTTATTATTATTGTTTGTGAAATCTCACCCCTTCTGTTGGAATTGCCGCCTTGTGGGCAAGTGCAGGTGATCAAGCTTAGGTACGACGATGTGAGAGGTTCTTGTGGTGTCGTATGAAATGCTCTGATATGTAACGGGATGGGGTTTTATTGAATTTTATTCCTTATGTATCATGTTGAACTAATTATGATGTCTACGATCTATCTTTGAATTTTTGAGATGCCTGTGAGGCCTTTGTGCCAAGAACTAATTCCTTTAAGGATTTTTGAATTATGATTCCGCTGCAAAGTTTTTGAAAAGATTTATGTTAATGAATTTTGAAGGATAAAGAATTATTATTCTTTTTATTTTAAGGATTTTTATGATGTGTGACATCCCATTTGTGTTATACTCTGATAATTATGTATGAATTTTTATGTTGGAAATTTGGGGTGTTACACAGTCACTGTCGGAACTGCTGTCACTACTACTATCGCTATCAGATGAGTCATCTGTGGTTGTTTTGTTCGGAAGACTACGAAAGTAGGCATCCCAATCTATGAGGCCATTGGGACGGGTCGCAAGTTTCAAACAGGCGATTCGTAACTTGTTAAGTTCCCTAGGATCAGAGGGAACGATCTCTCTGCCTTGTTCATCGCATTCCTTAATAACTACCATCGCTAAAAAGCCTAAAACGACTAGTTCAAAAAATAGTAAAGGAGAGAGGATAAGGGTTTACCTGGAAGGAGTCGGAGAGTTGATGAAGGGAAAATCAGAGTAAACGGCTGCGCAAAAATCAGAGGAAAACGGAAGCAGAGAGAATAAAAGAAGCGAAAGGATGAAATGAGTTTTTGAAGAGGAAATGAAGCGCTAATGTATAGGAACAGAAGAGTTAGAGTCGCCTCGAAAAGAACGCTTTCTCCATAAAAAAGCGGAAACACGTGCATAGCAGGCCGAGATGTTAACACGTCACGACTACTGAAGAGTCAAGAAATCTACACCATCCGATCTATTTCGCAGGTGCGGAGTCCTCGCCAACAATCAAAGGAACGTCTGTCTCGCCCCTCCAGAGGACGAGGCGAGAAGTATCACGCCGTAGCTTAAGAACCTGTACTAAAGAAACTAGGCGATCAGTCCTGTATGAGGCAAACTTCTTTCAGTACAGGAGGGATCTATGACATAAGGGTAATACAACCACCCTCAAAAGCTATCAAACAAATGTCATGAGAACATAAACCACTTCGCCTTGTCCCAAGACTCGTGCTTGTTGGGTTATGGACCGTCATTGAATTTCCTAAACAGCTAGGAGGATCCTTCCTAAGGACCCCTACGCTTGTCCAGATAACATAAACCACTTCGCCTTGTCCCAAGACTCGTGCTTGTTGGGCTATGGACCATCATTGAATTTCCTAAACAGCTAGGAGGATCCTTCCTAAGGACCCCTACGCTTGTCCAGATAACATAAACCACTTCGCCTTGTCCCAAGACTAGTGCTTGTTGAGCTATGGACCGTCATTGAATTTCCTAAACAGCTAGGAGGATCCTTCCTAAGGACCCCTACGCTTGTCCAGATAACATAAACCACTTCGCCTTGTCCCAAGACTCGTGCTTGTTGGGGTATGGACCGTCATAATATTCCTAGGAGTCTTAAGGACCTCCAGAAGGGCCTGTAGACCCCCAGGAGGCCTTAACGCTCTCCAGAAGAGTCCTAAGGCCCAAGGCGCGTCCTGCCCAGGGCGCCGCCTCAGGTAGCTTCTAGAAACATCTAGAACCCGCCAGATATACTAAAATAGCCCCGTGGCTTGGAGATCAAGCCACCAAAACCCAAGCCCACAGCAGGCTATAAATACAACCCTTGAGAGCATTCTCAAGGCATCCAATAATCAGTCTAAACCCTAATAGACAGACACAAACCCTAGTATTCACTACTCGTACTTTTTGCAAGTACATAACCTAACTCTCAAATCCTCCAAAACTCTTCCTACTCTTGTTAAACATAACCATCAGAATTACAGACTTAATAAGATTGAATGTTAGATTCACCCTTACCTTAGACAAGTGAAATCGGCAGCCTCTCTCTCCCTTCTCTTTTCTCCTCTTTTCTCCAAAGCTTGTTGTACGCGTTCTCTGTTTTTCTAACTTCTCTTACGGTCTTATATTCTTAACCTAATTTCTCTTCTCACACCAAAACTTACTCTTTCCTCTTAACTTATTTATTTCTCTTAATTCCACAAAACTGTCTAAATTCACAAAGCAACCCTTCAACATATTATTTACTATAATTTTCAAATCTTATTCTAGTAAATAATAAAATAAGTCTATCAATAAAATATCAACACATCACCTAATCATATAAAATCACATAAATCATCAAAGTGGACTCTAAACTCTATAAAATAATTAAATAATTAAAGAGGGCGTTACAACTCTACCCCCCTTAAAAGAATTTCGTCCTCGAAATTCAAGCACACAAGAAAATGAATTCAATTATTGCTTAAATATCCTAAACTATATATAGCCAAATAGAAACTTTAAACAAAACATACAAACCACATTAAAGTTAATCAATCAAACATGATCACATAATAAACATAGCTATTAGTCAGGAAACACAACGACAATCAAGACAACATAAGACATTATTACAACTGTTACTCAACAAGACATGACTCAACTACTTGGCCGGACGGACCAACCTGCTCTGATACCAATTGTAACACCTCGTTTTCCCTACTTTAAAATAACATAGATTAATCAGAGTTTTTCAACGTAAACGGAATGTCACACTTCTTTTCATAAAATCATAAATGGAATAAAAAAAAACCTTTAATACATCGCAGCGGAAATATTTCAACTTTTCAAAACAATCTTTGGCACAAGGGCCTCAACACAAAATCTCATAAATTTAGTTCATCAACATGTTCATAAAACAATACGTAAGGAATAGAAAGCGACAACAAAATTCTCATCCCGTTATGTATCAGAGCACCTAAGACACACGCGAGAGATACCTCACACGACCGCAACTATTCTTGGTTACCTGCAAGTTACCCATAGGGAAGGCAACATTTTCAAGCAGAAGGGGTGAGATACACAATCAATAATAAATATATATAATTCATCAAATCAATGAAACAACAACATCTTACAACAGGCATTATTCAATTCATAAATAATGTGAATATATGCACATATATATATTAGCAACATAATCATCTTCAACAACATTAAACAACAGCAATAACAATGTCATTATCAGCAATGAACACCACGACATGACCGGCGACAATGACTACGCAACTTCAACTCGACTATGCAACTTAGACATCTTATTCATGCATGTGGTACCAATCCAGGGCGTCAAGCCCTCAACGTAATAAGTATTAATATACTTCCAGGGCGTCAAGCCCTCAACGCAAATGAGCTAAAGCTCCAGGGCATCAAGCCCTCAACGTGTAGAGTAAAAACTCACAGGGCATCAAGCCCCCAACTGAAATGGGTATGCATGGACTCAACATCATACAACTTACAAAACATCGACATCTTAGGATTCCAACAATTTGGATCAACTTCTTATTTCATAGACCGACTCATGCAACTTAATGATAATAGAATCAGTCAACAACAGAATTCAACAGCTTAATCATAACAATAATCAAATGATAATCAGCAACAACTTCAACTTAGACATTATATATATTTCACATAAAGCATATACGATTATATCTCATTGCTAACAACATTCATATCATCTTAGTTTATATTCTCAGAACTACAACTGTAGCATAAACGACTTCATTCATTACTCTAAAGATCATCTCACATCAAACTGTGCGACAAAGTTTTAAAGAAAAACCTAAAAGGTAGTCTGTCTAAGCACTACTCGCTAGGCGAGTACCTCTGCTCGCAATGGCGGGTTCAGGAAAAGGGAACGCTCGCAATGGCAACTCGCAACAACTCGCAACAACTCGATCGAAAGGACACAAGATCACGAAACAAGGGTACTGATGCTGTCTGCCGGGCGGGACATATGTCGCCGTGGCGAGCTGCGCCAGGCGAGACATATGTTGCCGTGGCGAACTCCGCCGAGCGAGACATATGTCACCGTGGCGAGCGATGAATTTCTGGGCTCGGGCAGAGTTGTGTTTTTAACGAAAATTCACCTAATCACTTGGTTTAAACCTCAAAACTGATTCCTATAATCATCATATGGATTATCTAAGGTCTGTACACAGTTTCTACATCAATCTAACAACTTTTCATCATCTAATCCTCAATTCATCACTTTTAACCTAACTCTCAAATCCTCCAAAACTCTTCCTACTCTTGTTAAACATAACCATTAGAATTACAGACTTAATAAGATTGAATGTTAGTCTCACCCTTACCTTAGACAAGTGAAATCGGCAGCCTCTCTCTCCCTTCTCTTTTCTCCTCTTTTCTCCAAAGCTTGTTGTACGCGTTCTCTGTTTTACTAACTTCTCTTAGGGTCTTATAGTCTTAACCTAATTTCTCTTCTCACACCAAAACTTACTCTTTCCTCTTAACTTATTTATTTCTCTTAATTCCACAAAACTGTCTAAATTCACAAAGCAACCCTTCAACATATTATTTACTATAATTTTCAAATCTTATTCTAGTAAATAATAAAATAAGTCTATCAATAAAATATCAACACATCACCTAATCATATAAAATCACATAAATCATCAAAGTGGACTCTAAACTCTATAAAATAATTAAATAATTAAAGAGGGCGTTACATGAGTGATAAACACTCCAGGGCATAAGCCTTCAACGATTGAGTGTAAACACTCTAGGGCTTGAGCCATCAACAATGTATGAGTATGAAATGGAATCAATAGTGTATATCTGCATACAACTCAACGACAGCAACAACAACTACAATATGCATAATCAACTATGACATAAAACTCCAACTTGATCGAAAGAACACAACAAAAGGACACAATAAAGTCTCACAACAAAATTCAACAAAACAACACATGCTACAGGACTGCTCGCTATGGCGAGCTATGTAACGCCCTATTTTATTATTTATTTATTTTATTGAGTTTATATATCTTTTTATAATTTAGTCAATTTATTTTGATAAGTGATATTTTGTTATGTTATATGTTGGTATTTATTAGTATAATATATATGTTATCTGGTGTAGAAATATATATGTTATTTGGTATTTGTTATAGAAATATATTTGTTATCTGGTGTAGAAAATATATTTGTTATTTGGTGTAGAAATATATATATGTTATTTGGTGTAAAAATATATTTGTTATTTGTTATAGAAATATATTTGTTATAGAAATATACATGTTATTTGGTATAAAAAATATACTTGTTATTTGCTATAGAAATATATTTGATATTTGTTATGGAAGTAATGTATATATATTTGAAAATAGAATAATTATTAAGTTGTGAGGCTGTTTTTGAATTAGTTAGAATTATGAGGGAATAAGTGGAATAAGATAAAACAAATATAAGAGGTATAAAAGGTAAAACCTAGGTTTAGGAACAGACAGTACGTACAATCAGTTTTGGGGAGAAAAAGGGAGAAAACTAGAAGTGGAGAACCAAGAGGCTGCTGCTCCAATTTTCTTAAGGTAAGGGTGAGACTAGCTTCTCTAATAATGGGATTATAATTCTGAAATAGGGTTTAACATGTTTTTTGTTATTTTATTTTGATGATTAGAGAAGTTAGGGTTTTGAAAAGAAGTTAGGTTTTTGAATTGCAATTTAATTGATGAAATTCGTAATCCAGTTGTAGTGATATGTTTGAGTATGTTAATTTGTTGATAAATGAATTGTTGATGATCAAATTGCATGCTTTTGATGAATTATGCTCAAACGATGATTTATGTTATGTTGTTGTTGATTGTGATGATTTTGAATGAAAGTGAAGTTGAATAATATAGGTTGCTTTTTCTGATTTTTCTTTCATCTCCGTCCCGAATTTGAAATGAAAACTGGTATTGATAGGTACAGAATTCGTATTAGGTGTAAACATGAAAGTTGTAGGTATGGATGTTAGCTTTCTAATACCGTTGGTTTGACTTCTAAATGATTTATAGAACTTGAGTTATGGTCACATTACTGCACGTAGGTCACAGCGAATATTTATGAATTTCAACACAACCTTTCCCGAATTTGAAATGGAAACTGATATTGATAGGTACAGAATTGACCTTTGGTGTAAACATGAAAGTTGTAGATAATTGTGTTAGCTTTCCATTGTCTTTAGTTTTACTTGAAAATGATTTTTGGTTTTTGAGTTATGATGAAAATACTCCAAGGAGGCTTTGGTGAATTATTATATGAATGTATATGTTGATGATAATATATGATGTTTTTCCATGATTAATGGATTATTATAAGAATGTGTATGTTGATGAATATGATGTTATATGATGTTGTTAATGGTTGATGAATTATTATATGAATGTGTATGTTGATGAATATGATGTTATATGATGTTGTTCATGGTTGATGAATTATTATATGAATGTATAAGATGTTACATGATGTTGTTCATGGTTGATGAATTATTATATGAGTGTATATGTTGATGAATATGTTGTTTCATGATGTTGTTCATAATTGATGAATTGTTGTTGTTAATACAATGTTATATGATATTGTTTATGACTGATGAATTATGATATTATGATGCGAAGTCGTTGTCGTTGTCATTGCCACTGTTGTCGTCAATATCGTTAAAGTTGCAAGTGTTGGTCTAAGTTGTCTGAGTGGTAAGTGGTTGTTCCAAAGTATTGGAGTCTTATAAGTTGTTGACGTTGTCTATGTTGTAAGTTGTTGAGTCCATGCATACTCATTTAAGTTGAGGGCTTATGCCCTGTGAGCTTTTGCTCTTAATGTTGAGGGCTTGATGCCCTGGAGCTTTTGCTCAACTAAGTTGAGGGCTTGATGCCCTGGAGTGTATTTATGCTTAAAATAAGTTGAGGGCTTGATGCCCTGGATTGGTACCACATGCATGATTAAGAAGATTAAGTTGTTGAAGTTGCATAGTCGAGTCGATGTCGAAGTTGTCGAGTTGTCTAATTTCTTGAGTTGATAATTATCAATGAATCGTTAACGAAGAGCTATATATTGTTGTTTATGTTGTTTATGTGAAGTATCGTTAAAGATGATTTGAAGTTGATTGTTGTTTATGTTGTTTATATTGTTTATATGAAGTATCATTAAAAATGATTTGAAGTTGATTGTTGTTTATGTTGTTTATATTGTTATATGAAGTATTATTAAAGATGAACTACGTGGTTATTTGTATTACTAATTGATGTTGTTATGATGACTACATGATGGTGCTTATGAGTTGTTAAAGAAGAGCTATGTAGAATATTTGTATTACCAAGTGATGTTGTTATGATGATTACATGATATTGCTTATGAGTTGTTAAAGAAGTACTATATGAAGAATTATTATTATGATTTGATGATGTCTATGTTGTTAAATGCATTTGATGAATTATATGCTCATTATTATTGTTTGTGAAATCTCACCCCTTCTGCTTGAAAATGTTGCCTTCCCTATGGGTAACTTGCAGGTAACCAAGAATAGTTGCGGTCGTGTGAGGTTTCTCTCGCGTGTGTTGTAACACCCCGTTCTCCCAACAGTATTAATTAACAAATTAAATCAGAGTTTTCACCAAAAACGGAATGCTACATTTTCATTCAAATAAAATCTCCAAATTAACGGATGAATAATTATTCTCCAATAAAATAGTCAATAAAGATTAACCTTCAAAACATCGCAGCGGAATTAATTTAAAACAACTAAATAAGTCTTTGGCACGCAGGCCTCATCAAGGTTTCTTAAATCATAATTAATACGTAAGGAAAGAGAAAACAAGCAACAAATTCCCGTCCCGTTACGTATCAGAGCCCTAAGACACTTGAGCCGACATCTCTACTAATCTTCGTTACCTGCACTTGCCCACAAGGCGGCAATTCCAGCAGAAGGGGTGAGATTCACAAACAACAATAGATAACATAATTCATCAATTAAATGCAGCAACAACAATAAGCAATAAACAACTGTCAGTTTATATTTTAAACAATCCAACAACATCATTAACTACGACACCGACGACTCAACCAACGACAACAACAACAACAACAACAACGACAACAATGCGACTAATGCAAATGCATGTGGTACCATTTTACGCACGTTGAATGCTAAGCATTCCGGGGCATAAGCCCCCAACAATTGAATGAAATAACATTCCAGGGCATAAGCCCTCAACGGTTGAGTGATAAACACTCCAGGGCATAAGCCCTCAACGATTTGAGTGAAAACACTCCAGGGCATAAGCCCTCAACAAGGTATGAGTATGAAATGGACTCAATGGTGTATATCTACATACAACCCAACGACAGCAACAACAACTACTATATGCATAATCAGCTATGACATAAGACTCTAACTTAATTCGACAAGACACAACAAAGGTCACAACGAAGCATCACAACAAGATTCAACAACTTAGGTAACCTACAGTATTACTCGCCGTGGCGAGTTCATAAAATTGGGCTACTCGCCGTGGCGAGTTCAGAAAATTGAGCTCCTCGCCGTGGCAAGTTGGGGGCGAGCTCAAGGCGATTAAAAGTGGTTGCTCTCGGCATTTTTGACATTTTTCACCTAAAATCTTCATTTTTAAGTTCCCAAAACCCGAATTTAATTCTATGAAAAGGTGTCATTCATCCCTAAACATATTAAGGCACTCAAATTGATATAAAAAAATCTGCCCAAAACCTCATTAAGACAATTAATGACTTTTTAATTAAGCAACTCGCCGTGGCGATTGCATCTGCTCGCTGTGGCGAGCTACTGGGATTTCGCTGCTCGCCTCGCGAGTGGGTCTGCTCGCTGTGGCGAGCTACACAGGCTTTGCTCGCCTGGCGAGTGGGTTTACTCGCCGTGGCGAGCGGCGATTGACAGAACTACGAACTGTACGAACAGACTTCAACTTTTCAACCCTAAACCCCAATTTCAACACCCAAAGGCTCAATTTTGATGAATTTCATCATTCCTATGCATTCTAACATCAGAACAACATAAAACAACAATAATTACATGAATTCATTAAGTTATTGGCATCAATTCACCTTAACCTAATTCAATTCATCAACCCTATCAACCCTACATTAATCAACGAATTACAGAACCTAAAGTTGAGAGTTAGTCTCACCCTTACCTTAGATTATCTTCCTGAAAAAGCAGCGTTCTTCTCTCCTCTTGCTTCTTCTCTCTTGCTTTAGGTTTTTCTCCCTTTTCTCTGTTTCTCACTGTTTCTACGTAAAACTGACTCTGACTCTTCTTTCCTTCGATTTCCTATTAATACCTATTAACTTCTCCTTTATTCTAATTAACTCCTATTAAAATATTAAATAATTCACTTTAATCCCCAAGCTTCTAATAATTATAATTCTCATCTATTTTAATTAAATAATCAAAATAACCATATAATAAAATATAACACACCATAAAATCAACATAAACTATTTAAAATCATAAAAACTTATTAAAATCAACTGGAATAAAGTAATCGACAACTAGGGCGTTACATGTGTCTTAGGTGCTCTGATACGTAACGGGATGAGAATTTTGTTGTCATTTTCTATTCCTTACGTATTGTTTTATGAACATGTTGATGAACTAAATTTATGAGATTTTGTGTTGAGGCCCTTGTGCCAAAGATTGTTTTGAAAAGTTCAAATATTTCCGCTACGATGTATTAAAGGATTTTTATCCCATTTATGATTTTATGAAAAGAAGCGTGACATTCCGTTTACGTTGAATTACTTTGATATTATGCAAAAAAAATTCAAGTTGGGAAAACGGGGTGTTACAAGCTACTTTACTCGCTATGGCGAGCTCAAGAAACGAGCTACTCGCTATGGCGAGTTAAGAGCGAGCTAAAGGATAGCAAAACTGGGTGCTCTCGGCATTTTTGACATTTTTCACCCAAAATCTTCGTTTTTAAGTACCCCAAACCCAAATTTGATTATGTAAAAAGGTGCCATTCATTCCTAAACATATTAAGGTATTCATGTTGATATAAAAATTGACCCAAAAACATCATTAAGACAATTAACAATTTTTAGTTAAAGCAACTAGCTGTGGCGAGTGCATTTGCTCACTGTGGCGAGCTACAGAGGCTTTGCTCGCCTGGCGAGTGGGTTTCCTCGCCGTGGCGAGCGGCGATTGACAGAACTACGAACTGTACGAACAGACTTCTACTTTTCAACCCTAAACCCCAATTTCAACACCCAAAGGCTCATTTTTGATGAATTTCATCATTCCTATGCATTCTAACATCAGAACAGCATAAAATAACAATAATTACATGAATTCATTAAGTTATTGGCATCAATTCATCTTAACCTAATTCAATTCATCAACCCTATCAACCCTACATTAATCAACGAATTACAGAACCTAAAGTTGAGAGTTAGTCTCACCCTTACCTTAGATTATCTTCCTGAAAAAGCAGCGTTCTTCTCTCCTCTTGCTTCTTCTCTCTTGCTTTAGGTTTTTCTCCCTTTTCTCTGTTTCTCACTGTTTCTACGTAAAACTGACTCTGACTCTTCTTTCCTTCGATTTCCTATTAATACCTATTAACTTCTCCTTTATTCTAATTAACTCCTATTAAAATATTAAATAATTCACTTTAATCCCCAAGCTTCTAATAATTATAATTCTCATCTATTTTAATTAAATAATCAAAATAACCATATAATAAAATATAACACACCATAAAATCAACATAAACTATTTAAAATCATAAAAACTTATTAAAATCAACTGGAATAAAGTAATCGACAACTAGGGCGTTACATGTGTCTTAGGTGCTCTGATACGTAACGGGATGAGAATTTTGTTGTCATTTTCTATTCCTTACGTATTGTGTTATGAACATGTTGATGAACTAAATTTATGAGATTTTGTGTTGAGGCCCTTGTGCCAAAGATTGTTTTGAAAAGTTGAAATATTTCCGCAACGATGTATTAAAGGATTTTTATCCCATTTATGATTTTATGAAAAGTAGCGTGACATTCCGTTTACGTTGAATTACTTTGATATTATGCAAAAAAAATTCAAGTTGGGAAAACGGGGTGTTACAAGCTACTTTACTCGCTATGGCGAGCTCAAGAAACGAGCTACTCGCTATGGCGAGTTAAGAGCGAGCTAAAGGATAGCAAAACTGGGTGCTCTCGGCATTTTTGACATTTTTCACCCAAAATCTTCTTTTTTAAGTACCCCAAACCCAAATTTGATTCTGTAAAAAGGTGCCATTCATTCCTAAACATATTAAGGTATTCATGTTGATATAAAAATTGACACAAAAACATCATTAAGACAATTAACAATTTTTAATTAAAGCAACTCGCTGTGGCGAGTGCATTTGCTCACTGTGGCGAGCGACAGAGGCTTTGCTCGCCTGGCGAGTGGGTTTCCTCGCCGTGGCGAGCGGCGATTGACAGAACTACGAACTGTACGAACAGACTTCTACTTTTCAACCCTAAACCCCAATTTCGACACCCAAAGGCTCATTTTTGATGAATTTCATCATTCATATGCATTCTAACATCAGAACATCATAAAACAACAATAATTACATGAATTCATTAAGTTATTGGCATCAATTCATCTTAACCTAATTCAATTCATCAACCCTATCAACCCTACATTAATCAACGAATTACAGAACCTAAAGTTGAGAGTTAGTCTCACCCTTACCTTAGATTATCTTCCTGAAAAAGCAGCGTTCTTCTCTCCTCTTGCTTCTTCTCTCTTGCTTTAGGTTTTTCTCCCTTTTCTCTGTTTCTCACTGTTTCTACGTAAAACTGACTCTGACTTTTCTTTCCTTCGATTTCCTATTAATACCTATTAACTTCTCCTTTATTCTAATTAACTCCTATTAAAATATTAAATAATTCACTTTAATCCCCAAGCTTCTAATAATTATAATTCTCATCTATTTTAATTAAATAATCAAAATAACCATATAATAAAATATAACACACCATAAAATCAACATAAACTATTTAAAATCATAAAAACTTATTAAAATCAACTGGAATAAAGTAATCGACCACTAGGGCGTTACATGTGTCTTAGGTGCTCTGATACGTAACGGGATGAGAATTTTGTTGTCATTTTCTATTCCTTACGTATTGTTTTATGAACATTTTGATGAACTAAATTTATGAGATTTTGTGTTGAGGCCCTTGTGCCAAAGATTGTTTTGAAAAGTTGAAATATTTCCGCTACGATGTATTAAAGGATTTTTATCCCATTTATGATTTTATGAAAAGAAGCGTGACATTCCGTTTACGTTGAATTACTTTGATATTATGCAAAAAAAATTCAAGTTGGGAAAACGGGGTGTTACAAGCTACTTTACTCGCTATGGCGAGCTCAAGAAACGAGCTACTCGCTATGGCGAGTTAAGAGCGAGCTAAAGGATAGCAAAACTGGGTGCTCTCGGCATTTTTGACATTTTTCACCCAAAATCTTCGTTTTTAAGTACCCCAAACCCAAATTTGATTATGTAAAAAGGTGCCATTCATTCCTAATCATATTAAGGTATTCATGTTGATATAAAAATTGACCCAAAAACATCATTAAGACAATTAACAATTTTTAATTAAAGCAACTCGCTGTGGCGAGTGCATTTGCTCACTGTGGCGAGCTACAGAGGCTTTGCTCGCCTGGCGAGTGGGTTTCCTCGCCGTGGCGAGCGGCGATTGACAAAACTACGAACTGTACGAACAGACTTCTACTTTTCAACCCTAAACCCCAATTTCGACACCCAAAGGCTCATTTTTGATGAATTTAATCATTCTTATGCATTCTAACATCAGAACAGCATAAAACAACAATAATTACATGAATTCATTAAGTTATTGGCATCAATTCATCTTAACCTAATTCAATTCATCAACCCTATCAACCCTACATTAATCAACGAATTACAGAACCTAAAGTTGAGAGTTAGTCTCACCCTTACCTTAGATTATCTTCCTGAAAAAGCAGCGTTCTTCTCTCCTCTTGCTTCTTCTCTCTTGCTCTAGGTTTTTCTCCCTTTTCTCTGTTTCTCACTGTTTCTACATAAAACTGACTCTGACTCTTCTTTCCTTCTATTTCCTATTAATACCTATTAACTTCTCGTTAATTCTAATTAACTCCTATTAAAATATTAAATAATTCACTTTAATCCCCAACCTTCTAATAATTATAATTCTCACCTATTTTAATTAAATAATCAAAATAACCATATAATAAAATATAACACACCATAAAATCAACATAAACTATTTAAAATCATAAAAACTTATTAAAATCAACTGGAATAAAGTAATCGACAACTAGGGCGTTACATGTGTCTTAGGTGCTCTGATACGTAACGGGATGAGAATTTTGTTGTCATTTTCTATTCCTTACGTATTGTTTTATGAACATTTTGATGAACTAAATTTATGAGATTTTGTGTTGAGGCCCTTGTGCCAAAGATTGTTTTGAAAAGTTGAAATATTTCCGCTACGATATATTAAAGGATTTTTATCCCATTTATGATTTTATGAAAAGAAGCGTGACATTCCGTTTATGTTGAATTACTTTGATATTATGCAAAAAAAATTCAAGTTGGGAAAACGGGGTGTTACAAGCTACTTTACTCGCTATGGCGAGCTCAAGAAACGAGCTACTCGCTATGGCGAGTTAAGAGCGAGCTAAAGGATAGCAAAACTGGGTGCTCTCGGCATTTTTGACATTTTTCACCCAAAATCTTCGTTTTTAAGTACCCCAAACCCAAATTTGATTATGTAAAAAGGTGCCATTCATTCCTAATCATATTAAGGTATTCATGTTGATATAAAAATTGACCCAAAAACATCATTAAGACAATTAACAATTTTAAATTAAAGCAACTCGCTGTGGCGAGTGCATTTGCTCACTGTGGCGAGCTACAGAGGCTTTGCTCGCCTGGCGAGTGGGTTTCCTCGCCGTGGCGAGCGGCGATTGACAAAACTACGAACTGTACGAACAGACTTCTACTTTTCAACCCTAAACCCCAATTACGACACCCAAAGGCTCATTTTTGATGAATTTAATCATTCCTATGCATTCTAACATCAGAACAGCATAAAACAACAATAATTACATGAATTCATTAAGTTATTGGCATCAATTCATCTTAACCTAATTCAATTCATCAACCCTATCAACCCTACATTAATCAACGAATTACAGAACCTAAAGTTGCGAGTTAGTCTCACCCTTACCTTAGATTATCTTCCTGAAAAAGCAGCGTTCTTCTCTCCTCTTGCTTCTTCTCTCTTGCTTTAGGTTTTTCTCCCTTTTCTCTGTTTCTCACTGTTTCTACGTAAAACTGACTCTGACTCTTCTTTCCTTCGATTTCCTATTAATACCTATTAACTTCTCCATTATTCTAATTAACTCCTATTAAAATATTAAATAATTCACTTTAATCCCCAAGCTTCTAATAATTATAATTCTCATCTATTTTAATTAAATAATCAAAATAACCATATAATAAAATATAACACACCATAAAATCAACATAAACTATTTAAAATCATAAAAACTTATTAAAATCAACTGGAATAAAGTAATCGACAACTAGGGCGTTACATGTGTCTTAGGTGCTCTGATACGTAACGGGATGAGAATTTTGTTGTCATTTTCTATTCCTTACGTATTGTTTTATGAACATTTTGATGAACTAAATTTATGAGATTTTGTGTTGAGGCCCTTGTGCCAAAGATTGTTTTGAAAAGTTGAAATATTTCCGCTACGATGTATTAAAGGATTTTTATCCCATTTATGATTTTATGAAAAGAAGCGTGACATTCCGTTTACGTTGAATTACTTTGATATTATGCAAAAAAAATTCAAGTTGGGAAAACGGGGTCTTACAAGCTACTTTACTCGCTATGGCGAGCTCAAGAAACGAGCTACTCGCTATGGCGAGTTAAGAGCGAGCTAAAGGATAGCAAAACTGGGTGCTCTCGGCATTTTTGACATTTTTCACCCAAAATCTTCGTTTTTAAGTACCCCAAACCCAAATTTGATTATGTAAAAAGGTGCCATTCATTCCTAATCATATTAAGGTATTCATGTTGATATAAAAATTGACCCAAAAACATCATTAAGACAATTAACAATTTTTAATTAAAGCAACTCGCTGTGGCGAGTGCATTTGCTCACTGTGGCGAGCTACAGAGGCTTTGCTCGCCTGGCGAGTGGGTTTCCTCGCCGTGGCGAGCGGCGATTGACAAAACTACGAACTGTACGAACAGACTTCTACTTTTCAACCCTAAACCCCAATTTCGACACCCAAAGGCTCATTTTTGATGAATTTAATCATTCCTATGCATTCTAACATCAGAACAGCATAAAACAACAATAATTACATGAATTCATTAAGTTATTGGCATCAATTCATCTTAACCTAATTCAATTCATCAACCCTATCAACCCTACATTAATCAACGAATTACAGAACCTAAAGTTGAGAGTTAGTCTCACCCTTACCTTAGATTATCTTCCTGAAAAAGCAGCGTTCTTCTCTCCTCTTGCTTCTTCTCTCTTGCTCTAGGTTTTTCTCCCTTTTCTCTGTTTCTCACTGTTTCTACGTAAAACTGACTCTGACTCTTCTTTCCTTCTATTTCCTATTAATACCTATTAACTTCTCTTTAATTCTAATTAACTCCTATTAAAATATTAAATAATTCACTTTAATCCCCAACCTTCTAATAATTATAATTCTCACCTATTTTAATTAAATAATCAAAATAACCATATAATAAAATATAACACACCATAAAATCAACATAAACTATTTAAAATCATAAAAACTTATTAAAATCAACTGGAATAAAGTAATCGACAACTAGGGCGTTACATGTGTCTTAGGTGCTCTGATACGAACGGGATGAGAATTTTGTTGTCATTTTCTATTCCTTACGTATTGTTTTATGAACATTTTGATGAACTAAATTTATGAGATTTTGTGTTGAGGCCCTTGTGCCAAAGATTGTTTTGAAAAGTTGAAATATTTCTGCTACGATGTATTAAAGGATTTTTATCCCATTTATGATTTTATGAAAAGAAGCGTGACATTCCGTTTACGTTGAATTACTTTGATATTATGCAAAAAAAATTCAAGTTGGGAAAACGGGGTGTTACAAGCTACTTTACTCGCTATGGCGAGCTCAAGAAACGAGCTACTCGCTATGGCGAGTTAAGAGCGAGCTAAAGGATAGCAAAACTGGGTGCTCTCGGCATTTTTGACATTTTTCACCCAAAATCTTCGTTTTTAAGTACCCCAAACCCAAATTTGATTATGTAAAAAGGTGCCATTCATTCCTAAACATATTAAGGTATTCATTTTGATATAAAAATTGACCCAAAAACATCATTAAGACAATTAACAATTTTAAATTAAAGCAACTCGCTGTGGCGAGTGCATTTGCTCACTGTGGCGAGCTACAGAGGCTTTGCTCGCCTGGCGAGTGGGTTTCCTCGCCGTGGCGAGCGGCGATTGACAAAATTACGAACTGTACGAACAGACTTCTACTTTTCAACCCTAAACCCCAATTTCGACACCCAAAGGCTCATTTTTGATGAATTTAATCATTCCTATGCATTCTAACATCAGAACAGCATAAAAGAACAATAATTACATGAATTCATTAAGTTATTGGCATCAATTAATCTTAACCTAATTCAATTCATCAACCCTATCAACCCTACATTAATCAACGAATTACAGAACCTAAAGTTGAGAGTTAGTCTCACCCTTACCTTAGATTATCTTCCTAAAAAAGCAGCGTTCTTCTCTCCTCTTGCTTCTTCTCTCTTGCTCTAGGTTTTTCTCCCTTTTCTCTGTTTCTCACTGTTTCTACGTAAAACTGACTCTGACTCTTCTTTCCTTCTATTTCCTATTAATACCTATTAACTTCTCTTTAATTCTAATTAACTCCTATTAAAATATTAAATAATTCACTTTAATCCCCAACCTTCTAATAATTATAATTCTCACCTATTTTAATTAAATAATCAAAATAACCATATAATAAAATATAACACACCATAAAATCAACATAAACTATTTAAAATCATAAAAACTTATTAAAATCAACTGGAATAAAGTAATCGACAACTAGGGCGTTACATGTGTCTTAGGTGCTCTGATACGTAACGGGATGAGAATTTTGTTGTCATTTTCTATTCCTTACGTATTGTTTTATGAACATTTTGATGAACTAAATTTATGAGATTTTGTGTTGAGGCCCTTGTGCCAAAGATTGTTTTGAAAAGTTGAAATATTTCCGCAACGATGTATTAAAGGATTTTTATCCCATTTATGATTTTATGAAAAGAAGCGTGACATTCCGTTTACGTTGAATTACTTTGATATTATGCAAAAAAAATTCAAGTTGGGAAAACGGGGTGTTACAAGCTACTTTACTCGCTATGGCGAGCTCAAGAAACGAGCTACTCGCTATGGCGAGTTAAGAGCGAGCTAAAGGATAGCAAAACTGGGTGCTCTCGGCATTTTTGACATTTTTCACCCAAAATCTTTGTTTTTAAGTACCCCAAACCCAAATTTGATTCTGTAAAAAGGTGCCATTCATTCCTAAACATATTAAGGTATTCATGTTGATATAAAAATTGACACAAAAACATCATTAAGACAATTAACAATTTTTAATTAAAGCAACTCGCTGTGGCGAGTGCATTTGCTCACTGTGGCGAGCGACAGAGGCTTTGCTCGCCTGGCGAGTGGGTTTCCTCGCCGTGGCGAGCGGCGATTGACAGAACTACGAATTGTACGAACAGACTTCTACTTTTCAACCCTAAACCCCAATTTCGACACCCAAAGGCTCATTTTTGATGAATTTCATCATTCCTATGCATTCTAACATCAGAACATCATAAAACAACAATAATTACATGAATTCATTAAGTTATTGGCATCAATTCATCTTAACCTAATTCAATTCATCAACCCTATCAACCGTACATTAATCAACGAATTACAGAACCTAAAGTTGAGAGTTAGTCTCACCCTTACCTTAGATTATCTTCCTGAAAAAGCAGCGTTCTTCTCTCCTCTTGCTTCTTCTCTCTTGCTTTAGGTTTTTCTCCCTTTTCTCTGTTTCTCACTGTTTCTACGTAAAACTGACTCTGACTCTTCTTTCCTTCGATTTCCTATTAATACCTATTAACTTCTCCTTTATTCTAATTAACTCCTATTAAAATATTAAATAATTCACTTTAATCCCCAAGCTTCTAATAATTATAATTCTCATCTATTTTAATTAAATAATCAAAATAACCATATAATAAAATATAACACACCATAAAATCAACATAAACTATTTAAAATCATAAAAACTTATTAAAATCAACCACTAGGGCGTTACATGTGTCTTAGGTGCTCTGATACGTAACGGGATGAGAATTTTGTTGTCATTTTCTATTCCTTACGTATTGTTTCATGAACATTTTGATGAACTAAATTTATGAGATTTTGTGTTGAGGCCCTTGTGCCAAAGATTGTTTTGAAAAGTTGAAATATTTCCGCTACGATGTATTAAAGGATTTTTATCCCATTTATGATTTTATGAAAAGAAGCGTGACATTCCGTTTACGTTGAATTACTTTGATATTATGCAAAAAAAATTCAAGTTGGGAAAATGGGGTGTTACAAGCTACTTTACTCGCTATGGCGAGCTCAAGAAACGAGCTACTCGCTATGGCGAGTTAAGAGCGAGCTAAAGGATAGCAAAACTGGGTGCTCTCGGCATTTTTGACATTTTTCACCCAAAATCTTCGTTTTTAAGTACCCCAAACCCAAATTTGATTATGTAAAAAGGTGCCATTCATTCCTAATCATATTAAGGTATTCATGTTGATATAAAAATTGACCCAAAAACATCATTAAGACAATTAACAATTTTTAATTAAAGCAACTCGCTGTGGCGAGTGCATTTGCTCACTGTGGCGAGCTACAGAGGCTTTGCTCGCCTGGCGAGTGGGTTTCCTCGCCGTGGCGAGCGGCGATTGACAAAACTACGAACTGTACGAACAGACTTCTACTTTTCAACCCTAAACCCCAATTTCGACACCCAAAGGCTCATTTTTGATGAATTTAATCATTCCTATGCATTCTAACATCAGAACAGCATAAAACAACAATAATTACATGAATTCATTAAGTTATTGGCATCAATTCATCTTAACCTAATTCAATTCATCAACCCTATCAACCCTACATTAATCAACGAATTACAGAACCTAAAGTTGAGAGTTAGTCTCACCCTTACCTTAGATTATCTTCCTGAAAAAGCAGCGTTCTTCTCTCCTCTTGCTTCTTCTCTCTTGCTTTAGGTTTTTCTCCCTTTTCTCTGTTTCTCACTGTTTCTACGTAAAACTGACTCTGACTCTTCTTTCCTTCGATTTCCTATTAATACCTATTAACTTCTCCATTATTCTAATTAACTCCTATTAAAATATTAAATAATTCACTTTAATCCCCAAGCTTCTAATAATTATAATTCTCATCTATTTTAATTAAATAATCAAAATAACCATATAATAAAATATAACACACCATAAAATCAACATAAACTATTTAAAATCATAAAAACTTATTAAAATCAACTGGAATAAAGTAATCGACAACTAGGGCGTTACATGTGTCTTAGGTGCTCTGATACGTAACGGGATGAGAATTTTGTTGTCATTTTCTATTCCTTACGTATTGTTTTATGAACATTTTGATGAACTAAATTTATGAGATTTTGTGTTGAGGCCCTTGTGCCAAAGATTGTTTTGAAAAGTTGAAATATTTCCGCTACGATGTATTAAAGGATTTTTATCCCATTTATGATTTTATGAAAAGAAGCGTGACATTCCGTTTACGTTGAATTACTTTGATATTATGCAAAAAAAATTCAAGTTGGGAAAACGGGGTCTTACAAGCTACTTTACTCGCTATGGCGAGCTCAAGAAACGAGCTACTCGCTATGGCGAGTTAAGAGCGAGCTAAAGGATAGCAAAACTGGGTGCTCTCGGCATTTTTGACATTTTTCACCCAAAATCTTCGTTTTTAAGTACCCCAAACCCAAATTTGATTATGTAAAAAGGTGCCATTCATTCCTAATCATATTAAGGTATTCATGTTGATATAAAAATTGACCCAAAAACATCATTAAGACAATTAACAATTTTTAATTAAAGCAACTCGCTGTGGCGAGTGCATTTGCTCACTGTGGCGAGCTACAGAGGCTTTGCTCGCCTGGCGAGTGGGTTTCCTCGCCGTGGCGAGCGGCGATTGACAAAACTACGAACTGTACGAACAGACTTCTACTTTTCAACCCTAAACCCCAATTTCGACACCCAAAGGCTCATTTTTGATGAATTTAATCATTCCTATGCATTCTAACATCAGAACAGCATAAAACAACAATAATTACATGAATTCATTAAGTTATTGGCATCAATTCATCTTAACCTAATTCAATTCATCAACCCTATCAACCCTACATTAATCAACGAATTACAGAACCTAAAGTTGAGAGTTAGTCTCACCCTTACCTTAGATTATCTTCCTGAAAAAGCAGCGTTCTTCTCTCCTCTTGCTTCTTCTCTCTTGCTCTAGGTTTTTCTCCCTTTTCTCTGTTTCTCACTGTTTCTACGTAAAACTGACTCTGACTCTTCTTTCCTTCTATTTCCTATTAATACCTATTAACTTCTCTTTAATTCTAATTAACTCCTATTAAAATATTAAATAATTCACTTTAATCCCCAACCTTCTAATAATTATAATTCTCACCTATTTTAATTAAATAATCAAAATAACCATATAATAAAATATAACACACCATAAAATCAACATAAACTATTTAAAATCATAAAAACTTATTAAAATCAACTGGAATAAAGTAATCGACAACTAGGGCGTTACATGTGTCTTAGGTGCTCTGATACGAACGGGATGAGAATTTTGTTGTCATTTTCTATTCCTTACGTATTGTTTTATGAACATTTTGATGAACTAAATTTATGAGATTTTGTGTTGAGGCCCTTGTGCCAAAGATTGTTTTGAAAAGTTGAAATATTTCTGCTACGATGTATTAAAGGATTTTTATCCCATTTATGATTTTATGAAAAGAAGCGTGACATTCCGTTTACGTTGAATTACTTTGATATTATGCAAAAAAAATTCAAGTTGGGAAAACGGGGTGTTACAAGCTACTTTACTCGCTATGGCGAGCTCAAGAAACGAGCTACTCGCTATGGCGAGTTAAGAGCGAGCTAAAGGATAGCAAAACTGGGTGCTCTCGGCATTTTTGACATTTTTCACCCAAAATCTTCGTTTTTAAGTACCCCAAACCCAAATTTGATTATGTAAAAAGGTGCCATTCATTCCTAAACATATTAAGGTATTCATGTTGATATAAAAATTGACCCAAAAACATCATTAAGACAATTAACAATTTTAAATTAAAGCAACTCGCTGTGGCGAGTGCATTTGCTCACTGTGGCGAGCTACAGAGGCTTTGCTCGCCTGGCGAGTGGGTTTCCTCGCCGTGGCGAGCGGCGATTGACAAAATTACGAACTGTACGAACAGACTTCTACTTTTCAACCCTAAACCCCAATTTCGACACCCAAAGGCTCATTTTTGATGAATTTAATCATTCCTATGCATTCTAACATCAGAACAGCATAAAAGAACAATAATTACATGAATTCATTAAGTTATTGGCATCAATTAATCTTAACCTAATTCAATTCATCAACCCTATCAACCCTACATTAATCAACGAATTACAGAACCTAAAGTTGAGAGTTAGTCTCACCCTTACCTTAGATTATCTTCCTAAAAAAGCAGCGTTCTTCTCTCCTCTTGCTTCTTCTCTCTTGCTCTAGGTTTTTCTCCCTTTTCTCTGTTTCTCACTGTTTCTACGTAAAACTGACTCTGACTCTTCTTTCCTTCTATTTCCTATTAATACCTATTAACTTCTCTTTAATTCTAATTAACTCCTATTAAAATATTAAATAATTCACTTTAATCCCCAACCTTCTAATAATTATAATTCTCACCTATTTTAATTAAATAATCAAAATAACCATATAATAAAATATAACACACCATAAAATCAACATAAACTATTTAAAATCATAAAAACTTATTAAAATCAACTGGAATAAAGTAATCGACAACTAGGGCGTTACATGTGTCTTAGGTGCTCTGATACGTAACGGGATGAGAATTTTGTTGTCATTTTCTATTCCTTACGTATTGTTTTATGAACATTTTGATGAACTAAATTTATGAGATTTTGTGTTGAGGCCCTTGTGCCAAAGATTGTTTTGAAAAGTTGAAATATTTCCGCAACGATGTATTAAAGGATTTTTATCCCATTTATGATTTTATGAAAAGAAGCGTGACATTCCGTTTACGTTGAATTACTTTGATATTATGCAAAAAAAATTCAAGTTGGGAAAACGGGGTGTTACAAGCTACTTTACTCGCTATGGCGAGCTCAAGAAACGAGCTACTCGCTATGGCGAGTTAAGAGCGAGCTAAAGGATAGCAAAACTGGGTGCTCTCGGCATTTTTGACATTTTTCACCCAAAATCTTTGTTTTTAAGTACCCCAAACCCAAATTTGATTCTGTAAAAAGGTGCCATTCATTCCTAAACATATTAAGGTATTCATGTTGATATAAAAATTGACACAAAAACATCATTAAGACAATTAACAATTTTTAATTAAAGCAACTCGCTGTGGCGAGTGCATTTGCTCACTGTGGCGAGCGACAGAGGCTTTGCTCGCCTGGCGAGTGGGTTTCCTCGCCGTGGCGAGCGGCGATTGACAGAACTACGAATTGTACGAACAGACTTCTACTTTTCAACCCTAAACCCCAATTTCGACACCCAAAGGCTCATTTTTGATGAATTTCATCATTCCTATGCATTCTAACATCAGAACATCATAAAACAACAATAATTACATGAATTCATTAAGTTATTGGCATCAATTCATCTTAACCTAATTCAATTCATCAACCCTATCAACCGTACATTAATCAACGAATTACAGAACCTAAAGTTGAGAGTTAGTCTCACCCTTACCTTAGATTATCTTCCTGAAAAAGCAGCGTTCTTCTCTCCTCTTGCTTCTTCTCTCTTGCTTTAGGTTTTTCTCCCTTTTCTCTGTTTCTCACTGTTTCTACGTAAAACTGACTCTGACTCTTCTTTCCTTCGATTTCCTATTAATACCTATTAACTTCTCCTTTATTCTAATTAACTCCTATTAAAATATTAAATAATTCACTTTAATCCCCAAGCTTCTAATAATTATAATTCTCATCTATTTTAATTAAATAATCAAAATAACCATATAATAAAATATAACACACCATAAAATCAACATAAACTATTTAAAATCATAAAAACTTATTAAAATCAACCACTAGGGCGTTACATGTGTCTTAGGTGCTCTGATACGTAACGGGATGAGAATTTTGTTGTCATTTTCTATTCCTTACGTATTGTTTCATGAACATTTTGATGAACTAAATTTATGAGATTTTGTGTTGAGGCCCTTGTGCCAAAGATTGTTTTGAAAAGTTGAAATATTTCCGCTACGATGTATTAAAGGATTTTTATCCCATTTATGATTTTATGAAAAGAAGCGTGACATTCCGTTTACGTTGAATTACTTTGATATTATGCAAAAAAAATTCAAGTTGGGAAAATGGGGTGTTACAAGCTACTTTACTCGCTATGGCGAGCTCAAGAAACGAGCTACTCGCTATGGCGAGTTAAGAGCGAGCTAAAGGATAGCAAAACTGGGTGCTCTCGGCATTTTTGACATTTTTCACCCAAAATCTTCGTTTTTAAGTACCCCAAACCCAAATTTGATTATGTAAAAAGGTGCCATTCATTCCTAATCATATTAAGGTATTCATGTTGATATAAAAATTGACCCAAAAACATCATTAAGACAATTAACAATTTTTAATTAAAGCAACTCGCTGTGGCGAGTGCATTTGCTCACTGTGGCGAGCTACAGAGGCTTTGCTCGCCTGGCGAGTGGGTTTCCTCGCCGTGGCGAGCGGCGATTGACAAAACTACGAACTGTACGAACAGACTTCTACTTTTCAACCCTAAACCCCAATTTCGACACCCAAAGGCTCATTTTTGATGAATTTAATCATTCCTATGCATTCTAACATCAGAACAGCATAAAACAACAATAATTACATGAATTCATTAAGTTATTGGCATCAATTCATCTTAACCTAATTCAATTCATCAACCCTATCAACCCTACATTAATCAACGAATTACAGAACCTAAAGTTGAGAGTTAGTCTCACCCTTACCTTAGATTATCTTCCTGAAAAAGCAGCGTTCTTCTCTCCTCTTGCTTCTTCTCTCTTGCTCTAGGTTTTTCTCCCTTTTCTCTGTTTCTCACTGTTTCTACGTAAAACTGACTCTGACTCTTCTTTCCTTCTATTTCCTATTAATACCTATTAACTTCTCGTTAATTCTAATTAACTCCTATTAAAATATTAAATAATTCACTTTAATCCCCAACCTTCTAATAATTATAATTCTCACCTATTTTAATTAAATAATCAAAATAACCATATAATAAAATATAACACACCATAAAATCAACATAAACTATTTAAAATCATAAAAACTTATTAAAATCAACTGGAATAAAGTAATCGACAACTAGGGCGTTACATGTGTCTTAGGTGCTCTGATACGTAACGGGACGAGAATTTTGTTGTCATTTTCTATTCCTTACGTATTGTTTTATGAACATTTTGATGAACTAAATTTATGAGATTTTGTGTTGAGGCCCTTGTGCCAAAGATTGTTTTGAAAAGTTGAAATATTTCCGCTACGATGTATTAAAGGATTTTTATCCCATTTATGATTTTATGAAAAGAAGCGTGACATTCCGTTTATGTTGAATTACTTTGATATTATGCAAAAAAAATTCAAGTTGGGAAAACGGGGTGTTACAAGCTACTTTACTCGCTATGGCGAGCTCAAGAAACGAGCTACTCGCTATGGCGAGTTAAGAGCGAGCTAAAGGATAGCAAAACTGGGTGCTCTCGGCATTTTTGACATTTTTCACCCAAAATCTTCGTTTTTAAGTACCCCAAACCCAAATTTGATTATGTAAAAAGGTGCCATTCATTCCTAATCATATTAAGGTATTCATGTTGATATAAAAATTGACCCAAAAACATCATTAAGACAATTAACAATTTTTAATTAAAGCAACTCGCTGTGGCGAGTGCATTTGCTCACTGTGGCGAGCTACAGAGGCTTTGCTCGCCTGGCGAGTGGGTTTCCTCGCCGTGGCGAGCGGCGATTGACAAAACTACGAACTGTACGAACAGACTTCTACTTTTCAACCCTAAACCCCAATTTCGACACCCAAAGGCTCATTTTTGATGAATTTAATCATTCCTATGCATTCTAACATCAGAACAGCATAAAACAACAATAATTACATGAATTCATTAAGTTATTGGCATCAATTCATCTTAACCTAATTCAATTCATCAACCCTATCAACCCTACATTAATCAACGAATTACAGAACCTAAAGTTGAGAGTTAGTCTCACCCTTACCTTAGATTATCTTCCTGAAAAAGCAGCGTTCTTCTCTCCTCTTGCTTCTTCTCTCTTGCTCTAGGTTTTTCTCCCTTTTCTCTGTTTCTCACTGTTTCTACGTAAAACTGACTCTGACTCTTCTTTCCTTCGATTTCCTATTAATACCTATTAACTTCTCTTTAATTCTAATTAACTTCTATTAAAATATTAAATAATTCACTTTAATCCCCAACCTTCTAATAATTATAATTCTCACCTATTTTAATTAAATAATCAAAATAACCATATAATAAAATATAACACACCATAAAATCAACATAAACTATTTAAAATCATAAAAACTTATTAAAATCAACTGGAATAAAGTAATCGACAACTAGGGCGTTACATGTGTCTTAGGTGCTCTGATACGTAACGGGACGAGAATTTTGTTGTCATTTTCTATTCCTTACGTATTGTTTTATGAACATTTTGATGAACTAAATTTATGAGATTTTGTGTTGAGGCCCTTGTGCCAAAGATTGTTTTGAAAAGTTGAAATATTTCCGCTACGATGTATTAAAGGATTTTTATCCCATTTATGATTTTATGAAAAGAAGCGTGACATTCCGTTTATGTTGAATTACTTTGATATTATGCAAAAAAAATTCAAGTTGGGAAAACGGGGTGTTACAAGCTACTTTACTCGCTATGGCGAGCTCAAGAAACGAGCTACTCGCTATGGCGAGTTAAGAGCGAGCTAAAGGATAGCAAAACTGGGTGCTCTCGGCATTTTTGACATTTTTCACCCAAAATCTTCGTTTTTAAGTACCCCAAACCCAAATTTGATTATGTAAAAAGGTGCCATTCATTCCTAATCATATTAAGGTATTCATGTTGATATAAAAATTGACCCAAAAACATCATTAAGACAATTAACAATTTTTAATTAAAGCAACTCGCTGTGGCGAGTGCATTTGCTCACTGTGGCGAGCTACAGAGGCTTTGCTCGCCTGGCGAGTGGGTTTCCTCGCCGTGGCGAGCGGCGATTGACAAAACTACGAACTGTACGAACAGACTTCTACTTTTCAACCCTAAACCCCAATTTCGACACCCAAAGGCTCATTTTTGATGAATTTAATCATTCTTATGCATTCTAACATCAGAACAGCATAAAACAACAATAATTACATGAATTCATTAAGTTATTGGCATCAATTCATCTTAACCTAATTCAATTCATCAACCCTATCAACCCTACATTAATCAACGAATTACAGAACCTAAAGTTGAGAGTTAGTCTCACCCTTACCTTAGATTATCTTCCTGAAAAAGCAGCGTTCTTCTCTCCTCTTGCTTCTTCTCTCTTGCTCTAGGTTTTTCTCCCTTTTCTCTGTTTCTCACTGTTTCTACGTAAAACTGACTCTGACTCTTCTTTCCTTCGATTTCCTATTAATACCTATTAACTTCTCTTTAATTCTAATTAACTTCTATTAAAATATTAAATAATTCACTTTAATCCCCAACCTTCTAATAATTATAATTCTCACCTATTTTAATTAAATAATCAAAATAACCATATAATAAAATATAACACACCATAAAATCAACATAAACTATTTAAAATCATAAAAACTTATTAAAATCAACTGGAATAAAGTAATCGACAACTAGGGCGTTACATGTGTCTTAGGTGCTCTGATACGTAACGGGACGAGAATTTTGTTGTCATTTTCTATTCCTTACGTATTGTTTTATGAACATTTTGATGAACTAAATTTATGAGATTTTGTGTTGAGGCCCTTGTGCCAAAGATTGTTTTGAAAAGTTGAAATATTTCCGCTACGATGTATTAAAGGATTTTTATCCCATTTATGATTTTATGAAAAGAAGCGTGACATTCCGTTTATGTTGAATTACTTTGATATTATGCAAAAAAAATTCAAGTTGGGAAAACGGGGTGTTACAAGCTACTTTACTCGCTATGGCGAGCTCAAGAAACGAGCTACTCGCTATGGCGAGTTAAGAGCGAGCTAAAGGATAGCAAAACTGGGTGCTCTCGGCATTTTTGACATTTTTCACCCAAAATCTTCGTTTTTAAGTACCCCAAACCCAAATTTGATTATGTAAAAAGGTGCCATTCATTCCTAATCATATTAAGGTATTCATGTTGATATAAAAATTGACCCAAAAACATCATTAAGACAATTAACAATTTTTAATTAAAGCAACTCGCTGTGGCGAGTGCATTTGCTCACTGTGGCGAGCTACAGAGGCTTTGCTCGCCTGGCGAGTGGGTTTCCTCGCCGTGGCGAGCGGCGATTGACAAAACTACGAACTGTACGAACAGACTTCTACTTTTCAACCCTAAACCCCAATTTCGACACCCAAAGGCTCATTTTTGATGAATTTAATCATTCCTATGCATTCTAACATCAGAACAGCATAAAACAACAATAATTACATGAATTCATTAAGTTATTGGCATCAATTCATCTTAACCTAATTCAATTCATCAACCCTATCAACCCTACATTAATCAACGAATTACAGAACCTAAAGTTGAGAGTTAGTCTCACCCTTACCTTAGATTATCTTCCTGAAAAAGCAGCGTTCTTCTCTCCTCTTGCTTCTTCTCTCTTGCTCTAGGTTTTTCTCCCTTTTCTCTGTTTCTCACTGTTTCTACGTAAAACTGACTCTGACTCTTCTTTCCTTCGATTTCCTATTAATACCTATTAACTTCTCTTTAATTCTAATTAACTACTATTAAAATATTAAATAATTCACTTTAATCCCCAACCTTCTAAGAATTATAATTCTCACCTATTTTAATTAAATAATCAAAATAACCATATAATAAAATATAACACACCATAAAATCAACATAAACTATTTAAAATCATAAAAACTTATTAAAATCAACTGGAATAAAGTAATCGACAACTAGGGCGTTACATGTGTCTTAGGTGCTCTGATACGTAACGGGATGAGAATTTTGTTGTCATTTTCTATTCCTTACGTATTGTTTTATGAAAATGTTGATATACTAAATTTATGAGATTTTGTGTTGAGGCCCTTGTGCCAAAGATTGTTTTGAAAAGTTGAAATATTTCCGCTACGATGTATTAAAGGATTTTTATCCCATTTATGATTTTATGAAAAGAAGCGTGACATTCCGTTTACGTTGAATTACTTTGATATTATGCAAAAAAATTCAAGTTGGGAAAACGGGGTGTTACAAGCTACTTTACTCGCTATGGCGAGCTCAAGAAACGAGCTACTCGCTATGGCGAGTTAAGAGCGAGCTAAAGGATAGCAAAACTGGGTGCTCTCGGCATTTTTGACATTTTTCACCCAAAATCTTCGTTTTTAAGTTCCCCAAACCCAAAATTGATTATGTAAAAAGGTGCCATTCATTCCTAAACATATTAAGGTATTCATGTTGATATAAAAATTGACCCAAAAACATCATTAAGACAATTAACAATTTTAAATTAAAGCAACTCGCTGTGGCGAGTGCATTTGCTCACTGTGGCGAGCTACAGAGGCTTTGCTCGTCTGGCGAGTGGGTTTCCTCGCCGTGGCGAGCGGCGATTGACAAAACTACGAACTGTACGAACAGACTTCTACTTTTCAACCCTAAACCCCAATTTCGACACCCAAAGGCTCATTTTTGATGAATTTAATCATTCCTATGCATTCTAACATCAGAACAGCATAAAAGAACAATAATTACATGAATTCATTAAGTTATTGGCATCAATTCATCTTAACCTAATTCAATTCATCAACCCTATCAACCCTACATTAATCAACGAATTACAGAACCTAAATTTGAGAGTTAGTCTCACCCTTACCTTAGATTATCTTCCTAAAAAAGCAGCGTTCTTCTCTCCTCTTGCTTCTTCTCTCTTGCTCTAGGTTTTTCTCCCTTTTCTCTGTTTCTCACTGTTTCTACGTAAAACTGACTCTGACTCTTCTTTCCTTCTATTTCCTATTAATACCTATTAACTTCTCTTTAATTCTAATTAACTCCTATTAAAATATTAAATAATTCACTTTAATCCCCAACCTTCTAATAATTATAATTCTCACCTATTTTAATTAAATAATCAAAATAACCATATAATAAAATATAACACACCATAAAATCAACATAAACTATTTAAAATCATAAAAACTTATTAAAATCAACTGGAATAAAGTAATCGACAACTAGGGCGTTACATGTGTCTTAGGTGCTCTGATACGTAACGGGACGAGAATTTTGTTGTCATTTTCTATTCCTTACGTATTGTTTTATGAACATTTTGATGAACTAAATTTATGAGATTTTGTGTTGAAGCCCTTGTGCCAAAGATTGTTTTGAAAAGTTGAAATATTTCCGCTACGATGTATTAAAGGATTTTTATCCCATTTATGATTTTATGAAAAGAAGCGTGACATTCCGTTTACGTTGAATTACTTTGATATTATGCAAAAAAATTCAAGTTGGGAAAACGGGGTGTTACAAGCTACTTTACTCGCTATGGCGAGCTCAAGAAACGAGCTACTCGCTATGGCGAGTTAAGAGCGAGCTAAAGGATAGCAAAACTGGGTGCTCTCGGCATTTTTGACATTTTTCACCCAAAATCTTCGTTTTTAAGTTCCCCAAACCCAAAATTGATTATGTAAAAAGGTGCCATTCATTCCTAAACATATTAAGGTATTCATGTTGATATAAAAATTGACCCAAAAACATCATTAAGACAATTAACAATTTTAAATTAAAGCAACTCGCTGTGGCGAGTGCATTTGCTCACTGTGGCGAGCTACAGAGGCTTTGCTCGCCTGGCGAGTGGGTTTCCTCGCCGTGGCGAGCGGCGATTGACAAAACTACGAACTGTACGAACAGACTTCTACTTTTCAACCCTAAACCCCAATTTCGACACCCAAAGGCTCATTTTTGATGAATTTAATCATTCCTATGCATTCTAACATCAGAACAGCATAAAAGAACAATAATTACATGAATTCATTAAGTTATTGGCATCAATTCATCTTAACCTAATTCAATTCATCAACCCTATCAACCCTACATTAATCAACGAATTACAGAACCTAAAGTTGAGAGTTAGTCTCACCCTTACCTTAGATTATCTTCCTAAAAAAGCAGCGTTCTTCTCTCCTCTTGCTTCTTCTCTCTTGCTCTAGGTTTTTCTCCCTTTTCTCTGTTTCTCACTGTTTCTACGTAAAACTGACTCTGACTCTTCTTTCCTTCTATTTCCTATTAATACCTATTAACTTCTCTTTAATTCTAATTAACTCCTATTAAAATATTAAATAATTCACTTTAATCCCCAACCTTCTAATAATTATAATTCTCACCTATTTTAATTAAATAATCAAAATAACCATATAATAAAATATAACACACCATAAAATCAACATAAACTATTTAAAATCATAAAAACTTATTAAAATCAACTGGAATAAAGTAATCGACAACTAGGGCGTTACATGTGTCTTAGGTGCTCTGATACGTAACGGGACGAGAATTTTGTTGTCATTTTCTATTCCTTACGTATTGTTTTATGAACATTTTGATGAACTAAATTTATGAGATTTTGTGTTGAGGCCCTTGTGCCAAAGATTGTTTTGAAAAGTTGAAATATTTCCGCTACGATGTATTAAAGGATTTTTATCCCATTTATGATTTTATGAAAAGAAGCGTGACATTCCGTTTACGTTGAATTACTTTGATATTATGCAAAAAAAATTCAAGTTGGGAAAACGGGGTGTTACAAGCTACTTTACTCGCTATGGCGAGCTCAAGAAACGAGCTACTCGCTATGGCGAGTTAAGAGCGAGCTAAAGGATAGCAAAACTGGGTGCTCTCGGCATTTTTGACATTTTTCACCCAAAATCTTCGTTTTTAAGTACCCCAAACCCAAATTTGATTATGTAAAAAGGTGCCATTCATTCCTAAACATATTAAGGTATTCATGTTGATATAAAAATTGACCCAAAAACATCATTAAGACAATTAACAATTTTAAATTAAAGCAACTCGCTGTGGCGAGTGCATTTTCTCACTGTGGCGAGCTACAGAGGCTTTGCTCGCCTGGCGAGTGGGTTTCCTCGCCGTGGCGAGCGGCGATTGACAAAACTACGAACTGTACGAACAGACTTCTACTTTTCAACCCTAAACCCCAATTTCAACACCCAAAGGCTCAATTTTGATGAATTTCATCATTCCTATGCATTCTAACATCAGAACAGCATAAAACAACAATAATTACATGAATTCATTAAGTTATTGGCATCAATTCATCTTAACCTAATTCAATTCATCAACCCTATCAACCCTACATTAATCAACGAATTACAGAACCTAAAGTTGAGAGTTAGTCTCACCCTTACCTTAGATTATCTTCCTGAAAAAGCAGCGTTCTTCTCTCCTCTTGCTTCTTCTCTCTTGCTTTAGGTTTTTCTCCCTTTTCTCTGTTTCTCACTGTTTCTACGTAAAACTGACTTTGACTCTTCTTTCCTTCTATTTCCTATTAATACCTATTAACTTCTCTTTAATTCTAATTAACTCCTATTAAAATATTAAATAATTCACTTTAATCCCCAACCTTCTAATAATTATAATTCTCACCTATTTTAATTAAATAATCAAAATAACCATATAATAAAATATAACACACCATAAAATCAACATAAACTATTTAAAATCATAAAAACTTATTAAAATCAACTGGAATAAAGTAATCGACAACTAGGGCGTTACATGTGTCTTAGGTGCTCTGATACGTAACGGGACGAGAATTTTGTTGTCATTTTCTATTCCTTACGTATTGTTTTATGAACATGTTGATATACTAAATTTATGAGATTTTGTGTTGAGGCCCTTGTGCCAAAGATTGTTTTGAAAAGTTGAAATATTTCCGCTACGATGTATTAAAGGATTTTTATCCCATTTATGATTTTATGAAAAGAAGCGTGACATTCCGTTTACGTTGAATTACTTTGATATTATGCAAAAAAATTCAAGTTGGGAAAACGGGGTGTTACAAGCTACTTTACTCGCTATGGCGAGCTCAAGAAACGAGCTACTCGCTATGGCGAGTTAAGAGCGAGCTAAAGGATAGCAAAACTGGGTGCTCTCGGCATTTTTGACATTTTTCACCCAAAATCTTCGTTTTTAAGTACCCCAAACCCAAATTTGATTATGTAAAAAGGTGCCATTCATTCCTAAACATATTAAGGTATTCATGTTGATATAAAAATTGACCCAAAAACATCATTAAGACAATTAACAATTTTAAATTAAAGCAACTCGCTGTGGCGAGTGCATTTTCTCACTGTGGCGAGCTACAGAGGCTTTGCTCGCCTGGCGAGTGGGTTTCCTCGCCGTGGCGAGCGGCGATTGACAAAACTACGAACTGTACGAACAGACTTCTACTTTTCAACCCTAAACCCCAATTTCAACACCCAAAGGCTCAATTTTGATGAATTTCATCATTCCTATGCATTCTAACATCAGAACAGCATAAAACAACAATAATTACATGAATTCATTAAGTTATTGGCATCAATTCATCTTAACCTAATTCAATTCATCAACCCTATCAACCCTACATTAATCAACGAATTACAGAACCTAAAGTTGAGAGTTAGTCTCACCCTTACCTTAGATTATCTTCCTGAAAAAGCAGCGTTCTTCTCTCCTCTTGCTTCTTCTCTCTTGCTTTAGGTTTTTCTCCCTTTTCTCTGTTTCTCACTGTTTCTACGTAAAACTGACTCTGACTCTTCTTTCCTTCTATTTCCTATTAATACCTATTAACTTCTCTTTAATTCTAATTAACTCCTATTAAAATATTAAATAATTCACTTTAATCCCCAACCTTCTAATAATTATAATTCTCACCTATTTTAATTAAATAATCAAAATAACCATATAATAAAATATAACACACCATAAAATCAACATAAACTATTTAAAATCATAAAAACTTATTAAAATCAACTGGAATAAAGTAATCGACAACTAGGGCGTTACATGTGTCTTAGGTGCTCTGATACGTAACGGGACGAGAATTTTGTTGTCATTTTCTATTCCTTACGTATTGTTTTATGAACATGTTGATATACTAAATTTATGAGATTTTGTGTTGAGGCCCTTGTGCCAAAGATTGTTTTGAAAAGTTGAAATATTTCCGCTACGATGTATTAAAGGATTTTTATCCCATTTATGATTTTATGAAAAGAAGCGTGACATTCCGTTTACGTTGAATTACTTTGATATTATGCAAAAAAATTCAAGTTGGGAAAACGGGGTGTTACAAGCTACTTTACTCGCTATGGCGAGCTCAAGAAACGAGCTACTCGCTATGGCGAGTTAAGAGCGAGCTAAAGGATAGCAAAACTGGGTGCTCTCGGCATTTTTGACATTTTTCACCCAAAATCTTCGTTTTTAAGTACCCCAAACCCAAATTTGATTATGTAAAAAGGTGCCATTCATTCCTAAACATATTAAGGTATTCATGTTGATATAAAAATTGACCCAAAAACATCATTAAGACAATTAACAATTTTAAATTCAAGCAACTCGCTGTGGCGAGTGCATTTTCTCACTGTGGCGAGCTACAGAGGCTTTGCTCGCCTGGCGAGTGGGTTTCCTCGCCGTGGCGAGTGGCGATTGACAAAACTACGAACTGTACGAACAGACTTCTACTTTTCAACCCTAAACCCCAATTTCAACACCCAAAGGCTCAATTTTGATGAATTTCATCATTCCTATGCATTCTAACATCAGAACAGCATAAAACAACAATAATTACATGAATTCATTAAGTTATTGGCATCAATTCATCTTAACCTAATTCAATTCATCAACCCTATAAACCCTACATTAATCAACGAATTACAGAACCTAAAGTTGAGAGTTAGTCTCACCCTTACCTTAGATTATCTTCCTGAAAAAGCAGCGTTCTTCTCTCCTCTTGCTTCTTCTCTCTTGCTTTAGGTTTTTCTCCCTTTTCTCTGTTTCTCACTGTTTCTACGTAAAACTGACTCTGACTCTTCTTTCCTTCTATTTCCTATTAATACCTATTAACTTCTCTTTAATTCTAATTAACTCCTATTAAAATATTAAATAATTCACTTTAATCCCCAACCTTCTAATAATTATAATTCTCACCTATTTTAATTAAATAATCAAAATAACCATATAATAAAATATAACACACCATAAAATCAACATAAACTATTTAAAATCATAAAAACTTATTAAAATCAACTGGAATAAAGTAATCGACAACTAGGGCGTTACATGTGTCTTAGGTGCTCTGATACGTAACGGGACGAGAATTTTGTTGTCATTTTCTATTCCTTACGTATTGTTTTATGAACATGTTGATATACTAAATTTATGAGATTTTGTGTTGAGGCCCTTGTGCCAAAGATTGTTTTGAAAAGTTGAAATATTTCCGCTACGATGTATTAAAGGATTTTTATCCCATTTATGATTTTATGAAAAGAAGCGTGACATTCCGTTTACGTTGAATTACTTTGATATTATGCAAAAAAATTCAAGTTGGGAAAACGGGGTGTTACAAGCTACTTTACTCGCTATGGCGAGCTCAAGAAACGAGCTACTCGCTATGGCGAGTTAAGAGCGAGCTAAAGGATAGCAAAACTGGGTGCTCTCGGCATTTTTGACATTTTTCACCCAAAATCTTCGTTTTTAAGTTCCCCAAACCCAAAATTGATTCTGTAAAAAGGTGCCATTCATTCCTAAACATATTAAGGTATTCATGTTGAGAGTGCATTTGCTCACTGTGGCGAGCAAATTAACAATTAACAATTTTTTATTAAAGCAACTCGCTGTGGCGAGTGCATTTGCTCACTGTGGCGAGCAATACAGGTTTACTCGCTTTGGCGAGCGGTGATTTACAGAACTACGAACTGTACGAACAGACTTCTACTTTTCAACCCCAAACCCCAATTTCAACACCCAAAAACCCAATTTTGATGAATTGCATTACTTCTATTCAAACTAACATCAGAACAGCATTAAACAACAACATTTTCATGAATTCATCAAGTTTTTTTTTTTAAAACTAATTCATCTTCAACCTAATTCAATTCATTAGCATCAACAACAACAACATCAACTAACAAATTATATGACCTAAAATTGAGAGTTAGTCTCACCCTTACCTGAATTTTGATGAACAGAGTTCTACAATTCTCCCCACTTGGCTCTTCGCCTTTGGTTCTTGGTTTTTCTCCCTTTTCTCTATTTCTCTCTGTTTTTACGTGAAAACTGAATTCTGATTCTGACTTCCCTTTTCTCTAACTCCCTATTAATTCCACTTAATTCTAATTAACTCCTATTTAAAAATCAGCCAATTCTTTTTAATCCCCGAACTTCCAATAATTATAATTTCTCACCTATTTTATTTAAACAATAAAATAATCATATAATAAATTATACCACACCATCAAATCAACATAAACCATTTAAAATCATATAAAATATTAAAAATCAACCAAAAATAAATAAATAACAATTGGGGCGTTACAACTCTCCCCAACTTAAAGAATTTCGTCCTCGAAATATTAGCTCAAGCAAACAACTCAGGATAAGACTCTAGCATCTTACTCTCCAGCTCCCATGTTAAACTTTCACTAGTTACTCCACCCCAAACAACACTCACTAGAGGTATCTTCTTGCCTCTCAACTTCTTCACCTTACGATCTTCAATTCTCAACGGTAAAGTCTCCATCGTAAAGTTGTCTCTAACTTGCACATCATCTCTTGGAATAACATGCGAAGGATCCGCTACATACTTCCGAAGTTGCGACACATGGAACACATCATGCAAATTCGAAAGATGTGGTGGCAAACCTACTCGATATGCCACTGTCCCAATTCTCTCAGATATCTGATAAGGACCAATAAACTTTGGAGTCAACTTCTTAGACTTCAACGCACGACCTACACCTGTCATATGAGTGACTCTCAAGAATACATGATCTCCCTCTTGAAACTGAAGGTCCTTTCAACGCTTGTCATGGTAACTCTTCTGCCGACTCTGCGACGCTTTCATCTGTTCTCTTATCAATTTGACCTTCTCTGTAGTCTGTTGAACTATTTCTGGTCCCAACACTATACTTTCTCCCGACTCAAACCAACACAACGGAGTTCTACACCTCCGCCCATACAAAGCTTCGAATGGTGCCATACCAATACTCGAATGGTAACTGTTGTTGTACGTGAACTCAATCAACGGTAGATGGCTATCCCAAGCTCCACCTTGTTCAAGTACATACACTCTCAGCAAATCTTCTAACGACTGAATCGTCCTCTCCGACTGACCATCTGTTTGAGGATGATAAGCCGAACTCAACCTCAACTTTGAACCCAAAGCCTCTTGCAAACTCTTCCAAAACCTTGAAGTGAACCTCGGATCTCTATCCGACACAATACTTGATGGAACACCATGCAACTTCACAATATTATGAATATAAATCTCCGCCAACTGAGCTATCGGATAACTAATATTGATCGGAATAAAATGTGCTGACTTTGTCAACCTGTCAACAACTACCCAAATGGCATCATGCCCTCTCGGAGTATTCGGTAAACTCGTTACAAAGTCCATGTATATGTTCTCCCATTTCCACTCTGGCACATCTAATGGTGTCAACAATCCTGCAGGCTTCTGATGTTCAACTTTAGATTTCTGACAAGTCAAACATGCATACACAAACTGTGCAACATCTCGTTTCAATCCGGACCACCAAAACAATTTCTTCAAGTCGTGATATATCTTTGTAGCTCTCAGATGAATACTTAAGCTACTCCTGTGACTTTCTTCTAAAATCAACTTTTTCAACTCATCATTATCAAGGATACAAATTCTGCCTCGGAATCTCAACACACCCTGATCATCAACCTGGAAATCACTATCTTCAGTTTCATTACTAGCAACCATCAAGTCTACAAACTTAACATCAATTTTCTGCGCTTCTTTGATACTGTTCAAGAATTCATTATTGATCTTCAACATACCCAACTACACACTCTGAGGTGCCAACTCACAAACTAGACTCAAGTCTCTAAATTGCTCAAGCAACTCGAACTCTTTTATCATCATAGCAGACATGTGCAACGTCTTTCTGCTCAAGGCATCTGTAACCACATTGGCTTTACATGGGTGGTAATTCAAACTAAAATCATAGTCCTTCAACAACTCAAGCCATATTCTCTGCCTCATATTCAATTCTTTTTGATCAAACAAATATTTTAGACTCTTGTGATCACTGAACACTTCAAATCTGAAACCGTACAAATAGTGCCTCCAAATTTTCAACACAAAAACGACAGCAGCCAACTCTAGATCATGCGTAGGATAATTCCGCTCATGGATTCTTAACTGTCTCGAAGCATAAGCTACCACCTTACCATCCTGCATAAGCACACCACATAAGCCCAACTTAGACGCATCACAATAGACAACAAAAGGTTCATCTGACTTAGGTAAAATTAAAATTAGAGCAGTCGTCAACCTTCGCTTCAACTCATGGAAACTATTCTCACACTGAGTATCCCACACAAAAGCTTTACCTTTATAGGTCAACTGAGTCAATGGAAGTGCCAACTTTGAAAACCCTTCGATAAATCTGCGGTAATAACCTGCTAAACCCAGAAAACTTCTAATCTCTGTAACTGACTTCGGAGTCTCCCATTGTGATACAGCATTAACCTTTGATGGGTCTACTGTAATACCACTACCGGAAATAATATGGCCAAGAAAACTTACTTCACTTAACCAGAACTCACATTTGGACAACTTGGCATACAACTTCTTTTCTTTCAAAACTTGCAATACAATTTTTAAATGTTCTGTATGCTCTTCTTCAGTCTTGGAATAAATTAGGATATCATCAATAAACACAACTACAAATTTATCCAGAAAATCATGAAAAATTCTATTCATATACTCCATAAATACACCAGGTGCATTAGTAACACCAAAAGGCATCACTTTATACTCATAGTGACCATAACGCGTCCTAAAGGCCGTCTTCTGCATATCTTCATCCTTCACCTTGATCTGATGGTAACCTGATCTCAAATCAATTTTACTAAATACACGTGCACCCACTAGCTGGTCCATCAAATCATCAATCCTCGGAAGAGCGTACCTATTCTTTATCGTCACTTTATTCAATTGACGGTAATCTATACACAACCTCGTGCTACCATCTTTCTTCTTAACCAACAATACCGGCGCTCCCCAAGGTGAAACACTCGGTCTTACAAACTTCTTGTCAAGTAAATCCTCCAATTGCTTCTTCAACTCTGCCAACTCAGCTGCTGACATACGATAAGGAGCCATCGATACAGGCTTCGTACCCTGAACAAGATCGATTGAAAATTGAACTTCTCTTTCTGGCAGCACATCAGGAATCTCATTAGGAAAAACTTCTGGAAATTCATTTACAACTGGTAGACTATCAATCACCGCTTGATTCTCCACCGACAAATACGCTATCAAAGAAAACATCAGAATTCCGTCGTGCTCTATCTACTTCAGCTGCTTAGTAGTCAAGAAATCAACTTCACTCTCTTCTTCAGCGGAAGAGAAACATACCGTCTTACTAAAACAATTGATGAGAACATGGTTATACTCTAACCAATTCATTCCAAGGATTACATCCATACCCGTCAATGGTAAACATACTAGATCAACTTCAAAATCTCCACCAAACACAGACAGCAGACATCTTAAACAAACAAGAGAAGTAGTTACTGAACCCTTAGCTGGAATTTCAACAACCATTTCTCCACTCAAATTAGACATAACCAGACCCAACTTATGTGCACAATCAACTACAATAAAATAATGAGTAATACCAGTATCAATAATAGCAATTAAAGGAATACTATTAAAGAAACAAGTACCTCTGATAAGTCGATCCTCATTGTCCGTCTGTGTACCAGACAATGCAAACACTTTTCCACTATTCTGAGCCCTCTTAGGCTTCTTGCACTGAGAACTAAGATGACCCTCTTCATCACAATTGAATCAAACAATATCACCATGTTTGCATTCAGCTACTGTATGTCATTTCCTCCCACATCGGAAGCATTTCTTCTCATCACGGTGGCAAGAATTACTCTTATGGCCTTTCTCACCACACTTGTAGCAGACACTTTCAACAGGAGTCTCATTCTTCCTGGGCCTCCTCTCATCATTCACCCGTTGTTTACCCTTATCAGCAGGAGCACTGTAAGGCTTAGGGCGGCTCTGCTGACTCTTACTCTTTCTTTCATTAATCACTTTGTAGTGAGCTTTCGTATCCTCTTCGTAGATTCTGCAGCTACTTACCAAATCAGAAAAGTTGCGGATCTTCTGATAACCAATGGCCCGCTTAATCTCAGCACACAAACCATTCTCGAACTTGATACACTTAGAGAACTCAGCAGTCTCAGGAGTGTAATGCGGGTAAAACTTTGCCAACTTAACAAACTTGGCAGCATACTCCGTTACAGACTTGTCACCTTGCTTCAATTCCAGGAATTCGATTTCCTTCTTACCTCAGACATCTTCCGGGAAATACCTGTTCAGAAACTCTCTTCTGAACACAGCCCAAGTGATTGCAGCCCCTCCGTTCCCTAGAACTGGTTGCACGCTCACCCACCAATCATCAGCCTCCTCAGCCAGCATGTGTGTGCCAAAGCGCACCATCTGAACATCAGTGCATTGCATAACCCTGAAGATTCGTTCAACTTCTTTCAACAATCTCTGCGCTCCATCAGGGTCATACCTGCCCTTGAAAGTTGGTGGATGGTTCCTCAAAAAGGTTTCCAGCATGCGAACACCGTCGTTACCACCAGCATTATTCTGTTGACCCACAACTTGAGCCATCGCTGGCAAAGCAGCAGCAAGTGCAACATCGTTCCTTCCAGCCATTTCGAAAATCTACACAATGACAAAAATTAGGACAACAACAAACAGTATAAAGCTGTCACACAACACTACTAGGCTCGACACGACTCAACTGCTTGGCCGGACGGACCAACCTGCACTGATACCAATTGTAACACCCCGTTTTCCCCAACATAAAAATTTCATTATAAATCAGAGTTTTCATCATGACGGAATGCTACATTTCTTAAAATCTCCAAATGAATAAATAACTATTTGATCTTCATAAAAGTAGTCAATAATAAACTTTCAAACTTCGCAGCGGAATTAATTCAAATTAATAAAATAGCCTTTTGCACGCATGCCTCATCTAAAGTCTCATAAAGTCAGGTTGACATCATAGTCTCAAAATCCATAATTAATATGTAAGGAAAGAGAAAGCAAATAATAACATTCCCATCCCGTTACGTATCATAGCCCTAAGACACTTTGAGCCGACACCCCTACTAATCTTCATTACCTGCAAGTTACCATAAGAAGTCAACAATTTTCAAGCAGAAGGGGTGAGATTCACAAACAACAATAGATAATATAATTCATCCATTATATTAAACAACATCAATAAAAACTGTTGGAACAAAGGTGTTCAGCAATACCACGATTTAAGTTTTGATGATAACAAGGTATTAAAAATTGTCAATTGGATATGCTAATATTTGTTTAAGTATGCAGGATATTAATCAAGATTTGTATCTTAGAAAGTATTCTGTTTGAACATTTTGAGAGCAAGACCAAGAGAAGCTTGCTGCTTGTGATTCTGACGATCTGAAGAGTCTGAAGAATCATCAGAAGCTGTTTCAAGAGAGTCTGAAGACTATCAGAACCTGAAGTTCAAGAGAGTCTGAAGACTATCAAAACCTGAAGACCAAGAGAGTCTGAAGACTATCAGAACCTGAAGACCAAGAGAGTCTGAAGATCATCAGAAGCTAAAGTGCTACAGTGAGTCTGAAACCTGCAATCTGAAGATCTGCTTAGAAGGTTTTCTAAAGGCATTACGATGCACAAGAAACTCTCATTTGGAGTAACGGCTAGCTTCAAAGTCAACTTGAGCGTGGGATGCTCAACGACAAAGAATGCAGTATAGTATAGAGTACGTGTGTACGAACTCTATTTCCATTACTCCACTACCTCGTACAGTTTGGCAACTGTGTCTACCGGTATTATGCTTCAAAAGGAATGGAATTCAAAATATACATTTGAAGGACTATTACCATATCAAGCAACATATCAACAGCTATTGATCAAGCTTCCAGAATTCACTTGATGTATTGGATTGTCTCAACGTCTCTTTCCAACGCCTATATAAAGGATAAAAGACTTGAAGAATGGTTGGTGACTCTACAACTGAAGAACTACGCTGCTAAGTTATTGTATTCTTACTGAGTCAAAAAAGAAACACATCAACAACTTAGATTATTCTTACAAACTGTGTATTCTAGAATCTCTAAGTTTATCAGAAAAACAGAGTATGTCTTTGTTTAAAATAGAGTCTGTCCTTGTTTTGTAATTGGAACACATTAGATTGTTTATCAAGTGTTTCAACTCTATTCAATTTTCTGTAAATTGTGTCGGAAGTCTCTTGGCTGTGTCCTTGAGCAAAGAAGTCTCTTAGTTGTGTCTTTGAGCATTGGAAGTCTCTTGCTTGCGTTCTTGAGCATTGGAAGTCTCTTACTGTGTGTTTGAGCAACTTGTAATTGATATTACATTTTAGTGAAACTCTCCTTGGAAGTGCAAGACTACTTCCGGTTTGTGGAAGGAACCTGTATAATTGCTTGTGTTCTCTTCTTATCTCTATCTCTTGTTTATTTCCGCTGCAACAGAATCTGATCTCCCATCAGACCCTGAATCCATTCAGACTTTGATCCTGCAGAATCAGATTATTACTCTTCAAGAGTTGCGAAAAGTTAACACAATTCAACCCCCCCTTCTTGTGTTTTTCTCACCTTTAGTTGGTATCAGAGCTCCAGCTCTGTTGTCATAGCACCTAACCGTGTGACAGAAAAGATCCAGAGAAAAACATGTCTTCCAGTGAACCTTCTTCTTCTGGTGCTACTTCTGGTGCTGCTATACCATATGACTATGGATCCAATAACAGCAGTAAGAAAGCTGATTATGGAAAAATTCCAAAGTTCAATGGTGATCCTGAAGAATTTTCTTGGTGGAAAACCAACTTCTACAGCTATGTCATAGGTCTTGATGAAGAACTTTGGGACATACTTGAAGATGGTGTTGGTGACTTACAACTTGATGACGAAGGTGCTGCCATTTACCGTAAACTTCACACTGCTGCTCAAAAGAAGATCTACAAGAAACATCATATGATTATAGGAACTCTTGTCACTGCTATTCCTAAATCTGAATACATGAAGATGAGTGACAAATCTACTGCTAGAGCCATGTTTGCTTCTCTTTGTGCAAACTATGAAGGAAGCAAAAAGGTCAGGGAAGCTAAAACTCTTCTATTAGTTCATCAGTATGAATTATTCAAGATGAAAGATGATGAAAGTATTGAGCAGATGTACTCAAGATTTCAAACTCTAGTATCTGGACTTCAGATACTAATGAACATTTACATAGCTTCTGACCATTTTAGCAAGATCCTAAAGAGCTTACCCTCTAGATGGAGATCAAAGGTTACTGCAATTGAGGAAGCTAAGGATTTAAACACTTTAAGTGTTGAAGATCTTGTAAGCTCTCTCAAAGTTCATGAGTTGAGTCTCAATGAACATGAATCTGCAAGAAAGTCTAAAACCATTGCTTTAAATTCAAAGGGAAGATCCTCAAAAGCTCTCAAGGTTGAAGAGTCTGAAAATGAATCTTTTGCTTCTGAAAGCTCTGACGAAGATCCTGATGTTGTTAAAGAAATGGCTATGCTTTCAAGCAGAATGCAATACCTTGCTAAAAAGAACAAGAGGTTTCTGAGCAAGAGCAGTGGGAAGGGTTTCAAAAAGGAGGAACAGAAAGGTTGCTTTAACTGCAAGAAGCCTGGGCAGGTGTACTCGAGATTTCATCAGAAGGAGGATGAAAGCATTGAGCAGATGTACTCAAGATTTCAAACTCTAGTATCTGGACTTCAGATACTAAAGAAGAGTTATATAGCTTCTGACCATGTTAGCAAGATACTAAGGAGTTTACCCTCTAGGTGGAGACCAAAAGTTAATGCAATTGAGGAAGCTAAGGATTTAAACACTTTGAGTGTTGAAGATCTTGTCAGTTCTCTCAAAGTTCATGAGTTCAGTCTCAATGAACATGAATCTGCAGGAAAGTCTAAAACCATTGCCTTAAAGTCAAAGGGAAGTTCCTCAATGGCTCTCAAAGTTGAAGAGTGTGAAAATGAATCTTCTTCTTCTGAAAGCTCTGAGGAAGATCCTGATGTTGCTAAAGAAATGGCTATGCTTTCAAGCAGAATGCAATACCTTGCTAAAACGAACAAGAAGTTTCTGAGTAAGAGCAGTGGTAAGGGTTTCAAGAAGGAAGAACAAAAAGGTTGCTTCAACTGCAAGAAGCCTGGGCAGGTGTACTCGAGATTTCAACAGAAGGAGGATGAAAGCATTGAGCAGATGTACTCAAGATTTCAAACTCTAGTATCTGGACTTCAGATACTAATGAAGAGTTACATAGCTTCTGACCATTTTAGCAAGATCCTAAAGAGCTTACCCTCTAGATGGAGACCAAAGGTTACTGCAATTGAGGAAGATAAGGATTTAAACACTTTAAGTGTTGAAGATCTTGTAAGCTCTCTCAAAGTTCATGAGTTGAGTCTCAATGAACATGAATCTGCAAGAAAGTCTAAAACCATTGCTTTAAAGTCAAAGGGAAGATCCTCAAAAGCTCTCAAGGTTGAAGAGTCTGAAAATGAATCTTTTGCTTCTGAAAGCTCTGACGAAGATCCTGATGTTGTTAAAGAAATGGCTATGCTTTCAAGCAGAATGCAATACCTTGCTAAAAAGAACAAGAGGTTTCTGAGCAAGAGCAGTGGGAAGGGTTTCAAAAAGGAGGAACAGAAAGGTTGCTTTAACTGCAAGAAGCCTGGGCAGGTGTACTCAAGATTTCAACAGAAGGAGGATGAAAGCATTGAGCAGATGTACTCAAGATTTCAAACTCTAGTATATGGACTTCAGATACTAAAGAAGAGTTATATAGCTTCTGACCATGTTAGCAAGATACTAAGGAGTTTACCCTCTAGGTGGAGACCAAAAGTTAATGCAATTGAGGAAGCTAAGGATTTAAACACTTTGAGTGTTGAAGATCTTGTCAGTTCTCTCAAAGTTCATGAGTTCAGTCTCAATGAACATGAATCTGCAAGAAAGTCTAAAACCATTGCCTTAAAGTCAAAGGGAAGTTCCTCAATGGCTCTCAAAGTTGAAGAGTGTGAAAATGAATCTTCTTCTTCTGAAAGCTCTGAGGAAGATCCTGATGTTGCTAAAGAAATGGCTATGCTTTCAAGCAGAATGCAATACCTTGCTAAAACCAACAAGAAGTTTCTGAGTAAGAGCAGTGGTAAGGGTTTCAAGAAGGAAGAACAAAAAGGTTGCTTCAACTGCAAGAAGCCTGGGCAGGTGTACTCGAGATTTCAACAGAAGGAGGATGAAAGCATTGAGCAGATGTACTCAAGATTTCAAACTCTAGTATCTGGACTTCAGATACTAATGAAGAGTTACATAGCTTCTGACCATTTTAGCAAGATCCTAAAGAGCTTACCCTCTAGATGGAGACCAAAGGTTACTGCAATTGAGGAAGCTAAGGATTTAAACACTTTAAGTGTTGAAGATCTTGTAAGCTCTCTCAAAGTTCATGAGTTGAGTCTCAATGAACATGAATCTGCAAGAAAGTCTAAAACCATTGCTTTAAAGTCAAAGGGAAGATCCTCAAAATCTCTCAAGGTTGAAGAGTCTGAAAATGAATCTTTTGCTTCTGAAAGCTCTAACGAAGATCCTGATGTTGTTAAAGAAATGGCTATGCTTTCAAGCAGAATGCAATACCTTGCTAAAAAGAATAAGAGGTTTCTGAGCAAGAGCAGTGGGAAGGGTTTCAAAAAGGAGGAACAGAAAGGTTGCTTTAACTGCAAGAAGCCTGGGCAGGTGTACTCAAGATTTCAACAGAAGGAGGATGAAAGCATTGAGCAAATGTACTCAAGATTTCAAACTCTAGTATCTGGACTTCAGATACTAAAGAAGAGTTATATAGCTTCTGACCATGTTAGCAAGATACTAAGGAGTTTACCCTCTAGGTGGAGACCAAAAGTTAATGCAGTTGAGGAAGCTAAGGATTTAAACACTTTGAGTGTTGAAGATCTTGTCAGTTCTCTCAAAGTTCATGAGTTCAGTCTCAATGAACATGAATCTGCAAGAAAGTCTAAAACCATTGCCTTAAAGTCAAAGGGAAGTTCCTCAATGGCTCTCAAAGTTGAAGAGTGTGAAAATGAATCTTCTTCTTCTGAAAGCTCTGAGGAAGATCCTGATGTTGCTAAAGAAATGGCTATGCTTTCAAGCAGAATGCAATACCTTGCTAAAACGAACAAGAAGTTTCTGAGTAAGAGTAGTGGTAAGGGTTTCAAGAAGGAAGAACAAAAAGGTTGCTTCAACTGCAAGAAGCCTGGGCAGGTGTACTCGAGATTTCAACAGAAGGAGGATGAAAGCATTGAGCAGATGTACTCAAGATTTCAAACTCTAGTATCTGGACTTCAGATACTAATGAAGAGTTACATAGCTTCTGACCATTTTAGCAAGATCCTAAAGAGCTTACCCTCTAGATGGAGACCAAAGGTTACTGCAATTGAGGAAGCTAAGGATTTATAAACTTTAAGTGTTGAAGATCTTGTAAGCTCTCTCAAAGTTCATGAGTTGAGTCTCAATGAACATGAATCTGCAAGAAAGTCTAAAACTGTTGGAACAAAGGTGTTCAGCAATACCACGTTTTGAGTTTTGATGATAACAAGGTATTAAAAAGTTGTCAATTGGATATTGCTAATATTTGTTTAAGTATGCAGGATATCAATTAAGATTTGTATCTTAGAAAGCATTCTGTTTGAACAATGTTAAAAAGCAATAAATCCATAGAAGCCTGTTGCTTGTGATTCTGTATCGAAGAGAGTCTGAAGACTGTATCGAAGAGAGTCTGAAGACTGTGCTGAAGAGAGTCTGAAGACTGTATCAGAGTCTGAAGACCATCAGAATCTGAAAACCAAGAGAGTCTGAAGATTATCAGAAGCTTAGTGCTACAGTGAGTCTGAAGCCACAAATTTGATAATCTCCTAACAAGTGATCTCTACTGCATTGCTATGCACAAAGAAACTCTAATGGAGTAACGGCTAGCTTCTAAGTCAACTTGAGCGTGGGAAGCACAAAGACAAAGATTGCAGGCCAGTACAGAGTACGTTGTACGAACTCTGTTTCCATTACTCCACTACCACGTACAGTTTGGCAACTGTGTCTACCGGTATTAATCCTCAAAGGGAATGAAATTCAAATGATGCTATTGAAGGGCTATTACCAAATCAAGCAACAGATCAACAGTCATTGATCAAGCTTCAGAAATCATTCTGATGTGCTGGAGGACTCAATGTCTCTTTCCTACGCCTATATAAAGGATAGAAGACTTGAAGGAGTGTGGGACTATATATCTTAGAAAAACTACATTGCGCTGCTTTCGTATTCAACTGAGTCTTAACATAAGCACATCATAAACTTAGATTCTTACAAACTGAGTATCCTAGAATCTCTAAGTTTCACAGAAAAACAGAGTCTGTCTTTTGTGTAAAACAGAGTCTGTCTTTGTTGTAATTGAAACACATTTTGATTGTTGTCAAGTGTTTCAACTCTATTCAATTTTCTGTAATTGTGTAAAAGTCTCTTGCTTTTGTGCTTGAGCAAAGGAAGTCTCTTGGCTGTGTCCTTGAGCATAGGAAGTCTCTTAGTTGTGTCTTTGAGCAAGGAAGTCTCTCGCCTGTGTGCTTGAGCAAGGAAGTCTCATACTGTGTGTTTGAGCAACTTGTAATTTGATATTACATTTTAGTGAACTCTACTTGGAAGTACAAGGGGGACAGGACTACTTCCGGTTTGTGGAAGGAACCTATATAATTGCTTGTGTTCTTTGTTCTCTCTTTATCTCTTGATTATTCCGCTGCAATCAGAACCTTATCTCCTATCAGACTCTGATCTCATTCAGACTCTGAGTTTAAAGGAATTAGATTCTCACTCTTCAAGAGTTGCGAAAAGAAAACACAATTCAACCCCCCCTTCTTGTGTTTTTCTCACCTTCAGTTGGTATCAGAGCTCCGGCTCTGTTGTCTTAGCACTTAACCGTGTAACAGAAAAGATCCAGAGAAAAACATGTCTTCCAGTGAACCGTCTTCTTCTGGTGCCACTTCTGGTGCTGCTATACCATATGAATATGGATCCAATAACAGCAGTAGAAAGGCTGATTATGGAAAAATTCCCAAGTTCAATGGTGATCCTGAAGAATTTTCTTGGTGGAAAACCAACTTCTATAGTTATGTCATGGGTCTTGATGAAGAACTCTGGGACATACTTGAAGATGGTGTTGGTGACTTACAACTTGATGATGATGGTGCTGCCATTGACCGCAAACTTCACACTGCTGCTCAAAAGAAAATCTATAAGAAACATCATATCATCAGAGGGGCTCTTGTCACTGCTATTCCTAAAACGGAATACATGAAGATGAGTGACAAATCTACTGCTAGAGCCATGTTTGCTTCTCTCTGTGCTAACTACGAAGGAAGCAAAAAGGTCAGGGAAGCTAAAGCTCTTCTATTAGTTCATCAATATGAACTATTTAAGATGAAAGAGGATGAAAGTATTGAGCAGATGTACTCAAGATTTCAAACTCTAGTATCTGGTCTTCAGATATTGAAGAAGAGTTACATAGCTTCTGATCATGTTAGCAAGATTTTAAGGAGCTTACCCTCTAGATGGAGACCAAAGGTCACTGCAATTGAGGAGGCTAAAGACTTAAACACTTTAAGTGTTGAAGATCTTGTAAGCTCACTCAAGGTTCATGAGTTAAGTCTCAATGAACATGATTCTGCCAGAAAATCCAAAACCATTGCTTTAAAATCAAAAGGAAGGTCTTCAAAGGCTCTCAAGGTTGAAGAATCTGAAAATGAGTCTTCAGCTTCTGAAAGCTCAGAAGAGGATCCTGATTTAGCAAAAGAAATGGCTATGCTTTCAAGCAGAATGCAGTACCTTACTAAGAAGAACAAGAGATTTCTGAGCAAGAGCAGTGGGAAGGGGTTAAAAAAGGAGGATCAGAAAGGTTGCTTCAACTGCAAGAAAACTGGACATTTTATTGCTGAGTGTCCAGAACTGCAGAAGGAGAAATCTAAGTCAAAAGGCCAACCTTCAAGTCAAGCAAGTTTAAGAAGCAGATCAAGAAAAGTCTGATGGCCATTTGGGAAGATCTTGATAATGAGTCAGGATCTGAAGATGATGATGCTGATGGTGAAGCCAATGTAGCTGTTGGACTAATGGCTACAACCGAATCTGTTAAAGAGACACCTGAGGCAGAATCAGATACAGACTCTGAAAATGAAACAGAGGTATACTCTGATCTCACAAGATCTGAACTTATAGAATCTGTCAATGAGCTTCTTGGTCATTTTAAAACTAAGACCACTGAGTTGAAGAAAGTCAAACAACAGCTTGATAAGCTGTCAAAAAGACATAATTCAACTCTGTTGGAATTAGAAGATTTAAAAGAAGAAAATATTTCTTTATTGATCAAGAAGTGTAGCTGTAAATACTTAAGTGAGCAAGATATTGCTCTGCAAGAATTTATTGCTACTGGAATTGACAGATCAAGGGTTGCATCAATGATCTATAGCACGTATCAGAACAGAGGACAGGGTCTTGGATTCATTGGAGGAAACTCAAATGAAATGACTCTGAAATCTGGTCCTGATGGAGCCAGAGAGGCGTTGAAAAATCTTTTTGTAAAAGAGTCTGATGAAGTCAACACAGAGACTCATTCAGAACCTAAAACTTCTACTTCTAAGATTCTGACTAAGTCAAAACTTCAGAATGTTAAGTTAAAGGGTCTGAAAAACTTTGAACCCAAAGCTTTAAAGTCTCAGACTCTGAAACATTCAAAGTCTGATAAACAGACTCTGAAAAAGCCAGAGTCTGAAAAACCAAAGTCTAAGTTTCAAAGAAGAGAAACTGTGAAAGGCAAGTTGAAACCTAAACCAAACGGTTCCAACCCTAAGGTTTGGGAGAAAACATTGCCAAGGATTTCAAGACATAACTTGCGAAAAGAGTTCAATGGTTCTAAGACTAACCAAAAAGGACCCATAAGAATATGGGTACCTAAGTCTGATATTATTGATGCTGCAGGTATGTCTAAAAGGACTAAGAAAGCACAAGGCTTGGTACCTAGACAGTGGGTGCTCGCGTCACATGACGGGAGAAAGGTCTATGTTCCTAACCCTAACCATGAAAGAGGGAGGAACTGTGGGATTTGGAGGAAACCAGACTGGCAAAATCATTGGTTCTGGAACCATTGGTAATTCTCTGATCTCAATCAGTAATGTGTGGTTAGTTGATGGACTTAAACATAACTTACTAAGCATAAGTCAATTATGTGACAGTGGTTATGATGTATTGTTTAATAAGAACAACTGCACAGTGGTTAACAAGGATGATCAGTCCATAGTCTTCAAGGGAAAACGGAGAAACAATGTATATAAGATAAAATTCTCAGAAATGACTGATCAGAAGGTAATGTGCCTTCTGTCAATGGGTGATAAGAAATGGATGTGGCATAGACGTTTGGGACATGCTAACTGGAGATTAATCTCTAAAATTAGCAAGTTACAACTTGTCAAAGGCCTACCAAACATTGACTATCACTCAGATGCTCTTTGCGGAGCATGTCAGAAAGGGAAAATTGTCAAGAGTCCCTTCAAGCCGAAAGAAATTGTTTCAACTTCCAGACCCTTGGAGTTACTTCATATTGACTTATTTGGACCAGTTAACACTGCATCCTTATATGGAAGTAAATATGGACTAGTTATTGTTGATGACTACAGCAGATGGTGTTGGGTTAAATTTCTGAAAACTAAAGATGATTCATATTCTGTGTTTAGTAAATTCTGCATCCAAATTCAATCAGAGAAGGAAATGAAAATCTTGAAAGTCAGAAGTGATCATGGAGGAGAATTTGAAAATGAACCGTTTGAGGTTTTCTGTGAAAAACATGGAATTATTCATGAATTCTCTGCATCTAGAACTCCACAACAAAATGGAGTTGTAGAGAGAAAGAACAGAACCTTACAAGAGATGGCTAGAACCATGATCCATGAGAACAATCTGGCTAAGCATTTTTGGGCAGAAGCAATAAACACAGCTTGTTATGTTCAGAACAGAATCTATATTAGACCTCTGTTCAACAAAACAGCTTATGAACTTTTTAAAGGAAGAAAACCCAACATATCTTATTTTCATCAGTTCGGATGTACATGTTATGTCCTGAACAACAAAGTCTACCTAAAGAAATTTGATGCCAAAGCTCAAAAGGGAATCTTTTTAGGTTACTCTGAACGCTCTAAGGCATACAGGCTGTATAATTCAGAAACACAATGTGTGGAAGAATCTATGCATGTAAGATTTGATGACAAAGAGCCTGGAAGTGAAACTCCAGTGCAAGATGAAAGTCATGAAAAATCTCAAGATTCTGATGATAACTCAGAATCTGATCAGATTCCAGAATCTGAAGATACTTCAGAAGCTGGAACAACCCCTGAAGTTCCTAATGAAGAAGCTTCTGATGAAGCTCAAGATGGTTCTCTGCAAGCTAGTCAATCCAAACAATCTTTCAAATACAAGTCTTCACATCCAGAAGATCAGATAATTGGCAATAAAGAAAGTCCTATGAGAACAAGATCGCATTTCAGACAAGAAGAGTCTGCGTTAGGATTATTATCTGTTATTGAACCAACTTCTGTTGAAGAAGCTCTTGGAGATGAAGGATGGATTCTAGCAATGCAAGAAGAACTGAATCAATTCAAAAGGAATGAAGTATGGGATCTAGTAGCTAAGCCTAATCACAAGAACATCATTGGAACCAAGTGGGTGTTCAGAAATAAGCTTAGTGAACAAGGAGAAGTAATCAGAAACAAGGTCAGACTTGTTGCACAAGGCTTCAGTCAGCAAGAAGGCATTGATTACACAGAAACTTTTGCTCCAGTTGCAAGATTGGAAGCAATCATGTTACTTCTTTCCTATGCAGTCAATCACAACATAACTTTGTATCAAATGGATGTTAAGAGTGCATTTCTTAATGGTGTCATTTCTGAAGAAGTATATGTCAAACAACCTCCTGGCTTTGAAGACTTAAAGCATCCTGAGCATGTTTATAAATTAAAGAAATCACTTTATGGCTTGAAACAAGCTCCCAGAGCTTGGTATGAAAGACTGAGTAATTTCTTGATTCAAAACAACTTTGAACGAGGACAAGTTGACACTACTCTATTCAGAAAGACTCTAAAGAAAGACATTCTTGTAGTTCAGATTTATGTTGATGATATTATCTTTGGTTCTACAAATAGTTCACTTTGCAAAGAGTTTTCACAAGTAATGCAGGATGAATTTGAAATGAGCATGATGGGAGAATTGAAGTTCTTTCTTGGAATTCAAATCAACCAATGCAAAGATGGAGTCTACGTTCATCAGTCCAAGTATACGAAAGAGCTTCTGAAGAAGTTCAATCTTGAGGACTGCAAAGAAATGAATACTCCAATGCATCCAACCTGCACTCTGAGCAAAGAAGATCAAGGAACCAAAGTTGATCAGAAGCTGTATAGAGGTATGATTGGTTCTTTGTTATACCTAACTGCATCCAGACCAGATATTTTGTACAGTGTATGTTTGTGTGCAAGGTTTCAATCAGATCCTAGAGAGTCTCACTTAACTGTTGTTAAGAGAATCTTTAGATATCTGAAAGGAACTACTAATCTTGGACTTCTTTACAAGAAATCCTCTGACTACAAGCTAGTTGGATTCTGTGATGCTGATTATGCTGGAGACAGGATTGAAAGAAAATCTACAAGTGGCAATTGTCAATTCTTGGGAGAGAATCTGATATCCTGGGCTAGCAAGAGGCAAGCAACCATTGCTCTGTCTACAGCAGAAGCAGAATACATCTCAGCTGCTAGTTGTTGTACACAGCTACTCTGGATGAAACATCAGCTTGAGGACTATCAAATAACTGAAAACCATATTCCAATTTATTGTGATAATACAGCAGCTATATGTTTGTCTAAAAATCCAATTCTGCATTCAAGAGCAAAGCATATTGATATTAAACATCATTTTATAAGAGACTATGTTCAAAAAGGAATTTTAGATATCCAATTCATTGATACTGATCATCAATGGGCTGATATATTTACTAAACCCTTATCTGTTGAAAGATTTGATTTCATAAAGAAAAATTTGAACATGTGCTATGTCTCTGGGTAATATGCGCCTCTGAAAACAGAATTCAGACTCTGAAAACCTTCAGAAGCTATCTGGGAATCAGACTCTCTTTTGGAGATTCTGATGAAAGCTTCTGGTAAAATATTCAGACTCTGGTAAGGAATCTTTAGACTCTCAGAAGCTTGTATTAGTGGAAGCGTGACTGTTAAGTTCAGTAACACCTGCCCCACTATGGTGACAGTTACTTTACGGTTTCTCAGACGTGGCCTGTCTGTATTGGGTAAGAACTCAAAAGGGCAATGATTTCATTACGATAAACAAGTTACCTTCGCTTTGTCCCAATACGTTTACGGCTGCATGCTATATTGTACTTATTGTTTGTGTTTGTTTGTCCCCTACTCTTTCCAAACAACTTTCAAACATTTTTTTTTCTCTATAAATACATAACACACACAACTCACTTCTCTTTTCACTCTTTGATTTTCTCTCTGAACAAATTTCTTGTTTTTCAATATTTTGCAAAACTTTTTGTTCTCAAATCAAACTCTTAGAAAATCCTAATGGCAAGTGATCTCATCCAATCTGGTGTCATAATCAAGTCCGGAGGTTCTTATATTATCAAACCCAGAACAATGAACATCATCAAGGAGACTCTGGAAATTCAAGTTGAATCTCCAGTAGATTTTGCTTCAATCAGTCGTCATGGAGTTGACGTTGCACCTCATTTCTTATCACAAGGAATGATGAGATACTTTGGTATGTTGAATGGACCAACATATCAGGAGCTTGTTAGAGATTTTTGGGTTAGGTCAGAAGTCTACGACAAAGCTGAAGCTACGTTGGAAGAAACAGTAGCAATCTCAAACAACCCTAGTCTTGCTGGCAAAAACAGAGACCAAATGGGTTTAAGACCGTACAATGGTCTTGAAATTAGGTCTGCTGTGATGGGAATTCCTATAGTTATCACTGAAGATGTGGTAGCCAGGGCTTGTCAGATGGAGAGCGCTGGAAAATTTCAGTGGAATGTCAACAAGAAGAGTGAATGGGCTGTTATCTGCAACAAGTTGTTATTTGAAGGGAGACCCTCAAATAAATTGGTGGATATGCATCCTACGCATAGGGTGCTTCTGAAGATTATACTGGATAGTATGCTTCAGAAAGGAGGAGGAACAGATACATTATCTGTGGATCACAAAGTTCTTCTTTATTTTCTTATCAACAAAATAAAGATCAACTTCCCTAGATATGTGATGCACCACATGTGTTGGGCCATCAAGAAGAGTCAATCAGAATCCAGGAGGCAAGTTCCTTTTGGAAGATTAATATCTGAGATTCTGTATCAAGGAGGTCTTTTGAAGGTCTTATCAGAATCTGGTGTGGTATCAGATATTCATCTAGGAACTGTGACCGGCAGAATCATCAATGGCAAGACTCTACAGTACATGAAGATTGTCAAGAGATTCAATCCCTCTAAGCATGATATGAGAGAATCCTATGTACAATCTGATTTGATGATGGACTTCCCTCCCATATCCAAAGAAGATAATCCTGAAGTTCTTGCTAGATTTGTGGTGGATTACTTCAAGGAGACTGGTAGAATAATCAACTATTCTGCTATTCCTGACACTGCTGGAGGAGGCCCTCTTAAGGTCAAAGGAAAAAGGACCAAGGAAGTGATTCTCAAGGAAAAGGAAGAGAAGCAGGAGCCTCTTAAGAAAAAGATCAAATCTTCTGCTCTTCCTGGAGTTTCAATTGGTTCTTCTTCTGCATCTTCTGCACTTCGTGAAATTAAGGATGGGAAGAAGGCTAAGAAAGATGAGAAGAAGGCTAAGAAAGCTGATAAGAAAGCAATAATGGGCAAAACTGACAGAGACTATGACAAGCTAGCTCAAGAAATTGCTGATTTCATTGATTCTGACTCTGCAGGTGAAGAGAGTCAGATCAAGAAAAGAAAGGTGGAAGTGATTCCTGTGGCTAAGGATGTAGCACAGAAGATAGGTACTTCTGTATCTATGATTGAGGATGAACACACTGCTGGCAAGGTTATGGCAGCATATTTGATTGCTGAAGAGTTGAAGGAAGAGACTGTCAAGGAAGCTGCTAAGTTACTTGCTTCTGCTCTTAAACAGAAGAGTACTTCAGAACCTGCAGAAGCTGAGTTATCAGAAGCTACTGTGTCTGATCATTTTGCCTCTCCAGAAGCTGGCATTGGCACCTCTGGCAACGTGGCATATAGCTCATCTTCTTCTTTGAATCATGAGTCAGAATCAGATTCAGAATCTGACAACAAACCCTTGAGCCAAATTCTTCCATCTCTCAAAAATTCATCTCCCTCACCAATCAAACCCACATCATCCCTTAACCCACTTGACCAGGCAGTAGTGGATTATGTTGATTCAACTATGGACAGAGTAATTCAAGACACAATTACAGTGTCTATGAATCTTCCTGCTGACCATCCTGCTCAACCCTCATTCCTCAAACCACTTCAGGTAATTGAACCTTCTAAAAAACCTAAAGCAACCATTCAATCCAAACAACCACCCTCCCAAACTGAAACCATTTGTGTAGACTCTCCAGACACTCTAGATTCTCTTGAAAAACATCTGGGGGAGAACTACCAAAAACCCCTGCAAAATTCAAAACAACAAAAGCTACTTCATCCATTTCCAAACCAGACCCTGTACCTGTACCTACAGAGAATCTGACCTTAGCCTCTGTTGAACCTTCAGAACTTGTTGTTGAACCAGCTTCTGAAAATCTAGAACAAGTCTCTGATATCGTATCAGGAACTGTAACATCATGTAAAGCTCAGACCAGAAGAGTTTCTCAATCACTCTGTGATCCTATAACCTTTTTCCCTTTTGAAACTTTTCTAGCTTTGAGAGCTTCTCTACCCTCAACCTCTGAACCTCAAACTGACTTATTTGATTCAAATAAGATTGATGAGTTTTATGCTTCTTCATGCAATAAGCTCAAAGAAGTTATTGAGCAAAGGTATATGCCAATACTTAATGTGAGCTATGAGGACAAGTTCTCTACAGTAAAGACTGAGTTTTTGGATTTTATCACCAAAATTCAAAAAGCTGCTGCCAGGGAACAAGCTCTAATCACTGCCAAGCATGTTGAAGAAGTTAAGCAGGCTGAGAAAGTTGTAGCTATGATAAATGCTCCTATTCTGAGGATAAGAGATACACCCTTCTTTGATGAGAATCAGTATATTCCTAGAGAATCAGTGGCTTACAATTCTTTGAAGAGGAAGATGTATAGAATTCAAGAAGAAGCTAGACTGGAAAGAGAAGAACATTTGCGAAGAACTGAGGCTCTGGAAGAGATGGTAAAGAAACAGCAAGAGGATCTCCAGAAACTGATGGATCATCTTGCCAAACAAAACCAACCTTAGTTTAATTTTGTTTTGTTTTATTTTGTAATTCTTGATTGCTTCTTCTGAACTGGTTGTTGCTTCTTTTTATACAAGTTGTTTTTCTCTTTACTATTTGCATTTCAATTCTTTTTATGCTCTGAATCTTCTGTGTTTTCCCTCTGAATCTCTTTCTTCTTTAAAACATGTTTACACCCTTACCTTAAGTCATTTAAAAAGGGGGAGGAACCATGTTCTGAACTTTTTTTGTTGATGACAAAAGGGGGAGAAGGGAAAGTATTTATGTCAGGGAGAAGGGAACCTTCTTTTAATTACATTGCATGTATACGTAAAAGTTAAAGGGAAATTTGCGAAAGGTGCTTAGTTAAACTCTGAGCCCTGTTTAAGAATCAATTTTCTATATATTCTGAGTATGAATTTGATTGCGTTTGAAAAACAATTTAATTAACCTGGATAGAACTCAAGATGAGCTTACAAACCTCAACTTAAGAACTATCAGACTCAGGGGGAGTCAGAGCTTTCAAACCTCAGACTCTGAGCTTACAAACCTCAGAACCCCTTAAGTCAACTTGTTAATTAGATTAACAACAATTGACCTTTTAAATACTAATGTTTGTCATCATCAAAAAGGGGGAGATTGTTGGAACAAAGGTGTTCAGCAATACCACGTTTTGAGTTTTGATGATAACAAGGTATTAAAAAGTTGTCAATTAGATATTGCTAATATTTGTTTAAGTATGCAGGATATCAATTAAGATTTGTATCTTAGAAAGCATTTTGTTTGAACAATGTTAAAAAGCAATAAATCCATAGAAGCCTGTTGCTTGTGATTCTGTATCGAAGAGAGTCTGAAGACTGTATCGAAGAGAGTCTGAAGACTGTGCTGAAGAGAGTCTGAAGACTGTATCAGAGTCTGAAGACCATCAGAATCTGAAAACTAAGAGAGTCTGAAGATTATCAGAAGCTTAGTGCTACAGTGAGTCTGAAGCCACAAATTTGATAATCTCCTAACAAGTGATCTCTACTGCATTGCTATGCACAAAGAAACTCTAATGGAGTAACGGCTAGCTTCTAAGTCAACTTGAGCGTGGGAAGCACAAAGACAAAGATTGCAGGCCAGTACAGAGTACGTTGTACGAACTCTGTTTCCATTACTCCACTACCACGTACAGTTTGGCAACTGTGTCTACCGGTATTAATCCTCAAAGGGAATGAAATTCAAATGATGCTATTGAAGGGCTATTACCAAATCAAGCAACAGATCAACAGTCATTGATCAAGCTTCAGAAATCATTCTGATGTGCTGGAGGACTCAATGTCTCTTTCCTACGCCTATATAAAGGATAGAAGACTTGAAGGAGTGTGGGACTCTATATCTTAGAAAAACTACATTGCGCTGCTTTCGTATTCAACTGAGTCTTAACATAAGCACATCATAAACTTAGATTCTTACAAACTGAGTATCCTAGAATCTCTAAGTTTCACAGAAAAACAGAGTCTGTCTTTTGTGTAAAACAGAGTCTGGCTTTGTTGTAATTGAAACACATTTTGATTGTTGTCAAGTGTTTCAACTCTATTCAATTTTCTGTAATTGTGTAAAAGTCTCTTGATTTTGTCCTTGAGCAAAGGAAGTCTCTTGGCTGTGTCCTTGAGCATAGGAAGTCTCTTAGTTGTGTCTTTGAGCAAGGAAGTCTCTCGCCTGTGTGCTTGAGCAAGGAAGTCTCATACTGTGTGTTTGAGCAACTTGTAATTTGATATTACATTTTAGTGAACTCTCCTTGGAAGTACAAGGGGGACAGGACTACTTCCGGTTTGTGGAAGGAACCTGTATAATTGCTTGTGTTCTTTGTTCTCTCTTTATCTCTTGATTATTCCGCTGCAATCAGAACCTAATCTCCTATCAGACTCTGATCTCATTCAGACTCTGAGTTTAAAGGAATTAGATTCTCACTCTTCAAGAGTTGCGAAAAGAAAACACAATTCAACCCCCCCTTCTTGTGTTTTTCTCACCTTCAAAAACCATTGCTTTAAATTCAAAGGGAAGATCCTCAAAAGCTCTCAAGGTTGAAGAGTCTGAAAATGAATCTTTTGCTTCTGAAAGCTCTGACGAAGATCCTGATGTTGTTAAAGAAATGGCTATGCTTTCAAGCAGAATGTAATACCTTGCTAAAAAGAACAAGAGGTTTCTGAGCAAGAGCAGTGGGAAGGGTTTCAAAAAGGAGGAACAGAAAGGTTGCTTTAACTGCAAGAAGCCTGGGCAGGTGTACTCAAGATTTCAACAGAAGGAGGATGAAAGCATTGAGCAAATGTACTCAAGATTTCAAACTCTAGTATCTGGACTTCAGATACTAAAGAAGAGTTATATAGCTTCTGACCATGTTAGCAAGATACTAAGGAGTTTACCCTCTAGGTGGAGACCAAAAGTTAATGCAATTGAGGAAGCTAAGGATTTAAACACTTTGAGTGTTGAAGATCTTGTCAGTTCTCTCAAAGTTCATGAGTTCAGTCTCAATGAACATGAATCTGCAAGAAAGTCTAAAACCATTGCCTTAAAGTCAAAGGGAAGTTCCTCAATGGCTCTCAAAGTTGAAGAGTGTGAAAATGTATCTTCTTCTTCTGAAAGCTCTGAGGAAGATCCTGATGTTGCTAAAGAAATGGCTATGCTTTCAAGCAGAATGCAATACCTTGCTAAAACGAACAAGAAGTTTCTGAGTAAAAGCAGTGGTAAGGGTTTCAAGAAGGAAGAACAAAAAGGTTGCTTCAACTGCAAGAAGCCTGGGCAGGTGTACTCGAGATTTCAACAGAAGGAGGATGAAAACATTGAGCAGATGTACTCAAGATTTCAAACTCTAGTATCTGGACTTCAGATACTAATGAAGAGTTACATAGCTTCTGACCATTTTAGCAAGATCCTAAAGAGCTTACCCTCTAGATGGAGACCAAAGGTTACTGCAATTGAGGAAGCTAAGGATTTAAACACTTTAAGTGTTGAAGATCTTGTAAGCTCTCTCAAAGTTCATGAGTTGAGTCTCAATGAACATGAATCTGCAAGAAAGTCTAAAACCATTGCTTTAAAGTCAAAGGGAAGATCCTCAAAAGCACTCAAGGTTGAAGAGTCTGAAAATGAATCTTTTGCTTCTGAAAGCTCTGACGAAGATCCTGATGTTGTTAAAGAAATGGCTATGCTTTCAAGCAGAATGCAATACCTTGCTAAAACGAACAAGAAGTTTCTGAGGAAGAGCAGTGGTAAGGGTTTCAAGAAGGAAGAACAAAAAGGTTGCTTCAACTGCAAGAAGCCTGGGCAGGTGTACTCGAGATTTCAACAGAAGGAGGATGAAAGCATTGAGCAGATGTACTCAAGATTTCAAACTCTAGTATCTGGACTTCAGATACTAATGAAGAGTTACATAGCTTCTGACCATTTTAGCAAGATCCTAAAGAGCTTACCCTCTAGATGGAGACCAAAGGTTACTGCAATTGAGGAAGCTAAGGATTTAAACACTTTAAGTGTTGAAGATCTTGTAAGCTCTCTCAAAGTTCATGAGTTGAGTCTCAATGAACATGAATCTGCAAGAAAGTCTAAAACCATTGCTTTAAAGTCAAAGGGAAGATCCTCAAAAGCACTCAAGGTTGAAGAGTCTGAAAATGAATCTTTTGCTTCTGAAAGCTCTGACGAAGATCCTGATGTTGTTAAAGAAATGGCTATGCTTTCAAGCAGAATGCAATACCTTGCTAAAACGAACAAGAAGTTTCTGAGGAAGAGCAGTGGTAAGGGTTTCAAGAAGGAAGAACAAAAAGGTTGCTTCAACTGCAAGAAGCCTGGGCAGGTGTACTCGAGATTTCAACAGAAGGAGGATGAAAGCATTGAGCAAATGTACTCAAGATTTCAAACTCTAGTATCTGGACTTCAGATACTAATGAAGAGTTACATAGCTTCTGACCATTTTAGCAAGATCCTAAAGAGCTTACCCTCTAGATGGAGACCAAAGGTTACTGCAATTGAGGAAGCTAAGGATTTAAACACTTTAAGTGTTGAAGATCTTGTAAGCTCTCTCAAAGTTCATGAGTTGAGTCTCAATGAACATGAATCTGCAAGAAAGTCTAAAACCATTGCTTTAAAGTCAAAGGGAAGATCCTCAAAAGCTCTCAAGGTTGAAGAGTCTGAAAATGAATCTTTTGATTCTGAAAGCTCTGACGAAGATCCTGATGTTGTTAAAGAAATGGCTATGCTTTCAAGCAGAATGCAATACCTTGCTAAAAAGAACAAGAGGTTTCTGAGCAAGAGCAGTGGGAAGGGTTTCAAAAAGGAGGAACAGAAAGGTTGCTTTAACTGCAAGAAGCCTGGGCAGGTGTACTCAAGATTTCAACAGAAGGAGGATGAAAGCATTGAGCAAATGTACTCAAGATTTCAAACTCTAGTATCTGGACTTCAGTTACTAAAGAAGAGTTATATAGCTTCTGACCATGTTAGCAAGATACTAAGGAGTTTACCCTCTAGGTGGAGACCAAAAGTTAATGCAATTGAGGAAGCTAAGGATTTAAACACTTTGAGTGTTGAAGATCTTGTCAGTTCTCTCAAAGTTCATGAGTTCAGTCTCAATGAACATGAATCTGCAAGAAAGTCTAAAACCATTGCCTTAAAGTCAAAGGGAAGTTCCTCAATGGCTCTCAAAGTTGAAGAGTGTGAAAATGAATCTTCTTCTTCTGAAAGCTCTAAGGAAGATCCTGATGTTGCTAAAGAAATGGCTATGCTTTCAAGCAGAATGCAATACCTTGCTAAAACGAACAAGAAGTTTCTGAGTAAGAGCAGTGGTAAGGGTTTCAAGAAGGAAGAACAAAAAGGTTGCTTCAACTGCAAGAAGCCTGGGCAGGTGTACTCGAGATTTCAACAGAAGGAGGATGAAAGCATTGAGCAGATGTACTCAAGATTTCAAACTCTAGTATCTGGACTTCAGATACTAATGAAGAGTTACATAGCTTCTGACCATTTTAGCAAGATCCTAAAGAGCTTACCCTCTAGATGGAGACCAAAGGTTACTGCAATTGAGGAAGCTAAGGATTTAAACACTTTAAGTGTTGAAGATCTTGTAAGCTCTCTCAAAGTTCATGAGTTGAGTCTCAATGAACATGAATCTGCAAGAAAGTCTAAAACCATTGCTTTAAAGTCAAAGGGAAGATCCTCAAAAGCACTCAAGGTTGAAGAGTCTGAAAATGAATCTTTTGCTTCTGAAAGCTCTGACGAAGATCCTGATGTTGTTAAAGAAATGGCTATGCTTTCAAGCATAATGCAATACCTTGCTAAAACGAACAAGAAGTTTCTGAGGAAGAGCAGTGGTAAGGGTTTCAAGAAGGAAGAACAAAAAGGTTGCTTCAACTGCAAGAAGCCTGGGCAGGTGTACTCGAGATTTCAACAGAAGGAGGATGAAAGCATTGAGCAAATGTACTCAAGATTTCAAACTCTAGTATCTGGACTTCAGATACTAATGAAGAGTTACATAGCTTCTGACCATTTTAGCAAGATCCTAAAGAGCTTACCCTCTAGATGGAGACCAAAGGTTACTGCAATTGAGGAAGCTAAGGATTTAAACACTTTAAGTGTTGAAGATCTTGTAAGCTCTCTCAAAGTTCATGAGTTGAGTCTCAATGAACATGAATCTGCAAGAAAGTCTAAAACCATTGCTTTAAAGTCAAAGGGAAGATCCTCAAAAGCTCTCAAGGTTGAAGAGTCTGAAAATGAATCTTTTGCTTCTGAAAGCTCTGACGAAGATCCTGATGTTGTTAAAGAAATGGCTATGCTTTCAAGCAGAATGCAATACCTTGCTAAAAAGAACAAGAGGTTTCTGAGCAAGAGCAGTGGGAAGGGTTTCAAAAAGGAGGAACAGAAAGGTTGCTTTAACTGCAAGAAGCCTGGGCAGGTGTACTCAAGATTTCAACAGAAGGAGGATGAAAGCATTGAGCAAATGTACTCAAGATTTCAAACTCTAGTATCTGGACTTCAGATACTAAAGAAGAGTTATATAGCTTCTGACCATGTTAGCAAGATACTAAGGAGTTTACCCTCTAGGTGGAGACCAAAAGTTAATGCAATTGAGGAAGCTAAGGATTTAAACACTTTGAGTGTTGAAGATCTTGTCAGTTCTCTCAAAGTTCATGAGTTCAGTCTCAATGAACATGAATCTGCAAGAAAGTCTAAAACCATTGCCTTAAAGTCAAAGGGAAGTTCCTCAATGGCTCTCAAAGTTGAAGAGTGTGAAAATGAATCTTCTTCTTCTGAAAGCTCTGAGGAAGATCCTGATGTTGCTAAAGAAATGGCTATGCTTTCAAGCAGAATACAATACCTTGCTAAAACGAACAAGAAGTTTCTGAGTAAGAGCAGTGGTAAGGGTTTCAAGAAGGAAGAACAAAAAGGTTGCTTCAACTGCAAGAAGCCTGGGCAGGTGTACTCGAGATTTCAACAGAAGGAGGATGAAAGCATTGAGCAGATGTACTCAAGATTTCAAACTCTAGTATCTGGACTTCAGATACTAATGAAGAGTTACATAGCTTCTGACCATTTTAGCAAGATCCTAAAGAGCTTACCCTCTAGATGGAGACCAAAGGTTACTGCAATTGAGGAAGCTAAGGATTTAAACACTTTAAGTGTTGAAGATCTTGTAAGCTCTCTCAAAGTTCATGAGTTGAGTCTCAATGAACATGAATCTGCAAGAAAGTCTAAAACCATTGCTTTAAAGTCAAAGGGAAGATCCTCAAAAGCACTCAAGGTTGAAGAGTCTGAAAATGAATCTTTTGCTTCTGAAAGCTCTGACGAAGATTCAGATGTTGTTAAAGAAATGGCTATGCTTTCAAGCAGAATGCAATACCTTGCTAAAACAAACAAGAAGTTTCTGAGGAAGAGCAGTGGTAAGGGTTTCAAGAAGGAAGAACAAAAAGGTTGCTTCAACTGCAAGAAGCCTGGGCAGGTGTACTCGAGATTTCAACAGAAGGAGGATGAAAGCATTGAGCAAATGTACTCAAGATTTCAAACTCTAGTATCTGGACTTCAGATACTAATGAAGAGTTACATAGCTTCTGACCATTTTAGCAAGATCCTAAAGAGCTTACCCTCTAGATGGAGACCAAAGGTTACTGCAATTGAGGAAGCTAAGGATTTAAACACTTTAAGTGTTGAAGATCTTGTAAGCTCTCTCAAAGTTCATGAGTTGAGTCTCAATGAACATGAATCTGCAAGAAAGTCTAAAACCATTGCTTTAAAGTCAAAGGGAAGATCCTCAAAAGCTCTCAAGGTTGAAGAGTCTGAAAATGAATCTTTTGCTTCTGAAAGCTCTGACGAAGATCCTGATGTTGTTAAAGAAATGGCTATGCTTTCAAGCAGAATGCAATACCTTGCTAAAAAGAACAAGAGGTTTCTGAGCAAGAGCAGTGGGAAGGGTTTCAAAAAGGAGGAACAGAAAGGTTGCTTTAACTGCAAGAAGCCTGGGCAGGTGTACTCAAGATTTCAACAGAAGGAGGATGAAAGCATTGAGCAAATGTACTCAAGATTTCAAACTCTAGTATCTGGACTTCAGATACTAAAGAAGAGTTATATAGCTTCTGACCATGTTAGCAAGATACTAAGGAGTTTACCCTCTAGGTGGAGACCAAAAGTTAATGCAATTGAGGAAGCTAAGGATTTAAACACTTTGAGTGTTGAAGATCTTGTCAGTTCTCTCAAAGTTCATGAGTTCAGTCTCAATGAACATGAATCTGCAAGAAAGTCTAAAACCATTGCCTTAAAGTCAAAGGGAAGTTCCTCAATGGCTCTCAAAGTTGAAGAGTGTGAAAATGAATCTTCTTCTTCTGAAAGCTCTGAGGAAGATCCTGATGTTGCTAAAGAAATGGCTATGCTTTCAAGCAGAATGCAATACCTTGCTAAAACGAACAAGAAGTTTCTGAGTAAGAGCAGTGGTAAGGGTTTCAAGAAGGAAGAACAAAAAGGTTGCTTCAACTGCAAGAAGCCTGGGCAGGTGTACTCGAGATTTCAACAGAAGGAGGATGAAAGCATTGAGCAGATGTACTCAAGATTTCAAACTCTAGTATCTGGACTTCAGATACTAATGAAGAGTTACATAGCTTCTGACCATTTTAGCAAGATCCTAAAGAGCTTACCCTCTAGATGGAGACCAAAGGTTACTGCAATTGAGGAAGCTAAGGATTTAAACACTTTAAGTGTTGAAGATCTTGTAAGCTCTCTCAAAGTTCATGAGTTGAGTCTCAATGAACATGAATCTGCAAGAAAGTCTAAAACCATTGCTTTAAAGTCAAAGGGAAGATCCTCAAAAGCACTCAAGGTTGAAGAGTCTGAAAATGAATCTTTTGCTTCTGAAAGCTCTGACGAAGATTCAGATGTTGTTAAAGAAATGGCTATGCTTTCAAGCAGAATGCAATACCTTGCTAAAACGAACAAGAAGTTTCTGAGGAAGAGCAGTGGTAAGGGTTTCAAGAAGGAAGAACAAAAAGGTTGCTTCAACTGCAAGAAGCCTGGGCAGGTGTACTCGAGATTTCAACAGAAGGAGGATGAAAGCATTGAGCAAATGTACTCAAGATTTCAAACTCTAGTATCTGGACTTCAGATACTAATGAAGAGTTACATAGCTTCTGACCATTTTAGCAAGATCCTAAAGAGCTTACCCTCTAGATGGAGACCAAAGGTTACTGCAATTGAGGAAGCTAAGGATTTAAACACTTTAAGTGTTGAAGATCTTGTAAGCTCTCTCAAAGTTCATGAGTTGAGTCTCAATGAACATGAATCTGCAAGAAAGTCTAAAACCATTGCTTTAAAGTCAAAGGGAAGATCCTCAAAAGCTCTCAAGGTTGAAGAGTCTGAAAATGAATCTTTTGCTTCTGAAAGCTCTAACGAAGATCCTGATGTTGTTAAAGAAATGGCTATGCTTTCAAGCAGAATGCAATACCTTGCTAAAAAGAACAAGAGGTTTCTGAGCAAGAGCAGTGGGAAGGGTTTCAAAAAGGAGGAACAGAAAGGTTGCTTTAACTGCAAGAAGCCTGGGCAGGTGTACTCAAGATTTCAACAGAAGGAGGATGAAAGCATTGAGCAAATGTACTCAAGATTTCAAACTCTAGTATCTGGACTTCAGATACTAAAGAAGAGTTATATAGCTTCTGACCATGTTAGCAAGATACTAAGGAGTTTACCCTCTAGGTGGAGACCAAAAGGTAATGCAATTGAGGAAGCTAAGGATTTAAACACTTTGAGTGTTGAAGATCTTGTCAGTTCTCTCAAAGTTCATGAGTTCAGTCTCAATGAACATGAATCTGCAAGAAAGTCTAAAACCATTGCCTTAAAGTCAAAGGGAAGTTCCTCAATGGCTCTCAAAGTTGAAGAGTGTGAAAATGAATCTTCTTCTTCTGAAAGCTCTGAGGAAGATCCTGATGTTGCTAAAGAAATGGCTATGCTTTCAAGCAGAATGCAATACCTTGCTAAAACGAACAAGAAGTTTCTGAGTAAGAGCAGTGGTAAGGGTTTCAAGAAGGAAGAACAAAAAGGTTGCTTCAACTGCAAGAAGCCTGGGCAGGTGTACTCGAGATTTCAACAGAAGGAGGATGAAAGCATTGAGCAGATGTACTCAAGATTTCAAACTCTAGTATCTGGACTTCAGATACTAATGAAGAGTTACATAGCTTCTGACCATTTTAGCAAGATCCTAAAGAGCTTACCCTCTAGATGGAGACCAAAGGTTACTGCAATTGAGGAAGCTAAGGATTTAAACACTTTAAGTGTTGAAGATCTTGTAAGCTCTCTCAAAGTTCATGAGTTGAGTCTCAATGAACATGAATCTGCAAGAAAGTCTAAAACCATTGCTTTAAAGTCAAAGGGAAGATCCTCAAAAGCACTCAAGGTTGAAGAGTCTGAAAATGAATCTTTTGCTTCTGAAAGCTCTGACGAAGATCCTGATGTTGTTAAAGAAATGGCTATGCTTTCAAGCAGAATGCAATACCTTGCTAAAAAGAACAAGAGGTTTCTGAGCAAGAGCAGTGGGAAGGGTTTCAAAAAGGAGGAACAGAAAGGTTGCTTCAACTGCAAGAAGCCTGGGCAGGTGTACTCGAGATTTCAACAGAAGGAGGATGAAAGCATTGAGCAAATGTACTCAAGATTTCAAACTCTAGTATCTGGACTTCAGATACTAAAGAAGAGTTATATAGCTTCTGACCATGTTAGCAAGATACTAAGGAGTTTACCCTCTAGGTGGAGACCAAAAGTTAATGCAATTGAGGAAGCTAAGGATTTAAACACTTTGAGTGTTGAAGATCTTGTCAGTTCTCTCAAAGTTCATGAGTTCAGTCTCAATGAACATGAATCTGCAAGAAAGTCTAAAACCATTTGCCTTAAAGTCAAAGGGAAGTTCCTCAATGGCTCTCAAAGTTGAAGAGTGTGAAAATGAATCTTCTTCTTCTGAAAGCTCTGAGGAAGATCCTGATGTTGCTAAAGAAATGGCTATGCTTTCAAGAAGAATGCAATACCTTGCTAAAACGAACAAGAAGTTTCTGAGTAAGAGCCGTGGTAAGGGTTTCAAGAAGGAAGAACAAAAAGGTTGCTTCAACTGCAAGAAGCCTGGGCAGGTGTACTCGAGATTTCAACAGAAGGAGGATGAAAGCATTGAGCAGATGTACTCAAGATTTCAAACTCTAGTATCTGGACTTCAGATACTAATGAAGAGTTACATAGCTTCTGACCATTTTAGCAAGATCCTAAAGAGCTTACCCTCTAGATGGAGACCAAAGGTTACTGCAATTGAGGAAGCTAAGGATTTAAACACTTTAAGTGTTGAAGATCTTGTAAGCTCTCTCAAAGTTCATGAGTTGAGTCTCAATGAACATGAATCTGCAAGAAAGTCTAAAACCATTGCTTTAAAGTCCAAGGGAAGATCCTCAAAAGCTCTCAAGGTTGAAGAGTCTGAAAATGAATCTTTTGCTTCTGAAAGCTCTGACGAAGATCCTGATGTTGTTAAAGAAATGGCTATGCTTTCAAGCAGAATGCAATACCTTGCTAAAAAGAACAAGAGGTTTCTGAGCAAGAGCAGTGGGAAGGGTTTCAAAAAGGAGGAACAGAAAGGTTGCTTTAACTGCAAGAAGCCTGGGCAGGTGTACTCAAGATTTCAACAGAAGGAGGATGAAAGCATTGAGCAGATGTACTCAAGATTTCAAACTCTAGTATCTGGACTTCAGATACTAAAGAAGAGTTATATAGCTTCTGACCATGTTAGCAAGATACTAAGGAGTTTACCCTCTAGGTGGAGACCAAAAGTTAATGCAATTGAGGAAGCTAAGGATTTAAACACTTTGAGTGTTGAAGATCTTGTCAGTTCTCTCAAAGTTCATGAGTTCAGTCTCAATGAACATGAATCTGCAAGAAAGTCTAAAACCATTGCCTTAAAGTCAAAGGGAAGTTCCTCAATGGCTCTCAAAGTTGAAGAGTGTGAAAATGAATCTTCTTCTTCTGAAAGCTCTGAGGAAGATCCTGATGTTGCTAAAGAAATGGCTATGCTTTCAAGCAGAATGCAATACCTTGCTAAAACGAACAAGAAGTTTCTGAGTAAGAGCAGTGGTAAGGGTTTCAAGAAGGAAGAACAAAAAGGTTGCTTCAACTGCAAGAAGCCTGGGCAGGTGTACTCGAGATTTCAACAGAAGGAGGATGAAAGCATTGAGCAGATGTACTCAAGATTTCAAACTCTAGTATCTGGACTTCAGATACTAATGAAGAGTTACATAGCTTCTGACCATTTTAGCAAGATCCTAAAGAGCTTACTCTCTAGATGGAGACCAAAGGTTACTGCAATTGAGGAAGCTAAGGATTTAAACACTTTAAGTGTTGAAGATCTTGTAAGCTCTCTCAAAGTTCATGAGTTGAGTCTCAATGAACATGAATCTGCAAGAAAGTCTAAAACCATTGCTTTAAAGTCAAAGGGAAGATCCTCAAAAGCACTCAAGGTTGAAGAGTCTGAAAATGAATCTTTTGCTTCTGAAAGCTCTGACGAAGATCCTGATGTTGTTAAAGAAATGGCTATGCTTTCAAGCAGAATGGAATACCTTGCTAAAACGAACAAGAAGTTTCTGAGGAAGAGCAGTGGTAAGGGTTTCAAGAAGGAAGAACAAAAAGGTTGCTTCAACTGCAAGAAGCCTGGGCAGGTGTACTAGAGATTTCAACAGAAGGAGGATGAAAGCATTGAGCAAATGTACTCAAGATTTCAAACTCTAGTATCTGGACTTCAGATACTAATGAAGAGTTACATAGCTTCTGACCATTTTAGCAAGATCCTAAAGAGCTTACCCTCTAGATGGAGACCAAAGGTTACTGCAATTGAGGAAGCTAAGGATTTAAACACTTTAAGTGTTGAAGATCTTGTAAGCTCTCTCAAAGTTCATGAGTTGAGTCTCAATGAACATGAATCTGCAAGAAAGTCTAAAACCATTGCTTTAAAGTCAAAGGGAAGATCCTCAAAAGCTCTCAAGGTTGAAGAGTCTGAAAATGAATCTTTTGCTTCTGAAAGCTCTGACGAAGATCCTGATGTTGTTAAAGAAATGGCTATGCTTTCAAGCAGAATGTAATACCTTGCTAAAAAGAACAAGAGGTTTCTGAGCAAGAGCAGTGGGAAGGGTTTCAAAAAGGAGGAACAGAAAGGTTGCTTTAACTGCAAGAAGCCTGGGCAGGTGTACTCAAGATTTCAACAGAAGGAGGATGAAAGCATTGAGCAAATGTACTCAAGATTTCAAACTCTAGTATCTGGACTTCAGATACTAAAGAAGAGTTATATAGCTTCTGACCATGTTAGCAAGATACTAAGGAGTTTACCCTCTAGGTGGAGACCAAAAGTTAATGCAATTGAGGAAGCTAAGGATTTAAACACTTTGAGTGTTGAAGATCTTGTCAGTTCTCTCAAAGTTCATGAGTTCAGTCTCAATGAACATGAATCTGCAAGAAAGTCTAAAACCATTGCCTTGAAGTCAAAGGGAAGTTCCTCAATGGCTCTCAAAGTTGAAGAGTGTGAAAATGAATCTTCTTCTTCTGAAAGCTCTGAGGAAGATCCTGATGTTGCTAAAGAAATGGCTATGCTTTCAAGCAGAATGCAATACCTTGCTAAAACGAACAAGAAGTTTCTGAGTAAGAGCAGTGGTAAGGGTTTCAAGAAGGAAGAACAAAAAGGTTGCTTCAACTGCAAGAAGCCTGGGCAGGTGTACTCGAGATTTCAACAGAAGGAGGATGAAAGCATTGAGCAAATGTACTCAAGATTTCAAACTCTAGTATCTGGACTTCAGATACTAAAGAAGAGTTATATAGCTTCTGACCATGTTAGCAAGATACTAAGGAGTTTACCCTCTAGGTGGAGACCAAAAGTTAATGCAATTGAGGAAGCTAAGGATTTAAACACTTTGAGTGTTGAAGATCTTGTCAGTTCTCTCAAAGTTCATGAGTTCAGTCTCAATGAACATGAATCTGCAAGAAAGTCTAAAACCATTTGCCTTAAAGTCAAAGGGAAGTTCCTCAATGGCTCTCAAAGTTGAAGAGTGTGAAAATGAATCTTCTTCTTCTGAAAGCTCTGAGGAAGATCCTGATGTTGCTAAAGAAATGGCTATGCTTTCAAGAAGAATGCAATACCTTGCTAAAACAAACAAGAAGTTTCTGAGTAAGAGCAGTGGTAAGGGTTTCAAGAAGGAAGAACAAAAAGGTTGCTTCAACTGCAAGAAGCCTGGGCAGGTGTACTCGAGATTTCAACAGAAGGAGGATGAAAGCATTGAGCAAATGTACTCAAGATTTCAAACTCTAGTATCTGGACTTCAGATACTAATGAAGAGTTACATAGCTTCTGACCATTTTAGCAAGATCCTAAAGAGCTTACCCTCTAGATGGAGACCAAAGGTTACTGCAATTGAGGAAGCTAAGGATTTAAACACTTTAAGTGTTGAAGATCTTGTAAGCTCTCTCAAAGTTCATGAGTTGAGTCTCAATGAACATGAATCTGCAAGAAAGTCTAAAACCATTGCTTTAAAGTCAAAGGGAAGATCCTCAAAAGCACTCAAGGTTGAAGAGTCTGAAAATGAATCTTTTGCTTCTGAAAGCTCTGACGAAGATCCTGATGTTGTTAAAGAAATGGCTATGCTTTCAAGCAGAATGCAATACCTTGCTAAAAAGAACAAGAGGTTTCTGAGCAAGAGCAGTGGGAAGGGTTTCAAAAAGGAGGAACAGAAAGGTTGCTTCAACTGCAAGAAGCCTGGGCAGGTGTACTCGAGATTTCAACAGAAGGAGGATGAAAGCATTGAGCAAATGTACTCAAGATTTCAAACTCTAGTATCTGGACTTCAGATACTAAAGAAGAGTTATATAGCTTCTGACCATGTTAGCAAGATACTAAGGAGTTTACCCTCTAGGTGGAGACCAAAAGTTAATGCAATTGAGGAAGCTAAGGATTTAAACACTTTGAGTGTTGAAGATCTTGTCAGTTCTTTCAAAGTTCATGAGTTCAGTCTCAATGAACATGAATCTGCAAGAAAGTCTAAAACCATTTGCCTTAAAGTCAAAGGGAAGTTCCTCAATGGCTCTCAAAGTTGAAGAGTGTGAAAATGAATCTTCTTCTTCTGAAAGCTCTGAGGAAGATCCTGATGTTGCTAAAGAAATGGCTATGCTTTCAAGAAGAATGCAATACCTTGCTAAAACAAACAAGAAGTTTCTGAGTAAGAGCAGTGGTAAGGGTTTCAAGAAGGAAGAACAAAAAGGTTGCTTCAACTGCAAGAAGCCTGGGCAGGTGTACTCGAGATTTCAACAGAAGGAGGATGAAAGCATTGAGCAGATGTACTCAAGATTTCAAACTCTAGTATCTGGACTTCAGATACTAATGAAGAGTTACATAGCTTCTGACCATTTTAGCAAGATCCTAAAGAGCTTACCCTCTAGATGGAGACCAAAGGTTACTGCAATTGAGGAAGCTAAGGATTTAAACACTTTAAGTGTTGAAGATCTTGTAAGCTCTCTCAAAGTTCATGAGTTGAGTCTCAATGAACATGAATCTGCAAGAAAGTCTAAAACCATTGCTTTAAAGTCCAAGGGAAGATCCTCAAAAGCTCTCAAGGTTGAAGAGTCTGAAAATGAATCTTTTGCTTCTGAAAGCTCTGACGAAGATCCTGATGTTGTTAAAGAAATGGCTATGCTTTCAAGCAGAATGCAATACCTTGCTAAAACGAACAAGAAGTTTCTGAGGAAGAGCAGTGGTAAGGGTTTCAAGAAGGAAGAACAAAAAGGTTGCTTCAACTGCAAGAAGCCTGGGCAGGTGTACTAGAGATTTCAACAGAAGGAGGATGAAAGCATTGAGCAAATGTACTCAAGATTTCAAACTCTATTACCTGGACTTCAGATACTAATGAAGAGTTACATAGCTTCTGACCATTTTAGCAAGATCCTAAAGAGCTTACCCTCTAGGTGGAGACCAAAAGTTAATGCAATTGAGGAAGCTAAGGATTTAAACACTTTGAGTGTTGAAGATCTTGTCAGTTCTCTCAAAGTTCATGAGTTCAGTCTCAATGAACATGAATCTGCAAGAAAGTCTAAAACCATTGCTTTAAAGTCAAAGGGAAGATCCTCAAAAGCACTCAAGGTTGAAGAGTCTGAAAATGAATCTTTTGCTTCTGAAAGCTCTGACGAAGATCCTGATGTTGTTAAAGAAATGGCTATGCTTTCAAGCAGAATGCAATACCTTGCTAAAACGAACAAGAAGTTTCTGAGGAAGAGCAGTGGTAAGGGTTTCAAGAAGGAAGAACAAAAAGGTTGCTTCAACTGCAAGAAGCCTGGGCAGGTGTACTAGAGATTTCAACAGAAGGAGGATGAAAGCATTGAGCAAATGTACTCAAGATTTCAAACTCTAGTATCTGGACTTCAGATACTAATGAAGAGTTACATAGCTTCTGACCATTTTAGCAAGATCCTAAAGAGCTTACCCTCTAGATGGAGACCAAAGGTTACTGCAATTGAGGAAGCTAAGGATTTAAACACTTTAAGTGTTGAAGATCTTGTAAGCTCTCTCAAAGTTCATGAGTTGAGTCTCAATGAACATGAATCTGCAAGAAAGTCTAAAACCATTGCTTTAAAGTCAAAGGGAAGATCCTCAAAAGCTCTCAAGGTTGAAGAGTCTGAAAATGAATCTTTTGCTTCTGAAAGCTCTGACGAAGATCCTGATATTGTTAAAGAAATGGCTATGCTTTCAAGCAGAATGCAATACCTTGCTAAAAAGAACAAGAGGTTTCTGAGCAAGAGCAGTGGGAAGGGTTTCAAAAAGGAGGAACAGAAAGGTTGCTTTAACTGCAAGAAGCCTGGGCAGGTGTACTCAAGATTTCAACAGAAGGAGGATGAAAGCATTGAGCAAATGTACTCAAGATTTCAAACTCTAGTATCTGGACTTCAGATACTAAAGAAGAGTTATATAGCTTCTGACCATGTTAGCAAGATACTAAGGAGTTTACCCTCTAGGTGGAGACCAAAAGTTAATGCAATTGTGGAAGCTAAGGATTTAAACACTTTGAGTGTTGAAGATCTTGTCAGTTCTCTCAAAGTTCATGAGTTCAGTCTCAATGAACATGAATCTGCAAGAAAGTCTAAAACCATTGCCTTGAAGTCAAAGGGAAGTTCCTCAATGGCTCTCAAAGTTGAAGAGTGTGAAAATGAATCTTCTTCTTCTGAAAGCTCTGAGGAAGATCCTGATGTTGCTAAAGAAATGGCTATGCTTTCAAGCAGAATGCAATACCTTGCTAAAACGAACAAGAAGTTTCTGAGTAAGAGCAGTGGTAAGGGTTTCAAGAAGGAAGAACAAAAAGGTTGCTTCAACTGCAAGAAGCCTGGGCAGGTGTACTCGAGATTTCAACAGAAGGAGGATGAAAGCATTGAGCAGATGTACTCAAGATTTCAAACTCTAGTATCTGGACTTCAGATACTAATGAAGAGTTACATAGCTTCTGACCATTTTAGCAAGATCCTAAAGAGCTTACCCTCTAGATGGAGACCAAAGGTTACTGCAATTGAGGAAGCTAAGGATTTAAACACTTTAAGTGTTGAAGATCTTGTAAGCTCTCTCAAAGTTCATGAGTTGAGTCTCAATGAACATGAATCTGCAAGAAAGTCTAAAACCATTGCTTTAAAGTCAAAGGGAAGATCCTCAAAAGCACTCAAGGTTGAAGAGTCTGAAAATGAATCTTTTGCTTCTGAAAGCTCTGACGAAGATCCTGATGTTGTTAAAGAAATGGCTATGCTTTCAAGCAGAATGCAATACCTTGCTAAAAAGAACAAGAGGTTTCTGAGCAAGAGCAGTGGGAAGGGTTTCAAAAAGGAGGAACAGAAAGGTTGCTTCAACTGCAAGAAGCCTGGGCAGGTGTACTCGAGATTTCAACAGAAGGAGGATGAAAGCATTGAGCAAATGTACTCAAGATTTCAAACTCTAGTATCTGGACTTCAGATACTAAAGAAGAGTTATATAGCTTCTGACCATGTTAGCAAGATACTAAGGAGTTTACCCTCTAGGTGGAGACCAAAAGTTAATGCAATTGAGGAAGCTAAGGATTTAAACACTTTGAGTGTTGAAGATCTTGTCAGTTCTCTCAAAGTTCATGAGTTCAGTCTCAATGAACATGAATCTGCAAGAAAGTCTAAAACCATTGCCTTGAAGTCAAAGGGAAGTTCCTCAATGGCTCTCAAAGTTGAAGAGTGTGAAAATGAATCTTCTTCTTCTGAAAGCTCTGAGGAAGATCCTGATGTTGCTAAAGAAATGGCTATGCTTTCAAGCAGAATGCAATACCTTGCTAAAACGAACAAGAAGTTTCTGAGTAAGAGCAGTGGTAAGGGTTTCAAGAAGGAAGAACAAAAAGGTTGCTTCAACTGCAAGAAGCCTGGGCAGGTGTACTCGAGATTTCAACAGAAGGAGGATGAAAGCATTGAGCAGATGTACTCAAGATTTCAAACTCTAGTATCTGGACTTCAGATACTAATGAAGAGTTACATAGCTTCTGACCATTTTAGCAAGATCCTAAAGAGCTTACCCTCTAGATGGAGACCAAAGGTTACTGCAATTGAGGAAGCTAAGGATTTAAACACTTTAAGTGTTGAAGATCTTGTAAGCTCTCTCAAAGTTCATGAGTTGAGTCTCAATGAACATGAATCTGCAAGAAAGTCTAAAACCATTGCTTTAAAGTCAAAGGGAAGATCCTCAAAAGCACTCAAGGTTGAAGAGTCTGAAAATGAATCTTTTGCTTCTGAAAGCTCTGACGAAGATCCTGATGTTGTTAAAGAAATGGCTATGCTTTCAAGCAGAATGCAATACCTTGCTAAAAAGAACAAGAGGTTTCTGAGCAAGAGCAGTGGGAAGGGTTTCAAAAAGGAGGAACAGAAAGGTTGCTTCAACTGCAAGAAGCCTGGGCAGGTGTACTCGAGATTTCAACAGAAGGAGGATGAAAGCATTGAGCAAATGTACTCAAGATTTCAAACTCTAGTATCTGGACTTCAGATACTAAAGAAGAGTTATATAGCTTCTGACCATGTTAGCAAGATACTAAGGAGTTTACCCTCTAGGTGGAGACCAAAAGTTAATGCAATTGAGGAAGCTAAGGATTTAAACACTTTGAGTGTTGAAGATCTTGTCAGTTCTCTCAAAGTTCATGAGTTCAGTCTCAATGAACATGAATCTGCAAGAAAGTCTAAAACCATTGCCTTGAAGTCAAAGGGAAGTTCCTCAATGGCTCTCAAAGTTGAAGAGTGTGAAAATGAATCTTCTTCTTCTGAAAGCTCTGAGGAAGATCCTGATGTTGCTAAAGAAATGGCTATGCTTTCAAGCAGAATGCAATACCTTGCTAAAACGAACAAGAAGTTTCTGAGTAAGAGCAGTGGTAAGGGTTTCAAGAAGGAAGAACAAAAAGGTTGCTTCAACTGCAAGAAGCCTGGGCAGGTGTACTCGAGATTTCAACAGAAGGAGGATGAAAGCATTGAGCAGATGTACTCAAGATTTCAAACTCTAGTATCTGGACTTCAGATACTAATGAAGAGTTACATAGCTTCTGACCATTTTAGCAAGATCCTAAAGAGCTTACCCTCTAGATGGAGACCAAAGGTTACTGCAATTGAGGAAGCTAAGGATTTAAACACTTTAAGTGTTGAAGATCTTGTAAGCTCTCTCAAAGTTCATGAGTTGAGTCTCAATGAACATGAATCTGCAAGAAAGTCTAAAACCATTGCTTTAAAGTCAAAGGGAAGATCCTCAAAAGCACTCAAGGTTGAAGAGTCTGAAAATGAATCTTTTGCTTCTGAAAGCTCTGACGAAGATCCTGATGTTGTTAAAGAAATGGCTATGCTTTCAAGCAGAATGCAATACCTTGCTAAAAAGAACAAGAGGTTTCTGAGCAAGAGCAGTGGGAAGGGTTTCAAAAAGGAGGAACAGAAAGGTTGCTTCAACTGCAAGAAGCCTGGGCAGGTGTACTCGAGATTTCAACAGAAGGAGGATGAAAGCATTGAGCAAATGTACTCAAGATTTCAAACTCTAGTATCTGGACTTCAGATACTAAAGAAGAGTTATATAGCTTCTGACCATGTTAGCAAGATACTAAGGAGTTTACCCTCTAGGTGGAGACCAAAAGTTAATGCAATTGAGGAAGCTAAGGATTTAAACACTTTGAGTGTTGAAGATCTTGTCAGTTCTCTCAAAGTTCATGAGTTCAGTCTCAATGAACATGAATCTGCAAGAAAGTCTAAAACCATTTGCCTTAAAGTCAAAGGGAAGTTCCTCAATGGCTCTCAAAGTTGAAGAGTGTGAAAATGAATCTTCTTCTTCTGAAAGCTCTGAGGAAGATCCTGATGTTGCTAAAGAAATGGCTATGCTTTCAAGAAGAATGCAATACCTTGCTAAAACAAACAAGAAGTTTCTGAGTAAGAGCAGTGGTAAGGGTTTCAAGAAGGAAGAACAAAAAGGTTGCTTCAACTGCAAGAAGCCTGGGCAGGTGTACTCGAGATTTCAACAGAAGGAGGATGAAAGCATTGAGCAGATGTACTCAAGATTTCAAACTCTAGTATCTGGACTTCAGATACTAATGAAGAGTTACATAGCTTCTGACCATTTTAGCAAGATCCTAAAGAGCTTACCCTCTAGATGGAGACCAAAGGTTACTGCAATTGAGGAAGCTAAGGATTTAAACACTTTAAGTGTTGAAGATCTTGTAAGCTCTCTCAAAGTTCATGAGTTGAGTCTCAATGAACATGAATCTGCAAGAAAGTCTAAAACCATTGCTTTAAAGTCCAAGGGAAGATCCTCAAAAGCTCTCAAGGTTGAAGAGTCTGAAAATGAATCTTTTGCTTCTGAAAGCTCTGACGAAGATCCTGATGTTGTTAAAGAAATGGCTATGCTTTCAAGCAGAATGCAATACCTTGCTAAAACGAACAAGAAGTTTCTGAGGAAGAGCAGTGGTAAGGGTTTCAAGAAGGAAGAACAAAAAGGTTGCTTCAACTGCAAGAAGCCTGGGCAGGTGTACTAGAGATTTCAACAGAAGGAGGATGAAAGCATTGAGCAAATGTACTCAAGATTTCAAACTCTATTACCTGGACTTCAGATACTAATGAAGAGTTACATAGCTTCTGACCATTTTAGCAAGATCCTAAAGAGCTTACCCTCTAGGTGGAGACCAAAAGTTAATGCAATTGAGGAAGCTAAGGATTTAAACACTTTGAGTGTTGAAGATCTTGTCAGTTCTCTCAAAGTTCATGAGTTCAGTCTCAATGAACATGAATCTGCAAGAAAGTCTAAAACCATTGCTTTAAAGTCAAAGGGAAGATCCTCAAAAGCACTCAAGGTTGAAGAGTCTGAAAATGAATCTTTTGCTTCTGAAAGCTCTGACGAAGATCCTGATGTTGTTAAAGAAATGGCTATGCTTTCAAGCAGAATGCAATACCTTGCTAAAACGAACAAGAAGTTTCTGAGGAAGAGCAGTGGTAAGGGTTTCAAGAAGGAAGAACAAAAAGGTTGCTTCAACTGCAAGAAGCCTGGGCAGGTGTACTAGAGATTTCAACAGAAGGAGGATGAAAGCATTGAGCAAATGTACTCAAGATTTCAAACTCTAGTATCTGGACTTCAGATACTAATGAAGAGTTACATAGCTTCTGACCATTTTAGCAAGATCCTAAAGAGCTTACCCTCTAGATGGAGACCAAAGGTTACTGCAATTGAGGAAGCTAAGGATTTAAACACTTTAAGTGTTGAAGATCTTGTAAGCTCTCTCAAAGTTCATGAGTTGAGTCTCAATGAACATGAATCTGCAAGAAAGTCTAAAACCATTGCTTTAAAGTCAAAGGGAAGATCCTCAAAAGCTCTCAAGGTTGAAGAGTCTGAAAATGAATCTTTTGCTTCTGAAAGCTCTGACGAAGATCCTGATATTGTTAAAGAAATGGCTATGCTTTCAAGCAGAATGCAATACCTTGCTAAAAAGAACAAGAGGTTTCTGAGCAAGAGCAGTGGGAAGGGTTTCAAAAAGGAGGAACAGAAAGGTTGCTTTAACTGCAAGAAGCCTGGGCAGGTGTACTCAAGATTTCAACAGAAGGAGGATGAAAGCATTGAGCAAATGTACTCAAGATTTCAAACTCTAGTATCTGGACTTCAGATACTAAAGAAGAGTTATATAGCTTCTGACCATGTTAGCAAGATACTAAGGAGTTTACCCTCTAGGTGGAGACCAAAAGTTAATGCAATTGTGGAAGCTAAGGATTTAAACACTTTGAGTGTTGAAGATCTTGTCAGTTCTCTCAAAGTTCATGAGTTCAGTCTCAATGAACATGAATCTGCAAGAAAGTCTAAAACCATTGCCTTGAAGTCAAAGGGAAGTTCCTCAATGGCTCTCAAAGTTGAAGAGTGTGAAAATGAATCTTCTTCTTCTGAAAGCTCTGAGGAAGATCCTGATGTTGCTAAAGAAATGGCTATGCTTTCAAGCAGAATGCAATACCTTGCTAAAACGAACAAGAAGTTTCTGAGTAAGAGCAGTGGTAAGGGTTTCAAGAAGGAAGAACAAAAAGGTTGCTTCAACTGCAAGAAGCCTGGGCAGGTGTACTCGAGATTTCAACAGAAGGAGGATGAAAGCATTGAGCAGATGTACTCAAGATTTCAAACTCTAGTATCTGGACTTCAGATACTAATGAAGAGTTACATAGCTTCTGACCATTTTAGCAAGATCCTAAAGAGCTTACCCTCTAGATGGAGACCAAAGGTTACTGCAATTGAGGAAGCTAAGGATTTAAACACTTTAAGTGTTGAAGATCTTGTAAGCTCTCTCAAAGTTCATGAGTTGAGTCTCAATGAACATGAATCTGCAAGAAAGTCTAAAACCATTGCTTTAAAGTCAAAGGGAAGATCCTCAAAAGCACTCAAGGTTGAAGAGTCTGAAAATGAATCTTTTGCTTCTGAAAGCTCTGACGAAGATCCTGATGTTGTTAAAGAAATGGCTATGCTTTCAAGCAGAATGCAATACCTTGCTAAAAAGAACAAGAGGTTTCTGAGCAAGAGCAGTGGGAAGGGTTTCAAAAAGGAGGAACAGAAAGGTTGCTTGAACTGCAAGAAGCCTGGGCAGGTGTACTCGAGATTTCAACAGAAGGAGGATGAAAGCATTGAGCAAATGTACTCAAGATTTCAAACTCTAGTATCTGGACTTCAGATACTAAAGAAGAGTTATATAGCTTCTGACCATGTTAGCAAGATACTAAGGAGTTTACCCTCTAGGTGGAGACCAAAAGTTAATGCAATTGAGGAAGCTAAGGATTTAAACACTTTGAGTGTTGAAGATCTTGTCAGTTCTCTCAAAGTTCATGAGTTCAGTCTCAATGAACATGAATCTGCAAGAAAGTCTAAAACCATTGCCTTGAAGTCAAAGGGAAGTTCCTCAATGGCTCTCAAAGTTGAAGAGTGTGAAAATGAATCTTCTTCTTCTGAAAGCTCTGAGGAAGATCCTGATGTTGCTAAAGAAATGGCTATGCTTTCAAGCAGAATGCAATACCTTGCTAAAACGAACAAGAAGTTTCTGAGTAAGAGCAGTGGTAAGGGTTTCAAGAAGGAAGAACAAAAAGGTTGCTTCAACTGCAAGAAGCCTGGGCAGGTGTACTCGAGATTTCAACAGAAGGAGGATGAAAGCATTGAGCAGATGTACTCAAGATTTCAAACTCTAGTATCTGGACTTCAGATACTAATGAAGAGTTACATAGCTTCTGACCATTTTAGCAAGATCCTAAAGAGCTTACCCTCTAGATGGAGACCAAAGGTTACTGCAATTGAGGAAGCTAAGGATTTAAACACTTTAAGTGTTGAAGATCTTGTAAGCTCTCTCAAAGTTCATGAGTTGAGTCTCAATGAACATGAATCTGCAAGAAAGTCTAAAACCATTGCTTTAAAGTCAAAGGGAAGATCCTCAAAAGCACTCAAGGTTGAAGAGTCTGAAAATGAATCTTTTGCTTCTGAAAGCTCTGACGAAGATCCTGATGTTGTTAAAGAAATGGCTATGCTTTCAAGCAGAATGCAATACCTTGCTAAAAAGAACAAGAGGTTTCTGAGCAAGAGCAGTGGGAAGGGTTTCAAAAAGGAGGAACAGAAAGGTTGCTTCAACTGCAAGAAGCCTGGGCAGGTGTACTCGAGATTTCAACAGAAGGAGGATGAAAGCATTGAGCAAATGTACTCAAGATTTCAAACTCTAGTATCTGGACTTCAGATACTAAAGAAGAGTTATATAGCTTCTGACCATGTTAGCAAGATACTAAGGAGTTTACCCTCTAGGTGGAGACCAAAAGTTAATGCAATTGAGGAAGCTAAGGATTTAAACACTTTGAGTGTTGAAGATCTTGTCAGTTCTCTCAAAGTTCATGAGTTCAGTCTCAATGAACATGAATCTGCAAGAAAGTCTAAAACCATTTGCCTTAAAGTCAAAGGGAAGTTCCTCAATGGCTCTCAAAGTTGAAGAGTGTGAAAATGAATCTTCTTCTTCTGAAAGCTCTGAGGAAGATCCTGATGTTGCTAAAGAAATGGCTATGCTTTCAAGAAGAATGCAATACCTTGCTAAAACAAACAAGAAGTTTCTGAGTAAGAGCAGTGGTAAGGGTTTCAAGAAGGAAGAACAAAAAGGTTGCTTCAACTGCAAGAAGCCTGGGCAGGTGTACTCGAGATTTCAATAGAAGGAGGATGAAAGCATTGAGCAGATGTACTCAAGATTTCAAACTCTAGTATCTGGACTTCAGATACTAATGAAGAGTTACATAGCTTCTGACCATTTTAGCAAGATCCTAAAGAGCTTACCCTCTAGATGGAGACCAAAGGTTACTGCAATTGAGGAAGCTAAGGATTTAAACACTTTAAGTGTTGAAGATCTTGTAAGCTCTCTCAAAGTTCATGAGTTGAGTCTCAATGAACATGAATCTGCAAGAAAGTCTAAAACCATTGCTTTAAAGTCCAAGGGAAGATCCTCAAAAGCTCTCAAGGTTGAAGAGTCTGAAAATGAATCTTTTGCTTCTGAAAGCTCTGACGAAGATCCTGATGTTGTTAAAGAAATGGCTATGCTTTCAAGCAGAATGCAATACCTTGCTAAAAAGAACAAGAGGTTTCTGAGCAAGAGCAGTGGGAAGGGTTTCAAAAAGGAGGAACAGACTCAAGATTTCAACAGAAGGAGGATGAAAGCATTGAGCAAATGTACTCAAGATTTCAAACTCTAGTATCTGGACTTCAGATACTAAAGAAGAGTTATATAGCTTCTGACCATGTTAGCAAGATACTAAGGAGTTTACCCTCTAGGTGGAGACCAAAAGTTAATGCAATTGAGGAAGCTAAGGATTTAAACACTTTGAGTGTTGAAGATCTTGTCAGTTCTCTCAAAGTTCATGAGTTCAGTCTCAATGAACATGAATCTGCAAGAAAGTCTAAAACCATTGCCTTAAAGTCAAAGGGAAGTTCCTCAATGGCTCTCAAAGTTGAAGAGTGTGAAAATGAATCTTCTTCTTCTGAAAGCTCTGAGGAAGATCCTGATGTTGCTAAAGAAATGGCTATGCTTTCAAGCAGAATGCAATACCTTGCTAAAACGAACAAGAAGTTTCTGAGTAAGAGCAGTGGTAAGGGTTTCAAGAAGGAAGAACAAAAAGGTTGCTTCAACTGCAAGAAGCCTGGGCAGGTGTACTCGAGATTTCAACAGAAGGAGGATGAAAGCATTGAGCAGATGTACTCAAGATTTCAAACTCTAGTATCTGGACTTCAGATACTAATGAAGAGTTACATAGCTTCTGACCATTTTAGCAAGATCCTAAAGAGCTTACCCTCTAGATGGAGACCAAAGGTTACTGCAATTGAGGAAGCTAAGGATTTAAACACTTTAAGTGTTGATGATCTTGTAAGCTCTCTCAAAGTTCATGAGTTGAGTCTCAATGAACATGAATCTGCAAGAAAGTCTAAAACCATTGCTTTAAAGTCCAAGGGAAGATCCTCAAAAGCTCTCAAGGTTGAAGAGTCTGAAAATGAATCTTTTGCTTCTGAAAGCTCTGACGAAGATCCTGATGTTGTTAAAGAAATGGCTATGCTTTCAAGCAGAATGCAATACCTTGCTAAAAAGAACAAGAGGTTTCTAAGCAAGAGCAGTGGGAAGGGTTTCAAAAAGGAGGAACAGAAAGGTTGCTTGAACTGCAAGAAGCCTGGGCAGGTGTACTCGAGATTTCAACAGAAGGAGGATGAAAGCATTGAGCAAATGTACTCAAGATTTCAAACTCTAGTATCTGGACTTCAGATACTAAAGAAGAGTTATATAGCTTCTGATCATGTTAGCAAGATACTAAGGAGTTTACCCTCTAGGTGGAGACCAAAAGTTAATGCAATTGAGGAAGCTAAGGATTTAAACACTTTGAGTGTTGAAGATCTTGTCAGTTCTCTCAAAGTTCATGAGTTCAGTCTCAATGAACATGAATCTGCAAGAAAGTCTAAAACCATTTGCCTTAAAGTCAAAGGGAAGTTCCTCAATGGCTCTCAAAGTTGAAGAGTGTGAAAATGAATCTTCTTCTTCTGAAAGCTCTGAGGAAGATCCTGATGTTGCTAAAGAAATGGCTATGCTTTCAAGAAGAATGCAATACCTTGCTAAAACGAACAAGAAGTTTCTGAGTAAGAGCAGTGGTAAGGGTTTCAAGAAGGAAGAACAAAAAGGTTGCTTCAACTGCAAGAAGCCTGGGCAGGTGTACTCGAGATTTCAACAGAAGGAGGATGAAAGCATTGAGCAGATGTACTCAAGATTTCAAACTCTAGTATCTGGACTTCAGATACTAATGAAGAGTTACATAGCTTCTGACCATTTTAGCAAGATCCTAAAGAGCTTACCCTCTAGATGGAGACCAAAGGTTACTGCAATTGAGGAAGCTAAGGATTTAAACACTTTAAGTGTTGATGATCTTGTAAGCTCTCTCAAAGTTCATGAGTTGAGTCTCAATGAACATGAATCTGCAAGAAAGTCTAAAACCATTGCTTTAAAGTCCAAGGGAAGATCCTCAAAAGCTCTCAAGGTTGAAGAGTCTGAAAATGAATCTTTTGCTTCTGAAAGCTCTGACGAAGATCCTGATGTTGTTAAAGAAATGGCTATGCTTTCAAGCAGAATGCAATACCTTGCTAAAAAGAACAAGAGGTTTCTAAGCAAGAGCAGTGGGAAGGGTTTCAAAAAGGAGGAACAGAAAGGTTGCTTGAACTGCAAGAAGCCTGGGCAGGTGTACTCGAGATTTCAACAGAAGGAGGATGAAAGCATTGAGCAAATGTACTCAAGATTTCAAACTCTAGTATCTGGACTTCAGATACTAAAGAAGAGTTATATAGCTTCTGATCATGTTAGCAAGATACTAAGGAGTTTACCCTCTAGGTGGAGACCAAAAGTTAATGCAATTGAGGAAGCTAAGGATTTAAACACTTTGAGTGTTGAAGATCTTGTCAGTTCTCTCAAAGTTCATGAGTTCAGTCTCAATGAACATGAATCTGCAAGAAAGTCTAAAACCATTTGCCTTAAAGTCAAAGGGAAGTTCCTCAATGGCTCTCAAAGTTGAAGAGTGTGAAAATGAATCTTCTTCTTCTGAAAGCTCTGAGGAAGATCCTGATGTTGCTAAAGAAATGGCTATGCTTTCAAGAAGAATGCAATACCTTGCTAAAACGAACAAGAAGTTTCTGAGTAAGAGCAGTGGTAAGGGTTTCAAGAAGGAAGAACAAAAAGGTTGCTTCAACTGCAAGAAGCCTGGGCAGGTGTACTCGAGATTTCAACAGAAGGAGGATGAAAGCATTGAGCAGATGTACTCAAGATTTCAAACTCTAGTATCTGGACTTCAGATACTAATGAAGAGTTACATAGCTTCTGACCATTTTAGCAAGATCCTAAAGAGCTTACCCTCTAGATGGAGACCAAAGGTTACTGCAATTGAGGAAGCTAAGGATTTAAACACTTTAAGTGTTGATGATCTTGTAAGCTCTCTCAAAGTTCATGAGTTGAGTCTCAATGAACATGAATCTGCAAGAAAGTCTAAAACCATTGCTTTAAAGTCCAAGGGAAGATCCTCAAAAGCTCTCAAGGTTGAAGAGTCTGAAAATGAATCTTTTGCTTCTGAAAGCTCTGACGAAGATCCTGATGTTGTTAAAGAAATGGCTATGCTTTCAAGCAGAATGCAATACCTTGCTAAAAAGAACAAGAGGTTTCTAAGCAAGAGCAGTGGGAAGGGTTTCAAAAAGGAGGAACAGAAAGGTTGCTTCAACTGCAAGAAGCCTGGGCAGGTGTACTCGAGATTTCAACAGAAGGAGGATGAAAGCATTGAGCAAATGTACTCAAGATTTCAAACTCTAGTATCTGGACTTCAGATACTAAAGAAGAGTTATATAGCTTCTGATCATGTTAGCAAGATACTAAGGAGTTTACCCTCTAGGTGGAGACCAAAAGTTAATGCAATTGAGGAAGCTAAGGATTTAAATACTTTGAGTGTTGAAGATCTTGTCAGTTCTCTCAAAGTTCATGAGTTCAGTCTCAATGAACATGAATCTGCAAGAAAGTCTAAAACCATTTGCCTTAAAGTCAAAGGGAAGTTCCTCAATGGCTCTCAAAGTTGAAGAGTGTGAAAATGAATCTTCTTCTTCTGAAAGCTCTGAGGAAGATCCTGATGTTGCTAAAGAAATGGCTATGCTTTCAAGAAGAATGCAATACCTTGCTAAAACAAACAAGAAGTTTCTGAGTAAGAGCAGTGGTAAGGGTTTCAAGAAGGAAGAACAAAAAGGTTGCTTCAACTGCAAGAAGCCTGGGCAGGTGTACTCGAGATTTCAACAGAAGGAGGATGAAAGCATTGAGCAGATGTACTCAAGATTTCAAACTCTAGTATCTGGACTTCAGATACTAATGAAGAGTTACATAGCTTCTGACCATTTTAGCAAGATCCTAAAGAGCTTACCCTCTAGATGGAGACCAAAGGTTACTGCAATTGAGGAAGCTAAGGATTTAAACACTTTAAGTGTTGAAGATCTTGTATGCTCTCTCAAAGTTCATGAGTTGAGTCTCAATGAACATGAATCTGCAAGAAAGTCTAAAACCATTGCTTTAAAGTCAAAGGGAAGATCCTCAAAAGCACTCAAGGTTGAAGAGTCTGAAAATGAATCTTTTGCTTCTGAAAGCTCTGACGAAGATCCTGATGTTGTTAAAGAAATGGCTATGCTTTCAAGCAGAATGCAATACCTTGCTAAAAAGAACAAGAGGTTTCTGAGCAAGAGCAGTGGGAAGGGTTTCAAAAAGGAGGAACAGAAAGGTTGCTTCAACTGCAAGAAGCCTGGGCAGGTGTACTCGAGATTTCAACAGAAGGAGGATGAAAGCATTGAGCAAATGTACTCAAGATTTCAAACTCTAGTATCTGGACTTCAGATACTAAAGAAGAGTTATATAGCTTCTGACCATGTTAGCAAGATACTAAGGAGTTTACCCTCTAGGTGGAGACCAAAAGTTAATGCAATTGAGGAAGCTAAGGATTTAAACACTTTGAGTGTTGAAGATCTTGTCAGTTCTCTCAAAGTTCATGAGTTCAGTCTCAATGAACATGAATCTGCAAGAAAGTCTAAAACCATTTGCCTTAAAGTCAAAGGGAAGTTCCTCAATGGCTCTCAAAGTTGAAGAGTGTGAAAATGAATCTTCTTCTTCTGAAAGCTCTGAGGAAGATCCTGATGTTGCTAAAGAAATGGCTATGCTTTCAAGAAGAATGCAATACCTTGCTAAAACGAACAAGAAGTTTCTGAGTAAGAGCAGTGGTAAGGGTTTCAAGAAGGAAGAACAAAAAGGTTGCTTCAACTGCAAGAAGCCTGGGCAGGTGTACTCGAGATTTCAACAGAAGGAGGATGAAAGCATTGAGCAGATGAACACAAGATTTCAAACTCTAGTATCTGGACTTCAGATACTAATGAAGAGTTACATAGCTTCTGACCATTTTAGCAAGATCCTAAAGAGCTTACCCTCTAGATGGAGACCAAAGGTTACTGCAATTGAGGAAGCTAAGGATTTAAACACTTTAAGTGTTGAAGATCTTGTAAGCTCTCTCAAAGTTCATGAGTTGAGTCTCAATGAACATGAATCTGCAAGAAAGTCTAAAACCATTGCTTTAAAGTCAAAGGGAAGATCCTCAAAAGCACTCAAGGTTGAAGAGTCTGAAAATGAATCTTTTGCTTCTGAAAGCTCTGACGAAGATCCTGATGTTGTTAAAGAAATGGCTATGCTTTCAAGCAGAATGCAATACCTTGCTAAAAAGAACAAGAGGTTTCTGAGCAAGAGCAGTGGGAAGGGTTTCAAAAAGGAGGAACAGAAAGGTTGCTTCAACTGCAAGAAGCCTGGGCAGGTGTACTCGAGATTTCAACAGAAGGAGGATGAAAGCATTGAGCAAATGTACTCAAGATTTCAAACTCTAGTATCTGGACTTCAGATACTAAAGAAGAGTTATATAGCTTCTGACCATGTTAGCAAGATACTAAGGAGTTTACCCTCTAGGTGGAGACCAAAAGTTAATGCAATTGAGGAAGCTAAGGATTTAAACACTTTGAGTGTTGAAGATCTTGTCAGTTCTCTCAAAGTTCATGAGTTCAGTCTCAATGAACATGAATCTGCAAGAAAGTCTAAAACCATTGCCTTGAAGTCAAAGGGAAGTTCCTCAATGGCTCTCAAAGTTGAAGAGTGTGAAAATGAATCTTCTTCTTCTGAAAGCTCTGAGGAAGATCCTGATGTTGCTAAAGAAATGGCTATGCTTTCAAGCAGAATGCAATACCTTGCTAAAACGAACAAGAAGTTTCTGAGTAAGAGCAGTGGTAAGGGTTTCAAGAAGGAAGAACAAAAAGGTTGCTTCAACTGCAAGAAGCCTGGGCAGGTGTACTCGAGATTTCAACAGAAGGAGGATGAAAGCATTGAGCAGATGTACTCAAGATTTCAAACTCTTGTATCTGGACTTCAGATACTAATGAAGAGTTACATAGCTTCTGACCATTTTAGCAAGATCCTAAAGAGCTTACCCTCTAGATGGAGACCAAAGGTTACTGCAATTGAGGAAGCTAAGGATTTAAACACTTTAAGTGTTGAAGATCTTGTCAGTTCTCTCAAAGTTCATGAGTTGAGTCTCAATGAACATGAATCTGCAAGAAAGTCTAAAACCATTTCTTTAAAGTCAAAGGGAAGTTCCTCAATGGCTCTCAAAGTTGAAGAGTCTGAAAATGAATCTTTTGCTTCTGAAAGCTCTGACGAAGATCCTGATGTTGTTAAAGAAATGGCTATGCTTTCAAGCAGAATGCAATACCTTGCTAAAAAGAACAAGAGGTTTCTGAGCAAGAGCAGTGGGAAGGGTTTCAAAAAGGAGGAACAGAAAGGTTGCTTTAACTGCAAGAAGCCTGGGCAGGTGTACTCAAGATTTCAACAGAAGGAGGATGAAAGCATTGAGCAGATGTACTCAAGATTTCAAACTCTAGTATCTGGACTTCAGATACTAAAGAAGAGTTATATAGCTTCTGACCATGTTAGCAAGATACTAAGGAGTTTACCCTCTAGGTGGAGACCAAAAGTCAATGCAATTGAGGAAGCTAAGGATTTAAACACTTTGAGTGTTGAAGATCTTGTCAGTTCTCTCAAAGTTCATGAGTTCAGTCTCAATGAACATGAATCTGCAAGAAAGTCTAAAACCATTGCCTTAAAGTCAAAGGGAAGTTCCTCAATGGCTCTCAAAGTTGAAGAGTATGAAAATGAATCTTCTTCTTCTGAAAGCTCTGAGGAAGATCCTGATGTTGCTAAAGAAATGGCTATGCTTTCAAGCAGAATGCAATACCTTGCTAAAACGAACAAGAAGTTTCTGAGTAAGAGCAGTGGTAAGGGTTTCAAGAAGGAAGAACAAAAAGGTTTCTTCAACTGCAAGAAGCCTGGGAAGGTGTACTCAAGATTTCAACAGAAGGATGATGAAAGCATTGAGCAGATGTACTCAAGATTTCAAACTCTTGTATCTGGACTTCAGATACTAATGAAGAGTTACATAGCTTCTGACCATTTTAGCAAGATCCTAAAGAGCTTACCCTCTAGATGGAGACCAAAGGTTACTGCAATTGAGGAAGCTAAGGATTTAAACACTTTAAGTGTTGAAGATCTTGTCAGTTCTCTCAAAGTTCATGAGTTCAGTCTCAATGAACATGAATCTGCAAGAAAGTCTAAAACCATTGCCTTAAAGTCAAAGGGAAGTTCCTCAATGGCTCTCAAAGTTGAAGAGTATGAAAATGAATCTTCTTCTTCTGAAAGCTCTGAGGAAGATCCTGATGTTGCTAAAGAAATGGCTATGCTTTCAAGCAGAATGCAATACCTTGCTAAAACGAACAAGAAGTTTCTGAGTAAGAGCAGTGGTAAGGGTTTCAAGAAGGAAGAACAAAAAGGTTTCTTCAACTGCAAGAAGCCTGGGAAGGTGTACTCAAGATTTCAACAGAAGGATGATGAAAGCATTCAGCAGATGTACTCAAGATTTCAAACTCTTGTATCTGGACTTCAGATACTAATGAAGAGTTACATAGCTTCTGACCATTTTAGCAAGATCCTAAAGATCTTACCCTCTAGATGGAGACCAAAGGTTACTGCAATTGAGGAAGTTAAGGATTTAAACACTTTAAGTGTTGAAGATCTTGTAAGCTCTCTCAAAGTTCATGAGTTGAATCTCAATGAACATGAATCTGCAAGAAAGTCTAAAACCATTGCTTTAAAGTCAAAGGGAAGATCCTCAAAAGCACTCAAGGTTGAAGAGTCTGAAAATGAATCTTTTGCTTCTGAAAGCTCTGACGAAGATCCTGATGTTGTTAAAGAAATGGCTATGCTTTCAAGCAGAATGCAATACCTTGCTAAAAAGAACAAGAGGTTTCTGAGCAAGAGCAGTGGGAAGGGTTTCAAAAAGGAGGAACAGAAAGGTTGCTTTAACTGCAAGAAGCCTGGGCAGGTGTACTCAAGATTTCAACAGAAGGAGGATGAAAGCATTGAGCAGATGTACTCAAGATTTCAAACTCTAGTATCTGGACTTCAGATACTAAAGAAGAGTTATATAGCTTCTGACCATGTTAGCAAGATACTAAGGAGTTTACCCTCTAGGTGGAGACCAAAAGTTAATGCAATTGAGGAAGCTAAGGATTTAAACACTTTGAGTGTTGAAGATCTTGTCAGTTCTCTCAAAGTTCATGAGTTCAGTCTCAATGAACATGAATCTGCAAGAAAGTCTAAAACCATTGCCTTAAAGTCAAAGGGAAGTTCCTCAATGGCTCTCAAAGTTGAAGAGTATGAAAATGAATCTTCTTCTTCTGAAAGCTCTGAGGAAGATCTTGATGTTGCTAAAGAAATGGCTATGCTTTCAAGCAGAATGCAATACCTTGCTAAAACGAACAAGAAGTTTCTGAGTAAGAGCAGTGGTAAGGGTTTCAAGAAGGAAGAACAAAAAGGTTTCTTCAACTGCAAGAAGCCTGGGAAGGTGTACTCAAGATTTCAACAGAAGGATGATGAAAGCATTCAGCAGATGTACTCAAGATTTCAAACTCTTGTATCTGGACTTCAGATACTAATGAAGAGTTACATAGCTTCTGACCATTTTAGCAAGATCCTAAAGAGCTTACCCTTTAGATGGAGACCAAAGGTTACTGCAATTGAGGAAGCTAAGGATTTAAACACTTTAAGTGTTGAAGATCTTGTAAGCTCTCTCAAAGTTCATGAGTTGAGTCTCAATGAACATGAATCTGCAAGAAAGTCTAAAACCATTGCTTTAAAGTCAAAGGGAAGATCCTCAAAAGCACTCAAGGTTGAAGAGTCTGAAAATGAATCTTTTGCTTCTGAAAGCTCTGACGAAGATCCTGATGTTGTTAAAGAAATGGCTATGCTTTCAAGCAGAATGCAATACCTTGCTAAAAAGAACAAGAGGTTTCTGAGCAAGAGCAGTGGGAAGGGTTTCAAAAAGGAGGAACAGAAAGTTGCTTTAACTGCAAGAAGCCTGGGCAGGTGTACTCAAGATTTCAACAGAACGAGGATGAAAGCATTGAGCAGATGTACTCAAGATTTCAAACTCTAGTATCTGGACTTCAGATACTAAAGAAGAGTTATATAGCTTCTGACCATGTTAGCAAGATACTAAGGAGTTTACCCTCTAGGTGGAGACCAAAAGTTAATGCAATTGAGGAAGCTAAGGATTTAAACACTTTGAGTGTTGAAGATCTTGTCAGTTCTCTCAAAGTTCATGAGTTCAGTCTCAATGAACATGAATCTGCAAGAAAGTCTAAAACCATTGCCTTAAAGTCAAAGGGAAGTTCCTCAATGGCTCTCAAAGTTGAAGAGTATGAAAATGAATCTTCTTCTTCTGAAAGCTCTGAGGAAGATCCTGATGTTGCTAAAGAAATGGCTATGCTTTCAAGCAGAATGCAATACCTTGCTAAAACGAACAAGAAGTTTCTGAGTAAGAGCAGTGGTAAGGGTTTCAAGAAGGAAGAAAAAAAGGTTTCTTCAACTGCAAGAAGCCTGGGAAGGTGTACTCAAGATTTCAACAGAAGGATGATGAAAGCATTCAGCAGATGTACTCAAGATTTCAAACTCTTGTATCTGGACTTCAGATACTAATGAAGAGTTACATAGCTTCTGACCATTTTAGCAAGATCCTAAAGAGCTTACCCTCTAGATGGAGACCAAAGGTTACTGCAATTGAGGAAGCTAAGGATTTAAACACTTTAAGTGTTGAAGATCTTGTAAGCTCTCTCAAAGTTCATGAGTTGAGTCTCAATGAACATGAATCTGCAAGAAAGTCTAAAACCATTGCTTTAAAGTCAAAGGGAAGTTCCTCAATGGCTCTCAAAGTTGAAGAGTATGAAAATGAATCTTCTTCTTCTGAAAGCTCTGAGGAAGATCCTGATGTTGCTAAAGAAATGGCTATGCTTTCAAGCAGAATGCAATACCTTGCTAAAACGAACAAGAAGTTTCTGAGTAAGAGCAGTGGTAAGGGTTTCAAGAAGGAAGAACAAAAAGGTTTCTTCAACTGCAAGAAGCCTGGGAAGGTGTACTCAAGATTTCAACAGAAGGATGATGAAAGCATTCAGCAGATGTACTCAAGATTTCAAACTCTTGTATCTGGACTTCAGATACTAATGAAGAGTTACATAGCTTCTGACCATTTTAGCAAGATCCTAAAGATCTTACCCTCTAGATGGAGACCAAAGGTTACTGCAATTGAGGAAGTTAAGGATTTAAACACTTTAAGTGTTGAAGATCTTGTAAGCTCTCTCAAAGTTCATGAGTTGAATCTCAATGAACATGAATCTGCAAGAAAGTCTAAAACCATTGCTTTAAAGTCAAAGGGAAGATCCTCAAAAGCACTCAAGGTTGAAGAGTCTGAAAATGAATCTTTTGCTTCTGAAAGCTCTGACGAAGATCCTGATGTTGTTAAAGAAATGGCTATGCTTTCAAGCAGAATGCAATACCTTGCTAAAAAGAACAAGAGGTTTCTGAGCAAGAGCAGTGGGAAGGGTTTCAAAAAGGAGGAACAGAAAGGTTGCTTTAACTGCAAGAAGCCTGGGCAGGTGTACTCAAGATTTCAACAGAAGGAGGATGAAAGCATTGAGCAGATGTACTCAAGATTTCAAACTCTAGTATCTGGACTTCAGATACTAAAGAAGAGTTATATAGCTTCTGACCATGTTAGCAAGATACTAAGGAGTTTACCCTCTAGGTGGAGACCAAAAGTTAATGCAATTGAGGAAGCTAAGGATTTAAACACTTTGAGTGTTGAAGATCTTGTCAGTTCTCTCAAAGTTCATGAGTTCAGTCTCAATGAACATGAATCTGCAAGAAAGTCTAAAACCATTGCCTTAAAGTCAAAGGGAAGTTCCTCAATGGCTCTCAAAGTTGAAGAGTATGAAAATGAATCTTCTTCTTCTGAAAGCTCTGAGGAAGATCTTGATGTTGCTAAAGAAATGGCTATGCTTTCAAGCAGAATGCAATACCTTGCTAAAACGAACAAGAAGTTTCTGAGTAAGAGCAGTGGTAAGGGTTTCAAGAAGGAAGAACAAAAAGGTTTCTTCAACTGCAAGAAGCCTGGGAAGGTGTACTCAAGATTTCAACAGAAGGATGATGAAAGCATTCAGCAGATGTACTCAAGATTTCAAACTCTTGTATCTGGACTTCAGATACTAATGAAGAGTTACATAGCTTCTGACCATTTTAGCAAGATCCTAAAGAGCTTACCCTTTAGATGGAGACCAAAGGTTACTGCAATTGAGGAAGCTAAGGATTTAAACACTTTAAGTGTTGAAGATCTTGTAAGCTCTCTCAAAGTTCATGAGTTGAGTCTCAATGAACATGAATCTGCAAGAAAGTCTAAAACCATTGCTTTAAAGTCAAAGGGAAGATCCTCAAAAGCACTCAAGGTTGAAGAGTCTGAAAATGAATCTTTTGCTTCTGAAAGCTCTGACGAAGATCCTGATGTTGTTAAAGAAATGGCTATGCTTTCAAGCAGAATGCAATACCTTGCTAAAAAGAACAAGAGGTTTCTGAGCAAGAGCAGTGGGAAGGGTTTCAAAAAGGAGGAACAGAAAGTTGCTTTAACTGCAAGAAGCCTGGGCAGGTGTACTCAAGATTTCAACAGAACGAGGATGAAAGCATTGAGCAGATGTACTCAAGATTTCAAACTCTAGTATCTGGACTTCAGATACTAAAGAAGAGTTATATAGCTTCTGACCATGTTAGCAAGATACTAAGGAGTTTACCCTCTAGGTGGAGACCAAAAGTTAATGCAATTGAGGAAGCTAAGGATTTAAACACTTTGAGTGTTGAAGATCTTGTCAGTTCTCTCAAAGTTCATGAGTTCAGTCTCAATGAACATGAATCTGCAAGAAAGTCTAAAACCATTGCCTTAAAGTCAAAGGGAAGTTCCTCAATGGCTCTCAAAGTTGAAGAGTATGAAAATGAATCTTCTTCTTCTGAAAGCTCTGAGGAAGATCCTGATGTTGCTAAAGAAATGGCTATGCTTTCAAGCAGAATGCAATACCTTGCTAAAACGAACAAGAAGTTTCTGAGTAAGAGCAGTGGTAAGGGTTTCAAGAAGGAAGAAAAAAAGGTTTCTTCAACTGCAAGAAGCCTGGGAAGGTGTACTCAAGATTTCAACAGAAGGATGATGAAAGCATTCAGCAGATGTACTCAAGATTTCAAACTCTTGTATCTGGACTTCAGATACTAATGAAGAGTTACATAGCTTCTGACCATTTTAGCAAGATCCTAAAGAGCTTACCCTCTAGATGGAGACCAAAGGTTACTGCAATTGAGGAAGCTAAGGATTTAAACACTTTAAGTGTTGAAGATCTTGTAAGCTCTCTCAAAGTTCATGAGTTGAGTCTCAATGAACATGAATCTGCAAGAAAGTCTAAAACCATTGCTTTAAAGTCAAAGGGAAGATCCTCAAAAGCACTCAAGGTTGAAGAGTCTGAAAATGAATCTTTTGCTTCTGAAAGCTCTGACGAAGATCCTGATGTTGTTAAAGAAATGGCTATGCTTTCAAGCAGAATGCAATACCTTGCTAAAAAGAACAAGAGGTTTCTGAGCAAGAGCAGTGGGAAGGGTTTCAAAAAGGAGGAACAGAAAGGTTGCTTTAACTGCAAGAAGCCTGGGCAGGTGTACTCAAGATTTCAACAGAAGGAGGATGAAAGCATTGAGCAGATGTACTCAAGATTTCAAACTCTAGTATCTGGACTTCAGATACTAAAGAAGAGTTATATAGCTTCTGACCATGTTAGCAAGATACTAAGGAGTTTACCCTCTAGGTGGAGACCAAAAGTTAATGCAATTGAGGAAGCTAAGGATTTAAACACTTTGAGTGTTGAAGATCTTGTCAGTTCTCTCAAAGTTCATGAGTTCAGTCTCAATGAACATGAATCTGCAAGAAAGTCTAAAACCATTGCCTTAAAGTCAAAGGGAAGTTCCTCAATGGCTCTCAAAGTTGAAGAGTATGAAAATGAATCTTCTTCTTCTGAAAGCTCTGAGGAAGATCCTGATGTTGCTAAAGAAATGGCTATGCTTTCAAGCAGAATGCAATACCTTGCTAAAACGAACAAGAAGTTTCTGAGTAAGAGCAGTGGTAAGGGTTTCAAGAAGGAAGAACAAAAAGGTTTCTTCAACTGCAAGAAGCCTGGGAAGGTGTACTCAAGATTTCAACAGAAGGATGATGAAAGCATTCAGCAGATGTACTCAAGATTTCAAACTCTTGTATCTGGACTTCAGATACTAATGAAGAGTTACATAGCTTCTGACCATTTTAGCAAGATCCTAAAGATCTTACCCTCTAGATGGAGACCAAAGGTTACTGCAATTGAGGAAGCTAAGGATTTAAACACTTTAAGTGTTGAAGATCTTGTCAGTTCTCTCAAAGTTCATGAGTTCAGTCTCAATGAACATGAATCTGCAAGAAAGTCTAAAACCATTTGCCTTAAAGTCAAAGGGAAGTTCCTCAATGGCTCTCAAAGTTGAAGAGTGTGAAAATGAATCTTCTTCTTCTGAAAGCTCTGAGGAAGATCCTGATGTTGCTAAAGAAATGGCTATGCTTTCAAGAAGAATGCAATACCTTGCTAAAACGAACAAGAAGTTTCTGAGTAAGAGCAGTGGTAAGGGTTTCAAGAAGGAAGAACAAAAAGGTTGCTTCAACTGCAAGAAGCCTGGGCAGGTGTACTCGAGATTTCAACAGAAGGAGGATGAAAGCATTGAGCAGATGTACTCAAGATTTCAAACTCTAGTATCTGGACTTCAGATACTAATGAAGAGTTACATAGCTTCTGACCATTTTAGCAAGATCCTAAAGAGCTTACCCTCTAGATGGAGACCAAAGGTTACTGCAATTGAGGAAGCTAAGGATTTAAACACTTTAAGTGTTGAAGATCTTGTAAGCTCTCTCAAAGTTCATGAGTTGAGTCTCAATGAACATGAATCTGCAAGAAAGTCTAAAACCATTGCTTTAAAGTCAAAGGGAAGATCCTCAAAAGCACTCAAGGTTGAAGAGTCTGAAAATGAATCTTTTGCTTCTGAAAGCTCTGACGAAGATCCTGATGTTGTTAAAGAAATGGCTATGCTTTCAAGCAGAATGCAATACCTTGCTAAAAAGAACAAGAGGTTTCTGAGCAAGAGCAGTGGGAAGGGTTTCAAAAAGGAGGAACAGAAAGGTTGCTTTAACTGCAAGAAGCCTGGGCAGGTGTACTCAAGATTTCAACAGAAGGAGGATGAAAGCATTGAGCAGATGTATACAAGATTTCAAACTCTAGTATCTGGACTTCAGATACTAAAGAAGAGTTATATAGCTTCTGACCATGTTAGCAAGATACTAAGGAGTTTACCCTCTAGGTGGAGATCAAAAGTTAATGCAATTGAGGAAGCTAAGGATTTAAAAACTTTGAGTGTTGAAGATCTTGTCAGTTCTCTCAAAGTTCATGAGTTCAGTCTCAATGAACATGAATCTGCAAGAAAGTCTAAAACCATTGCCTTAAAGTCAAAGGGAAGTTCCTTAATGGCTCTCAAAGTTGAAGAGTGTGAAAATGAATCTTCTTCTTCTGAAAGCTCTGAGGAAGATCCTGATGTTGCTAAAGAAATGGCTATGCTTTCAAGCAGAATGCAATACCTTGCTAAAACGAACAAGAAGTTTATGAGTAAGAGCAGTGGTAAGGGTTTCAAGAAGGAAGAACAAAAAGGTTGCTTCAACTACAAGAAGCCTGGGAAGGTGTACTCAAGATTTCAACAGAAGGAGGATGAAAGCATTGAGCAGATGTACTCAAGATTTCAAACTCTTGTATCTGGACTTCAGATACTAATGAAGAGTTACATAGCTTCTGACCATTTTAGCAAGATCCTAAAGATCTTACCCTCTAGATGGAGACCAAAGGTTACTGCAATTGAGGAAGCTAAGGATTTAAACACTTTAAGTGTTGAAGATCTTGTAAGCTCTCTCAAAGTTCATGAGTTGAGTCTCAATGAACATGAATATGCAAGAAAGTCTAAAACCATTGCTTTAAAGTCAAAGGGAAGATCCTCAAAAGCTCTCAAGGTTGAAGAGTCTGAAAATGAATCTTTTGCTTCTGAAAGCTCTAACGAAGATCTTGATAATGAGTCAGGGTCTGAAGATGATGATGCTGATGGTGAAGCTAATGTAGCTGTTCGATTAATGGCTACAACTGAATCTGTAAAGGAGATACCTGAGGCAGAATCAGATGCAGACTCTGAAAGTGAAACAGAGGTAAAAACATAGAAGATTCAAAGCACAAGATATATTAGATGCAAATAAGATCAAATAATAACTTGTATAAATTTGAAAGTAAAAACAGTTCAGAAGACAGCAGACAAAAGTTACAAACAAAACATAAAGAATTTTAAACTAAGGTTGGTTTTGTTTGGCAAGGTGATCCATCAATTTCTGGAGATCCTCTTGCTGCTCCTTGACAATTTCTTCCAAAGCCTCAGTTCTTCTTAAGTGAGCTTCCCTTTCAAGTCTAGCTTCTTCTTGAACTCTGTACAGTATTCTTTTCAAGGAGTCAAAAACCATTGATTCTCTTGGATTATAGCTTTCTCTGCTCTCTTGACTTCTTCCACATGCTTGGCAGTAACAATTGCTTGTTCCCTGGCAGCAGCCTTCTGAATTTTGGTGATAAAATCCAAAAATTCAGTCTTCAATGTAGAGAACTTGTCCTCATAGCTTACATTGAGGATGGGCACAAACCTTTGCTCAATAATGTCTTTGAGCTTAGAGTTTGATGAAGCATAGAACTCATCTATCCTGTTTGAATCAAATAGGTCGTGAGGTTCAGAAGTTGAGGGTTGAGAGGCTCTAAACGCTAGAAAAGTTTCAAAATTTGGTACAACTGTTATAGGATCACAAAGAGGTTTAGGAACAGTTCTAGACACAGGTTCTGCTAAGCATTCTGTTACAGGTTCTGATAGGATATCAGAAGCTTGTTCCAGAATTTCAAAAACTGGTTCTTCAACAGGTTCTGAGGGTTCAACAGAAGCTAAGGTAAGAATTTATGTAGGTTTAGGTACAGGGTCTAGTTTGGAAACAGATTCTGTAGCTTTTGTTGATTTGGATTTTGCAGGGGTTTTTAGTAGTTCTCCTCCTAGATGTTTCTCAAGAGAATCTAGGGTATCTGGAGAGTCTACACAAATAGTCTCGTGTTAGGGGGTTGGCTGTTTAGATTGAATGGTCACTTCAGGCTTTTCAGAAGGTTGAATTGCCTGAAGTGGTTTGAGAAATGAAGGTTGAGCAGGATGGTCAACAGGAAGATTCATAGACACTGTGATTGTGTCTTGAATTACTCTGTCCATAGTTGAATCAACATATTCAACTACTGCAGGGTCCAGTGGGTTATGGGATGATATGGGTTTGATTGGTGAGGGGGATGAATTTCTGAGGGAGGGAAGAATTTGGCTCAAGGGTTTGTTATCTGATTCTGAATCAGATTCTGACTCTTGATTCGTAGAGGAAGATGATGAGACACGGTAGAGAAGCATAATGATGAGACACGGTAGAGAAGCATAATGATTCGTAGAGGAAGATTGCCAGAGGTGCCTATTCCAGCTTCTAGAGAAGCATAATGATGAGACACGGTAGCTTCTGATAAATCAGCTTCTGCAGTAGCTACTGGATTCTTCTGTTTCAGAGCAGATGCAAGCAACTTAGCAGCTTCTTTAACAGTTTCCTCCTTTAGTTCTTCAGCAACCACTTCTGCTGCCATTGCCTTGCCAGCAGCATGTTCATCCTCAATCATAGATACAGAAGTACCTATCTTCTGTGCTACATCCTTAGCCACAGGAACCACATCCACCTTTCTCTTCTTGATCTGACTTTCTTCACCATCAGAGTCAGTATCAAGGAATTCAACAATTTCTTCAGCTAGTTTGACATAATCTCTGTCACCTTTGCCTTTCTTCGCTTTCTTCTCATCTTTCTTTGCCTTCTTCTCATCTTTCTTAGCCTTCTTCTCATCCTTGGTTTCTTTTATCCTATCCTTGATTTCCTTGGATGCAGAAGATACTGATGAAGGCATGGGAGCTATGGTCTTAGGGGCACCAATAGTCACTCCTGGAAGAGCAGTAGACTTGATCTTCTTCTTGAGAGGCTCTTGCTTCACTTCCTCTTCCTTGAGAACCACTTCCTTGGTCCTTTTTCCCTTGACCTTAAGAGGTCCTCCTCCAGCAGTCTCAGGAATGGTAGAATAGTTGATTATTCTACCAGTATCGTTGAAGTAATCCACCACAAATCTTGCAAGAACTTCAAGATTATCTTCTTTGGAAATAGGAGGGAAGTCCATCATCAAGTAAGATTGCACATAAGATTCCCTCATGTCATGCTTAGAAGGATTGAATCTTTTGACAATCTTCATGTACTGAAGAGTTTTATCGTTGATGATTCTCCCAGTCACAGTTCCAAGATGAATATTTGATACAACACTAGATTCTGATAAGACCTTCAAGAGGCCTCCTTGATACAGAATCTCATATATTAGCCTTCCAAAAGGAACTTGCCTTCTGGTTTCTGATTGGCTTTTCTTTATTGCCCAGCACATGTGGTGCATCACATACCTTGGAAAGTTGATCTATATTTTGTTAATCAGAAAATAAAGAAGAACTTTGTGATCAACAGACAGAGTGTATGTTCCTCCTCCTTTCCGAAGCATACTGTCCAGTTTGATCTTCAGAAGCACCCTATGCTCAGGATGCATATCAACCAGTTTATTTGAGGGTCTCCCTTCAAATAGAAGTTTGTTGCAGATAACTGTCCAATCACTCTTCTTCTGGACATTCCATTGAAATTTACCTGCATTCTCCACTTGACAAGCCCTAACAACCACCTCTTCAGTGATAAGGACTGGAATCCCCATCACAGCAGACCTTATTTCGAGACCCTTGTACGGTCTTAAACCCATTTCCTCTCTATTTTTGCCAGCCAGCTTGGGGTTGTTCATAACTGCAGCTGTTTCTTCAATCGTAGCTTCATCCTTGTCGTAGACTTCTGACCTAACCCAAAAGTCTCTTACCAGCTCCTGATATGTTGGTCCATTCAACATACCAAAATAGTTCATCATTCCTTGTGCTAAGAAATGAGAAGAAACGTCAACTCCGTTACGATTAAGAGAGTCAAAATCTACTGGAGATTCAACTTGAATTTCCAGAGTTTCTTTGATAAGATTCATCGTTCTAGGTTTGATCACATAAGATTTTCCAGTCTTGACTAGGACACCAGATTGGATGAGATCACGTGCCATTTTAATGGTCTCTAAGTTTTTTGATTTGAGAACAAAAAGTTTTACAAAAGATTGAAAACAAGAAATTGTTCAGAGAAAAAATCAAAGAGTGAAAAGAGAAGTGAGTTGTGTGTGATATGTATTTATAGAAGAAAAGTTTGATAACTGTTTGGAAAGAGTAGGGGAAACACAAACACAAACAATAAATACATATAACATGCATCCGTAAAAGTATTGGGACAATGCGAAGGTAACTTGTTTAACGTAATGAAATCATTGCCCTTTGAGTTCTTACCCAATACAGACAGGCCACGTCTGAGAAACTATAAAGTAACTGTCACCGTAGTGGGGCAGGTGTTACTGAACTCAACAGTCATGCTTCCACTAATACGAGCTTCTGAGAGTCTAAAGATTCCTTACCAGAGTCTGAAGGTTTATCAGAAGCTTATATTTACTAGAGTCTCCAAAAGAGAGTCTGATTCCCAAATAGTTTCTGAATATTTTTCACAGTCTGAATTCTGTTTTCAGAGGCGCACATTACCCAGAGACATAACACATGTTAAAATTTATCTTTATAAAATCAAATCTTTCAACAAATAAAGGTTTAGTAAATATATCAGCCCATTGATGATCAGTATCAATGAATTGAATATCTAAAATTCCTTTTTGAACATAGTCTCATATAAAATGATGTTTAATCTCAATGTGCTTTGCTCTTGAATGCAGAATTGGATTCTTAGATAAACATATAGCTGCCGTATTATCACAATAAATTGAGATACAGTTTTCAGTTATTTGATAATCCTCAAGCTGATGTTTCATCCAGAGTAGCTGTGTACAACAACTAGCAGCTGAGATGTGTTCTACTTCTGCTGTAGACAAAGCAATGGTTGCTTGCCTCTTGCTAGCCCAGGATATCAGATTCTCTCCCAAGAATTGACAATTGCCACTGGTAGATTTCCTTTCAATCTTGTCTCCAGCATAGTCAGCATCACAGAATCCAACTAGCTTGTAGTCAGAGGATTTCTTGTAAAGAAGTCCAAGATTGGTAGTTCCTTTCAGATATCTAAAGATTCTCTTAACAGCTGTTAAGTGAGACTCTCTAGGATCTGATTGAAACCTTGCACACAGACATACACTGAATAAAATATCTGGTCTGGATACAGTTAGGTATAATAAAGAACCAATCATACCTCTATACAGCTTCTGATCAACTTTGGTTCCTTGATCTTCTTTGCTCAGAGTGCAGGTTGGATGCATTGGAGTATTCATTTCTTTGCAATCCTCAAGATTGAACTTCTTCAGAAGCTCTTTCGTGTATTTGGACTGATGAACATAGACTCCATCTTTGCATTGGTTGATTTGAATTCCAAGAAAGAACTTCAATTCTCCCATCATGCTCATTTCAAACTCATCCTGCATTACTTTGGAAAACTCTTTGCAAAGTGAACTATTTGTAGAACCAAAAATGATATCATCAACATAAATCTGAATTATAAGAATGTCTTTCTTCAGAGTCTTTCTGAATAGTGTAGTGTCAACTTGCCCTCGTTCAAAGTTATTTTGAATTAAGAAATTACTCAGTCTTTCATACCAAGCTCTGGGAGCCTGTTTTAAGCCATAGAGTGATTTCTTCAATTTATAAACATGCTCTAGATGTTTTAAATCTTCAAAGCCAGGAGGTTGTTTGACATACACTTCTTCAGAAATGACACCATTAAGAAATGCACTCTTAACGTCCATTTGATACAGGGTTATGTTGTGATTAACTGCATAGGAAAGAAGTAACCTGATTGCTTCCAATCTTGCAACTGGAGCAAAAGTTTCTGTGTAATCAATGCCTTCTTGTTGACTGTAGCCCTGTGCAACAAGTCTGGCCTTGTTTCTGATTACTTCTCCTTGTTCACTAAGCTTATTTCTGAACACCCACTTGGTTCCAATGATGTTCGTGCGATCAGGCTTAGCTACTAGATCCCATACTTCATTCCTTTTGAATTGATTCAGTTCTTCTTGCATTGCCAGAATCCATCCTTCATCTCCAAGTGCTTCTTCAATAGAGGTTGGTTAAATAACAGATAGTAATCCCAAAGCAGACTCTTCTTGTCTGAAATGTGATCTAGTTCTTCTGGGACTCTCTTTATTGCCAATAATCTGATCCTCTGGATGTGAAGACTTGTATTTGAAAGATTGTTTGGATTGACTAGCTTGCAGAGAACCATCTTGAGCTTCTTCAGAAGCTTCTTCATTAGGAACTTCAGGGGATGCTTCAGCTTCTGAAGTATCTTCAGATTCTGGAATCTGATCAGATTCTGAGTTGTCATCAGAATCTTGAGATCCTGCATAACTTTCATCTTGCTCTGGAGTTTCACTTCCAGGAAATTTTTCATCGAATCTGACATGCATAGATTCTTCAACACATTGTGTTTCTGAATTATACAGTCTGTATGCCTTAGAGCGTTCAGTGTAACTTAAAAAGATTCCCTTTTGAGCTTTGGCATCAAATTTCTTTAGATAGACTTTATTGTTCAGGATATAACAAGTACATCCGAACTGATGAAAATAAGATATGTTAGGTTTCCTTCCTTTAAAGAGTTCATAAGCTGTTTTGTTCAACAGAGGTCTAATATAGATTCTGTTCTGAACATAACAAGCTGTGTTTACAGCTTCTGCCCAAAAATGCTTAGCCAGATTGTTTTCATGGATCATGGTTCTAGCCATTTCTTGTAAGGTTCTGTTCTTTCTCTCTACAACTCCATTTTGTTGTGGAGTTCTAGGTGCATAGAGTTCATGAATAATTCCATGTTTTTCACAGAAAACCTCAAAAGGTTCATTTTCAAATTCTCCTCCATGATCACTTCTGACTTTCAAGATTTTCAATTCTTTTTTAGATTGAATTTGGATGCAGAATTTACTAAACACAGAATATGAATCATCTTTAGTTTTTAGAAACTTAACCCAACTCCATCTGCTGTAGTCATCAACAATGACTAGTCCATATTTACTTCCATATAAGGATGCAGTGCTAACTGGTCCAAATAAATCAATATGAAGTAACTCCAAGAGTCTGGAAGTAGAAACAATTTCTTTCGGCTTGAAGGGACTTTTGACAATTTTCCCTTTCTGACATGCTCCGCAAAGAGCATCTAAATGATAGTCAATGTCTGGTAGGCCTTTGACAAGTTGCAACTTGCTAAGCTTAGAGATTAATCTCCAGTTAGCATGTCCCAACCGTCTATGCCACAGCCACTTCTTATTACCCACTGACAAAAGGCACACAACCTTCTGATCAGTCAGTTCAGAGAATTTTATCTTGTAGACATTGTTTCTTCTTTTTCCCTTGAAGACTATGGATTGATCATCCTTGTTAACCACAGTGCAGTTGTTCTTATTAAACAATACATCATAACCACTGTCGCATAATTGACTTATGCTTAGTAAGTTATGTCTAAGTCCATCAAAGAACCACACATTACAGATTGAGATAAGAGAGATACCAATGGTTCCAGTACCAATGATTTTGCCAGTCTGGTTTCCTCCAAATCCCACAGTTCCTCCCTCTTTCATGGTTAGGGTTAGGAACATAGACTTTTCTCCCGTCATGTGACGCGAGCAACTACTGTCCAGGTACCAAGCCTTCTGCTTTTCTAGTCCTTTTAGACATACCTGCAGCATCAATAATTTCAGACTTAGGTACCCATATTCGCATGGGTCCTCTTGGGTTAGTCTTTGAACCATTGAACTCCTTTCGTAAGTTGCGTCTTGAAGTCATTGGCAGTGTTTTCTCCCATACCTTGGGTTTGGAACCGTTTGGTTTAGGTTTCAACTTGTCTTTCACAGTTTATCTTCTTTGAAACTTAGGCTTATGTTTTTCAGACTCTGGCTTTTTCAGAGTCTGTTTATCAGACTTTGAATGTTTTAGAGTCTGAATCATTGAAGCTTTAGGTTCAAAGTTTTTCAGAACTTTTAACTTTACATTCTGAGATTTTGACTTAGTCAGAACCTTAGAAGTAGAAGTTGTAGGTTCTGAATGAGTCACTGTGTTGACTTCATCAGACTCACTTACAAAGTGAATTTTCAACGCTTCTCTGGCTCCATCAGGACCAGGTTTCAGAGTCACTTCATTTGAGCTTCCTCCAATGAATCCAAGACTCTGTCCCCTATTCTGATACGTGCTATAGATCATGGATGCAACTATTGATCTGTCAATTCCAGTAGCAATAAATTCTTGCAAAGCAACATCTTGCTCACTCAAGTATTTACAGCTACACTTCTTGATCAATAAAGTGTCATTTTCTTCTTTTAAACTCTCTAACTCCAACAGAGTTGAATTATGTCTTTTTGACAGCTTATCAAGCTGTTGTTTGACTTTCTTCAACTCAGTGGTTTTAGCTTTAAAATGACCAAGAAGTTCTTTGACAGAATCTACTAATTCAGATCTTGTGAGTTCAGAATATACCTCTGTTTCACTTTCAGAGTCTGCATCTGATTCTGCCTCAGGTCTTTCTTTAACAGATTCAGTTGTAGCCATTAGTCCAACAGCTACATTGGCTTCACCATCAGCATCATCATCCTTAGACCCTGACTCATTATCAAGATCTTCCCAGGTGGTCATCAGACTTTTCTTGATCTGCTTCTTAAACTTGCTTGACTTGAAGGTTAGCCTTTTTGACTTTGATTTCTCCTTCTGCAGCTCTGGACAGTCAGCAAAAAAATGTCAGTTTTCTTGCAGTTGAAGCAACCTTTCTGTTCCTCCTTTTTGAAACCCTTCCCACTGCTCTTGCTCAGAAATCTCTTGTTCTTCTTAGCAAGGTACTGCATTCTGCTTGAAAGCATAGCCATTTCTTTTGCAATATTAGGATCTTCCTCTGAGCTTTCAGAAGCTGAAGATTCATTTTCAGACTCTTCAACCTTGAGAGCCTTTGAGGATCTTCCCTTTGAATTTAAAGCAATGGTTTTGGACTCTCTTGCAGACTCATGTTCATTGAGACTTAACTCATGAACCTTGAGAGAGCTTACAAGATCTTCAACACTTAAAGTGTTTAAATCTTTAGCCTCCTCAATTGCAGTGACCTTTGGTCTCCATCTAGAGGGTAAGCTCCTTAAAATTTTGCTAACATGATCAGAAGCTATATAACTCTTCTTTAGTATCTGAAGACCAGATACTAGAGTTTGAAATCTTGAGTACATCTGCTTAATACTTTCATTCTCTTTCATCTTGAATAATTCATACTGATGAACTAATAGAAGAGCTTTAGCTTCCCTGACCTTTTTGCTTCCTTCATAGTTAGCATAGAGAGAAGCAAACATGGCTCTAGCAGTAGATTTGTCACTCATCTTCATGTATTCCGTTTTAGGAATAGCAGTGACAAGAGCCCCTCTGATGATATGATGTTTCTTGTAGATTTTCTTTTGAGCAGCAGTGTGAAGTTTACGGTCAATGGCAGCACCTTCGTCATCAAGTCGTAAGTCACCAACACCATCTTCAAGTTTGTCCCAGAGTTCTTCATCAAGACCCATGACATAACTGTAGAAGTTGGTTTTCCACCAAGAAAATTCTTCAGGATCACCATTGAACTTAGGAAATTTTCCATAATCAGCCTTTTTACTGCTGTTATTGGATCCATAGTCATATGGTATAGCAGCACCAGAAGTAGCACCAGAAGAAGACGGTTCACTGGAAGACATGTTTTTATCTGGATCTTTTCTGTCACACGGTTAAGTGCTACGACAACAGAGCCGGAGCTCTGATACCAATTGAAGGTGAGAAAAACACAAGAAGGGGGGTTGAATTGTGTTAGCTTTTCGCAGCTCTTGAAGAGTGAGAATCTAATTCCTTAATATCAGAGTCTGAATGAGATCAGAGTCTGATAGGAGATTAGGTTCTGATGCAGCGGAAATAATCAAGAGATAGAGAGAAGAGAGAACACAAGCAATTATACAGGTTCCTTCCACAAACCGGAAGTAGTCTTGTCCCCCTTGTACTTCCAAGGAGAGTTCACTAAAATGTAATATCTATTACAAGTTGCTCAAACACACAGTAAGAGACTTCCAATGCTCAAGCACGCAGGCAAGAGACTTCCAATGCTCAAAGACACAACTAAGAGACTTCTTTGCTCAAGGACGCAGCCAACAGACTTCTTTGCTCAAGCACACAAGCAAGAGACTTCCAATGCTCAAGCACGCAGGAAAGAGACTTCTGACACAATTTACAGAAAATTGAATAGAGTTGAAACACTTGACAAACTATCAAACGTGTTTCTATTACAACAAAGACAGACTCTGTTTCAAACAAAGACAGACTCTGTTTTTCTATTTAACTTAGAAATTCTTGAATACTCAGTTTGTAAGAATGATCTAAGTTGTTGATGTGTTTTTGTTAAGACTCAGTTGAATACGAAAGCAATGCAGCGTAGTTTTTCTAGTTGTAGAGTCCCGCAATTCTTCAAGTCTTCTACCCTTTATATAGGCGTAGGAAAGAGACGTTGAGTCATCCAGCACATCAGGATGATTTCTGAAGCTTGATCAATAGCTGTTGATTTGTTGCTTGATATGGTAATAGTCCTTCAATTGCATAATTTGAATTTCATTCCCTTTGAAGATTAATACCGGTAGACACAGTTGCCAAACTGTACGAGGTAATGGAGTAGTGGAAACAGAGTTCGTACAACGTACTCTGTACTGGCCTGCATTCTTTGTCGTTGTGCTTCCCACGCTCAAGATGACTTTGAAGCTAGCCGTTACTCCAAATGAGAGTTTCTTTTGCATCGTAATGCTTGTAGAAATCCTTGTTAGCAGATCTTCAGATTTCAGACTTCAGACTCACTGTAGCACTTAGCTTCTGATGATATTCAGACTCTCTTGGTTTTCAGATTTTGATAGTCTTCAGACTCTGATACAGTTCTTCAGACTCTCTTCGATACAGTCTTCAGACTCTCTTCGATACAGTCTTCAGACTCTCTTCAATACAGAATCACAAGCAACAAGCTTCTCTGGATCTTTTCTCTTAAAATTGTTCAAACATAATACTTTCAAAGATATAAATCTTGATTGATATCCTGCATACTTAAACAAATATTAGCAATATCTAATTGACAACTTTTAATACCTTGTTATCATCAAAACTCAAAACGTGGTATTGTTGAACACCTTTGTTCCAACACATATCAGAACAGAGGACAGGGTCTTGGATTCATTGGAGGTAGCTCAAATGAAGTGATTCTGAAACCTGGTCCTGATGGCGCCAGAGAAGCATTGAAAAATGACTTTGTAAGTGAGTCTAATGAAGTCAACACAGTGACTCTTTCAGAACCTATAACTTCAAGTTCTAAAGTTTTGACTAAGTCAAAATCTCAGAATGCAAAGTCAAAAGTTTTGAAAAACTTTGAACCTAAGGCTTCAATGATTCAGATTCTAAAATATTCAGAGTCTAATAAACAGACTCTGAAGAAGCCAGAGTCTGAAAAACGAAAGCCTAAGTTTCAAAGAAGAGAAACTGTGAAAGGCAAGTTGGATCCTAAAATAAGAAAAGCAGAAGGCTTGGTACCTAGACAGTGGTTGCTCGCGACACATGACAGGAGAAAAATCTATGTTCCTAACCCTAACCATGAAAGAGGGAGGAACTGTGGGATTTGGAGGAAACCAGACTGGCAAAATCATTGGTACTGGAACCATTGGTAACTCTCTAATCTCTATTAGTAATGTGTGGTTTGTTGATGGGCTTAGACATAACCTACTGAGCATAAGTCAATTATGTGACAGTGGTTATGATGTTTCGTTTAATAAGAACAACTGCATTGTAGTTAACAAGGATGATCAATCCATAGTCTTCAAGGGAAAGAGAAGAAACAATGTCTACAAAATAAAGTTCTCTGAACTAACTGATCAGAAGGTAGTTTGCCTTTTGTCAATGGGTGATAAGGAATGGCTGTGGCATAGACGGTTGGGACATGCAAACTGGAGGTTAATCTCTAAGCTTAGCAAGTTGCAACTAGTCAAAGGCTTACCAGACATTGACTATCATTCAGATGCTCTTTGTGGAGCATGTCAGAAAGGGAAAATTGTTAAGGGTTCCTTCAAACCTAAAGAAGTTGTTTCTACATCCAGACCCTTGGAGTTACTTCACATTGATTTATTTGGACCAGTTCGCACTGCATCCTTATATTCTGTGTTTAGCAAATTCTGCATCCAAATTCAATCTGAAAAAGAATTGAAAATTTTGAAAGTCAGAAGTGATCATGGAGGAGAATTTGAAAATGAGCCTTTTGAGGTTTTCTGTGGAAAACATGGAATTATTCATGAATTCTCTGCACCTAGAACTCCACAACAAAATGGAGTTGTAGAGAGAAAGAACAGAACCTTACAAGAAATGGCTAGAACCATGATCCATGAGAACAGTCTGGCAAAACATTTTTGGGCAGAAGTAGTAAATACAACATGTTATGTTCAGAACAGGATCTATATCAAACCTCTGTTGAACAAAACAGCATATGAACTCTTTAATGGAAGGAAACCTAACATCTCTTATTTTCATCAGTTTGGATGTACATGTTATATCCTGAACAATAAAGTCTATCTAAAGAAATTTGATGCCAAAGCTCAGAAGGGAATCTTTTTAGGTTACTCTGAACGATCTAAGGCATACAGACTGTATAATTCAGAAACACATTGTGTTGAAGAATCTATGCATGTCAGATTTGATGACAAAGTGCCTGGAAGTGAAACTCCAGAGCAAGATGAAAGTTGTGCAGGATCTCAAGATTCTGATATCAACTCAGAATCTGATCAGATTCCTGAATCTGAAGATACTTAAGAAGCTGGAGCATCCCCTGAAGTTCCTAATGAAGAAGCTTCTGAAGAAGCTCAAGATGGTTCTCAGCAAGCTAGTCAATCCAAACATTCATTCAAATACAAGTCTTCACATCCTGAGGATCAAATAATTGGCAATAAAGATAGTCCTAGAAGAACTAGATCATATTTCAGACAAGAAGAGTCTGCCTTGGGGACTATGTTCATCAGTCTAAATACACTAAAGAGCTCATGAAGAAGTTCAATCTTGAGGACTGCAAAGAAATGAACACTCAAATGCATCCAACATGCACTCTGAGCAAAGAAGATCAAGGAACCAAAGTTGATCAGAAGCTGTATAGAGGTATGATAGGTTCTTTGTTATACCTAACTGCATCCAGACCAGATATTTTATTCAGTGTATGTTTGTGTGCAAGGTTTCATTCAGATCCTAGAGAGTCTCACTTAACAGCTGTTAAGAGAATCTTTAGATATCCGAAAGGAAACACTAATCTTGGACTTTTGTACAAGAAATCCTCTGACTATAAGCTAGTTGGATTCTGTGACGCTGACTATGCTGGAGACAGGATTGAAAGAAAATCAACCAGTGGCAATTGTCAATTTTTGGGAGAGAATCTGATATCCTGGGCTTGCAAAAGGCAAGCAAATATTGCTTTGTCTACAGCAGAAGCAGAATACATCTCAGCTGCTAGTTGTTGTACACAACTACTCTGGATGAAACATCAGCTTGAGGATTATCAAATAACTGAAAATTGTATCCCAATTTATTGTGATAATACAACAGCTATATGTTTATCTAAGAATCCAATTCTGCATTCAAGAGGAAAGCACATTGAGATTAAACATCATTTTATAAGAGACTATGTTCAAAAAGGAATTCTAGATATTCAATTCATTGATACTGATCATCAATGGGCTGATATATTTACTAAACCTTTGTCTATTGAAAGATTTGATTTTATAAAGAAAAATTTGAACTAGTGTTATGTCTCTGGTTAATGTGCGCTTCTGAAATTAGAATTCAGACTCTGAAAGATACTCAGAAGCTAATTGAGTATCAGACTCTCTTTTGGAGACTTTGGTGAACATAAGCTTCTGAAAGACACTCAGACTCTGTTAAGGAATCTTAGACTTTCAAGAAGCTCGTATTAGTGGAAGCATGACTATTGAGTTCAGTAACACCTGCCCCACTACGGTGACAGTTACTTTTTTAGTTCTCAGACGTGGCATGTCTGTATTAGGTAAGAACTCAAAGGGCAATGATTTTATTACGTTTAACAAGTAACCCTCGCGTCTTCCCAACACTTTTACGGTTGCATGCTCACTAGTCTTTATTACTCTTGTTTGTTTGTCCCCTCTTCTTTCCAAACGGTGTTCCATTCTTTCACTATAAATACCAATCACATACAACTCACTTCACTTTTCACACTTTGATTATTTCTCTGAACATTTCTCTCGTTTTCAGTCTCTGAAAAACTTTTTGTTCTCAAAATCAAAACCTAGAAACCTTACAAATGGCAAGTGATCTTATTCAATCTGGTGTGATAATCAAAACCGGTAAGTCTTACGTGATTAAACCCAGAACCATGAACATTATTAAAGAGACTTTGGAAGTTCAAGTTGAATCTCCAGTGGATTTTGGTTCCCTTATAAGGCATGGTGTAGATGTCTCTTCTCATTTCTTATCATAAGGAATGATGAGTTATTTTGGTATGTTGAATGGACCAACATATCAAGAGTTGGTTAGAGACGTCTGGGTCAGAGCAGAAGTTATTAACAAGGACGACGCTACCATCGAAGAAACTGCTGCAATCATGAACAACCCTTCTTTGGCTGGCAAGAATAGGAAGCAAATGGGTTTGAGACCGTACAAAGGTCTTGAAATTAGGTCTGCTGTGATGGGGATTCCAATCCTTATTACTGAAGAAGTAGTTGCTAGAGCTTGCAGGGTAACTAATGAAGGAAAATTCAAATGTAATGTCGACAAGAAGAGTGAGTGGATGGGTATCTGCAACAAAATCTTATTTGAAGGAAGACCCTCAAATAAGCTGGTAGACATGCATCCTGAGCATAGGGTGCTTCTGAAGATCATACTGGATAGTATGCTTCAGAAAGGTGGAGGAACAGACACTCTGTCTGTTGATCACAAGGTGCTTCTGTACTTTCTGATTAAGAAGCACAAAATAAACTTTCCAAGGTACGTGATGTACCACGTGTGCTGGGCTATCAGGAAAAGCCAAACTGAATCCAGAAGACAAATTCCTTTTGGAAGATTAATCTCTGAGATTATGTATCAAGGAGGCCTCTTGAAGGTCTTGACAGAATCTGGTGTTGTATCAGACGCTCACCTTGGAACAGTGACAGGGAGAATCATCAATGGCAAGACTCTTCAATACATGAAGATTGTCAGAAGGTTCAATCCTTCTAATCAAGATATGAAGGAATCTTATGTTCAATCAGATTTGATGATGGACTTCCCTCCTATTTCCAAAGAAGACAATCCTGAAGTCCTAGCAAGATTTGTAGTAGATTACTACAATGAAACTGGTAGAATAATCAACTATTTGCCATTCCTGAGAACACTGGAGGAGGACCTCTTAAGGTTAAAGGCAAAAGGACCAAGGAAGTTAATCTAGAGGAAGAGGAAGAGAAGCAAGAGCCTCCCAAGAAGAAGAAAAAATCTACAACTCTTCCAGGAGTGACTATTGGTGCCTCTGAGACCATAGCTCCTATGCCTCTGTCTGTCTCTTCTGCATCCAAGGAAATTAAGGAAAGGATAAAGAAACCCAAGGATGAGAAGAAAGCTAAGAAAGATGAGAAGAATGCAAAGAATGAGAAGAAAGCCAAGAAAGGCAAAGCTGACAGAGATTACAAGAAGCTGGCTGAAGAAGTTGCTGAATTTCTTGATACTGATTCTGATGGAGAAGAAAGTCAGGTCAAGAAAAGAAAGATGGAAGTTGTTCCTGTGGCTAAGGATGTAGCAAAGAAGATAGGTACTTCTGTATCTATGATTGAAGATGAACATGCTGCTGGCAAGGCAATGGCTGCAGAAGTTGTGGCTGAAGGACTTAAGGATGAGACTATGAAAGAAGCTGCTAAGTTACTTGCATCAGCTTTAAAACAGAAGAGTCAGGTTGCCCCTGCAGAGGCTGATCTATCAGAAGCTACTTTGTCTGATGCTTCTGATCAGCAAGCTTCTCCAGAAGCTGGCATTGGCACCTTAGGTAACATTGCATTTAACTCACCTACCTCTTCTGCGAATCAAGAGTCCTCATCTGATACTGAATCAGATAACATACCCTTGAGCCAAGTCCTTTCATCCCTCAGAAATAAAACCCCCTCTCCAATCAAACCTTAATCATCCTTTGACCCACTTGATCCCATAATAGTTGAATATGTTGATTCAACTATTGACAGGGTTATTCAAGACACCATCACAGTGTCTCTAAACTTACCCTCTGACCACCCTGCTCAACCATCATTTCTCAAACCACTTCAGGCAATTTAACCTACTGAAGAACCTGAAGTAACCATTCAATCAACTCAACCATCCCCCCAACATGAAACTATTTGTGTAGACTCTCCAGACACCCTAGATTCTCTTGAAAGACACCTAGGAGGAGAACTACCAAAGACCCCCGCAAAATCCAAAACAACAAAAGCTAGAGAATCTGTTTCAAAACCAGACTCTGTACCCCAACCTTCAAAAATTCTAACCCTAGCTTCAACTGAACAAATTTCTGAAACTGTAGAGGAACCAGTCTTTGAGATTCTGGAACAAGTTTCTAGTGTCATACCAGAACCTGTAACAGAACGCATAGTAGAGCCTGTGTCTGAAACAGTTACTGAACCTCTTTCCCAACCTCAAATTGTTGTAACTGGCTTCCAAACCTTACAAACAATAGTAGCCTCTGAACCTTCAGCTTCTGAACCTCACAACCTCTTTGATTCGTTGAAGATAAATGAGTTTTATGGAATGTCAAACTCTAAGCTCAAGGATATTATTGAGCAAAGATTTGTGCCAGTCCTCAATGTAAGCTATAAGGATAAGTTCTCCACTCTGAAGACTGAATTTGTGGATTTTGTCACCAAAATTCAAAAGGCTGCTGTAAAAGAACAAGCTGTTGTTCTTGCCAAACATGTGGAAGAAGTTAAGAAAGCTGAGGAAGCAAAGACTAAGAAGAAAGCTCCTATTCTACGGTTGGAGTATAAACCATTCTTTGATGCTGATCAATACAATCCAAGGGAAACAGTGGTTTATGATTCACTAAGGTGGAGGCTTCACAGAGTACAAGAAGAAGCTAGACTTGAGAGAGAAGCTCATCTCAGAAGAACTGAAGCTCTAGAAGAGATTGTCAAGAAACAGCAAGAGGATCTCCAGAAATTGATGGATCACATTGCCAAACAAAACCAACCTTAGTTGCACAATTTCAATGTTTTGTTTTGCTTGTATTCTTATTTTTCTGATTTCTATTATCTTATGAACTTTCATTTTATAAGATTATTCAAGTTTTACTTCATCTATATGTGCTTCTATTATTTTTTTTTGCTCTGAATCTTATATGTTTTCGCTCTGAATCTTGTTTCTCATTTTCTTTCAAACTTTTTTTTACACTCACTTGAAGTCATTTAAAAAGGGGGAGAAACTTGTTTCTAAACCTTTTTGTTGATGACAAAAGGGGGAGAAAGATCAGTGAGTTCTATGTAAAGTTAAAGGGAAATTTGCGAAAGGTACTTAGTTAGATTTTGAGCCCCCATTGCAAAGAATCTTTTCTCATATTCGTTTATTATTCTGAGAATTGATTCAGCTACTTGCGTAACATGAATTTAATTCACTTGGATAGAACTTAGGGGGAGCTTACAAACCTCAACTTAAGAACTATCATACTCAGGGGGAGTCAGAGCTTACAAACCTCAGACTCTGAGCTTACAAACCTCAGACCCTTTAAGTCAACCTGTTAATTAGATTAACAACAATTGACCTTTTAAATACTAATGTTTGTCATCATCAAAAAGGGGGAGATTGTTGGAACAAAGGTGTTCAGCAATACCACATTTTGAGTTTTGATGATAACAAGGTATTAAAAATTGTCAATTGGATATGCTAATATTTGTTTAAGTATGCAGGATATTAATCAAGATTTGTATCTTAGAAAGTATTTTGTTTGAACATTTTGAGAGCCAGACCAAGAGAAGCTTGTTGCTTGTGATTCTGACAATCTGAAGAGTCTGAAGAATCATCAGAAGCTGTTTCAAGAGAGTCTAAAGACTATCAAAACCTGAAGTTCAAGAGAGTCTGAAGACTATCAAAACCTAAAGACCAAGAGAGTCTGAAGACTATCAGAACCTGAAGACCAAGAGAGTCTGAAGATCATCAGATGCTAAAGTGCTACAGCGAGTCTGAAGCCTGCAATCTGAAGATCTGCTTAGAAGGTTTTCTAAAGGCATTACGATGCACAAGAAACTCTCATTTGGAGTAACGGCTAGCTTCAAAGTCAACTTGAGCGTGGGATGCTCAACGACAAAGAATGCAGTATAGTACAGAGTACGTGTGTACGAACTCTGTTTCCACTGCTCCACTACCTCGTACAGTTTGGCAACTGTGTCTACCGCTATTAAGCTTCAAACGGAATGGAATTCAAAATATGCATTTGAAGGACTATTACCATATCAAGCAACAGATCAACAGCTATTGATCAAGCTTCCAGAATTCACTTGATGTGCTGGATTGTCTCAACGTCTCTTTCCAACGCCTATATAAAGGATAGAAGACTTGAAGAATGGTTGGTGACTCTACAACTGAAGAACTACGCTGCTAAGCTATTGTAGTCTTACTGAGTCAAAACAGAAACACATCAACAACTTAGATTATTCTTACAAACTGTGTATTCTAGAATCTCTAAGTTTATCAGAAAAACAGAGTCTGTCTTTGTTTAAAACAGAGTCTGTCCTTGTTTTGTAATTGGAACACATTTGATTTTTATCAAGTGTTTCTACTCTATTCAATTTTCTGTAAATTGTGTCAGAAGTCTCTTGGCTGTGTCCTTGAGCAAAGAAGTCTCTTAGTTGTGTCTTTGAGCATTAGAAGTCTCTTGCCTGCGTGCTTAAGCATTGGAAGTCTCTTACTGTGTGTTTGAGCAACTTGTAATTGATATTACATTTTAGTGAAACTCTCCTTGGAAGTGCAAGGGGGACATGACTACTTCTGGTTTGTGGAAGGAACCTGTATAATTGCTTGTGTTCTCTTCTTCTCTCTATCTCTTGTTTATTTCCGCTGCAACAGAATCTGATCTCTTATCAGACTCTGAATCCATTCAGACTATGATCCTGCAGAATCAGATTCTTACTCTTCAAGAGTTGCGAAAAGTTAACACAATTCAACCCCCCCTCCCCCCCCGTCTTGTGTTTTTCTCACCTTCAAAAACAATAAGCAACTGTCAGTTTATAATTAAACAATCAACAACATCATCAACAAGCTACGACATCAACGACACAACCGACAACAACAACTACGACGACAACAATGCAACTAATGTAAATGTATGTGGTACCATTTAACGTGTTTGAATGACTAGCATTCCGGGGCATAAGCCCCCAACAGTTTGAATGAAATTACATTCTAGGGCATAAGCCCCCAACAGTTGAGTGATAAACATTCCAGGGCATAAGCCCTCAACGATTGAGTGTAAACACTTCAGGGCATGAGCCCTCAACAATGTATGAGTATGAAATGGACTCAATAGTGTATATCTGCATACAACTCAACAATAGCAACAACAACTACAATATTCATAATCAACTATGACATAAAACTCCAACTTGATCGAAAGAACACAACAAAAGGACACAACAAAGTCTCACAACAAAATTCAACAAAACAACACATGCTACAGGACTGCTCGCTGTGGTGAGCTACTTTACTCTCTATGGCGAGCTCAAGAAACGAGCTACTCGCTATGGCGAGTTAAGAGCGAGCTAAAGGCGAGCAAAACTGGGTGCTCTCGGCATTTTTGACATTTTTCACCCAAAATCATCGTTTTTAAGTTCCCCAAACCCAAATTTGATTATGTAAAAAGGTGCCATTCATTCCTAAACATATTAAGGTATTCATGTTGATATAAAAATTGACCCAAAAACATCATTAAGACAATTAACAATTTTTAATTAAAGCAACTCGCTGTGGCGAGTGCATTTGCTCGATGTGGCGAGCAATACAGGTTTACTCGCTGTGGCGAGTGGGTTTGCTTGCTGTTGCGAGCGGCGATTTACAGAACTACGAACTGTACGAACAAACTTCTACTTTTCAACCCCAAACCCCAATTTCAACACCCAAAAACCCAATTTTGATGAATTGCATTACTTCTATTCAAACTAACATGAGAACAGCATTAAACAACAACATTTTCATGAATTCATCAAGTTTTTTTTTAAAACTAATTCATCTTCAACCTAATTCAATTCATCAGCATCAACAACAACAACATCAACTAACAAATTATATGACCTAAAATTGAGAGTTAGTCTCACCCTTACCTGAATTTTGATGAACAGAGTTCTACAATTCTCCTCACTTGGCTCTTCTCCTTTGGTTCTTGGTTTTCTCCCTTTTCTCTGTTTCTCTCTGTTTTTACGTGAAAACTGAATTCTGATTCCGACTTCCCTTTTCTCTAACTCCCTAATAATTCCACTTAATTCCCACTTAATTCTAATTCTCACCTATTTTATTTAAACAATAAAATAATCATATAATAAATTATACCACACCATCAAATCAACATAAACCATTTAAAATTATATAAAATATTAAAAATCAACCAAAAATAAATAAATAACAACTAGGGCGTTACACAAATGAATATAAGCAGTAAAACAAATACAAGCAAAACAAAACTCAAGAAAACTAGGTGTGCAACTAAGGCTGGTTTTGTTTGGCAATGTGATCCATTAGTTTCTTCAGATCCTCTGCTTGTTTCTTGACCATTTCCTCAAGAGCTTCTGTTCTCTTAAGATGAGCATCTCTTTCAACTCTAGCTTCTTCTTGAACCTTATGAAGCTTCTTCTTCAGGGTCTCAAACACCATTGACTCCCTTGGATTGTATTGATCAGATTCAAAGTACGGTTTGTTATCCAATGCCAAAACAGGAGTCTTCTTCTAAGCCTTTTCTTCCTCAGCTTTCTTGATTTCTTCCATGTGCTTGGCAAGAACGACAACTTGTTCCTTTACTGCTACCTTTTGAATCTTAGTGACAAAGTCTACAAACTCATTCTTCAAAGCAGAGTATTGATCCTCATAACTGACATTGAGGATCGGAACAAATCTTAGCTCAATAATATCTTTGAGCTTTGAGCTTGACATTATATAAAACTCATCTATTCTCAAGGAATCAAAAGGGTTAGGAAGTATTTGAGTTTGGGTTAGCTCAGTAGAAGTGGATGGTTTAGATGTTATGGCTGTTTGAAAGGTTTCAATAGGTATGGTTTGAGGTTGTTGAAGTGGTTCAGCAACTGATTCAGAAACAACCTCTGCGACAGATACTGTTACAAGTTCTGGGTCATGAATGACATCAGATTCTTGCACCAGAGTCTCAGACACTGGTTCCTTTTCAGTTACAGTTTCTGGTTCATTTACAGATTTTAGATGAGGTACAGATTCTGCAGTCTTTGTAGTTTTGGATTTAGTAGGGGTCTTAGGCAATTCTCCTCCTAGGTGTTTCTCAAGAGAATCTAGGGTATCAGGAGAGCCTATATGAGTTGTTTCTTGTTGGAATGAAGGTTGTTGAGATTGGATGGGTTCTTCAGGTTCTTCATTAGGTTGAATTACCTGAAGTGGTTTAAGAAAAGATGGTTGAGCTGGATGGTCAGGTGGAAAGGTTTGAGACACTGTGATGGTGTCTTGGATAACCCTATCAATAGTTGTATCAATGTATTGGCCTATTCTTGGGTCAAGAGGGTCATAAGATGTGATTGTTTTGATTGGTGAGGGGGTCTTTTTGCAAAGAGATGGAATGGCTCTGTTGAGGGGGTATTATCTAATTCAGTTTCAGATGAAGAGGGTGACTCTTGATTCGTTGAAGAAAAAGGTGAACTTGTTGAACAAGTGGCATCAGAGCTTGAACTCTTGTTAAGGACTAATCGTCTCAAGAGCCAAGATGACTTCAAGCAACGGTTCCATAAATAGACCCCCATCTTTCAATGGTGAAGGGTATGCTTATTGGAAAGAGAGAATGAAAATTTTCATTGAGGGAGTTGATTGTGATATTTGGGATGCTATTGAAAATGGTCCATTTATTCCCACTCATTTGATCAATAATGTTGTGGTGAATAAACCAAGATCCCTTTAGACCAAAGATGAAAAGGAAAAGGTTCAATACAATTTGAAAGCTAAGAACATTATCACCACTTCATTAAGCATTGATGAATTCTATCGCGTATCAAATTGTACAACCGCCAAGGAAATGTGGGACACCCTTAAATTGACCCATGAAGGTACCACCGAGGTCAAAAGGGCTCGAATGAACACATTGACTCAAGAGTATGAATTATTTAGGATGAAATCGGGAGAAAGCATCCAAGATATGCAAAAACGATTTATCCATATAATAAATCATCTCAGAGTTCTTGGAAAATATTTCGATAACGAGGATTTAATTAATAAAGTTATTAGATGCTTGAATCGAAGTTGGCTACCAAAAGTGAACGCTATTTATGAATCTAAAGATTTATCTTTTATGTCTTTTCCTACTTTGTTTGGAAAATTGCAGGAACATGAGCTTGAATTGAATCGTCTCATTGATAGTGAAGAAGGTGAAAAGAAAAATAAAGGTCTTGCTCTCAAATCTAGAATCAATGAAAGAACTCCCTTCAATCCAAAATGCCAAAGGTGTGGTGAAAAGGGTCACATAAAATCCAATTGTCCTTTAAGTCAAAAGAGATATACAAAAGGAAAGAGGGCATACATCACTTGGGATGACAAAGACACAAACTCATCCAATGAAGTAGCATATTCATGTTTCATGGCAAACCTTGAGGAAAATGAGGTAAACTCTATTGAATCTGAATATGACTTAACTTACGATGAGTTATTAACTATTTGTAAAGAATTAAATGACAAGTCAACTAATCTTAGAAAAATTGTTTCTACCTCTAAGAAAACTATTTCCACCCTTGAATCAAAAATTGATATTTTAAACAAGGAAATAGATATTCTTAAAGAAAAACAAATTTTTGTTAGTGAAGTTTCTTCTTGCACCTCTTGTGAAAATAGATAGGAAAATATTTTCAAGTGTGATGATTGCAATTTTTTGAAAATTAAAATTGAGGATTAGCAAAACACACTAGCAAAATTTACAAAGGGGAGAGAAAACTTGAACATCATTTCGGGAAATCAAAAGGGAACTTATAATAAAGCCGGTTTGGGCTATCGTCGAAAAAATCATGAAAAACTTTTTAGAAAATTCTTTCTCCCAAACAAAACCTCAAGTTCCCCTTTTCTTAAATGTTTTTATTGTGGAAGAGAAGGCCATACATCCTCTATTTGTAATTTAAGAAAGAACAATGGTATGAATGATAAAATGAAGTGGATTCCAAAGGGAACTTTGCCCAATTCTAACTCTCAAGGACCCAAAAGGATTTGGGTACCAAAAGTCAAAACATGAATTTATTTTGTAGGTGTGCTTGAAGGTCAAGAGCTAAAAAATGGTACAATCATAATGGCTATTCAAAGCACATGAAAGGGGAGAAAAGAAAATGCTATTATTACTAGAATATATGCATCATATGGTGGCTTTATCAAAAGTTCTTCTACAAGATGAAATGAAAATTTCAAGAAAAGCAAAAATGGTTCACTCCTTTTAATTAATTCTTTCTATTTTTTGCTTTTAAATTTTCCTGAATAAATGCCTTGCCATGATTGTTTCTTTCCCACTTTTTGATAATGCCAAAAGGGGAAGAGTTATGTGATTTGCATGTTTTAGGGGAGTGAATTTTAATTGTTTGCATATAGTGAGGGGGAGCTAAATCTGCGGTTATCTCTTTCATATATTTTATTATTTGATTATTATTGTACTAACCCTTTCATTGAGCAAATCACTCCAATAAATGTTTGTCATCATCAAAAAGGGGGAGAATGTGAATATATGCCCTGACAGAAATTCACTGGTTTTGATCATCGACAAAAGAAGTCCTAGAAAAACAAAGATGCAAAATGCGGAAAAGAAGATTCAAGCTTTCAAGTCTTGGATTTTATTTTTATTTGTTTTAGGACTATTTGTAAGTAGTAGAAAATGCTCTCATGAAAATAAATCACACACTCAATGATTTTCATCTAAAAGTGATTTTACATAAAAATATTTTTTCATGAGAAGTTATAATTGGTTTTGAAATTGCATTATTATTTTTACCGTAAAAATGTGTTTAGCATGCATTCTGTGTTGACTTTAGCTCATCTCATTAGTGATTGAATATGGATATGAAATAATCCATTATGCCAAATATTGCTTCAGCGTAATTGTTTCTTATGGCTGAATGGTTCAGCATTTAATGGCATATCTAGCATAATGGATTATGAGGCCAAAACTTTTACCCATAATGATCAATTATTTTGCTGTTTTTGTTACCGTTGCATTGCATGAAATTCAATATATTTAGAATAATCATGAATGATCTATGAGGACATAATTATCTTTAATTATACAACGGCTAGTATTTTTTCAAGAGTCCAACGACTAGCTTTTCATTTTTGCATATAAATAGATGCATTGTGTTAGCTCATAAAAGAACAACTTATATTTGCACTAAAATTTTGTGAAAAATATTATTTCATCACTCTCATTATTTTTACACTTGCTAATTTATTTTATTGAGAGCTCTTTTATACTTCATAGTTGAGTTGTAGTAATTGTACACTTCAATTTGTTATATCTACACATTTGGTGTATTACTTTATTATTATAACTCTTATTTTGTATTGGGTGCGATCCCAAAATTTCAAGAGAGGTGATATCTCTTGGGTTTAGAGGCTCTTCTACAAAGGATTGTTTTGTTTGAAGAGTGTTCACTTATTTGTAAAGGTTACTAGCTTATCCCGTTTAAAAGCTAGGTTTGTGAAAATCTCAAGGGGCTTTTCCTTGGGGACTAGACGTAGGCCTTGGTGTTTTAGGCCGAACTAGGATAAATATTTTTGTGTCTTTTCTCTCATCCCTTTACTCTTTTACTTTATTTGCTATTTATTTTGGTAAAATTTCTTTAGTTTTCATCTTTATTAAAAACTTTATAAGCTCTTTATTTTATTTGGTTAAAATTTAAGTGCTTATTTTTAATCGTTTCTTAAAGATCCAATTCACCCCCCCCCCCCCCCCCCCCCCCCCCTCTTGTGTGTTTGAAGTCACTTGTTCAACAAAAGGTGAGTCGTTAGAAAGATTACCTGAGACATTAACTTCTGGAGAAGTTGGTTGTTCAGGAGCAATTAACAAAGTAGATCCTGGTTGGTCAGAGCTTCTGCAAGCAACTTAGCTGCTTCTTTCACAGTCTCATCTCTCAGTTCCTCAGTCACAACTTCTACTGCCATAGCCTTGCCAGCAACATGTTCATCCTCCACCATAGATATTGACGTACCTATCTTCTGTGCTAGATCCTCAGCCACAAAAACAACTTCTTTCTTCCTTTTCTTGATCTAACTTTCTTCTTCAGCAAACTCATCATCAAGAAATTCCTTAACTTCCTTCTCAAGCCTCTTCTGATTCTTATCACCTTTGCCTCTCTTGGCTTTCTTCTCATCCTTGGTTTAATGACATAGGATTGTCCAGTTTTGATGATCACACCGGATTGAACTGATTCACTTGCCATTCTAGGGTTTCTAGGTTTGAGTTTGTGAAATGAGTTTTTCAGAGAGTAAAAACGAGAAAGAATAGTTCATAATATGTAAAGTGTAGAAAGTGAATTGAGTTGTGTGGGATTGTTATTTATACGAAGAGTTGAAAACGTCTGAAATGAAAAAGGGGACAAACAAACATAAGCATTTAAGACAAATAAGCATGCAGCCGTAAAAGTGTTGGGAAGACGCAAGGGTTACTTGTTAAAAGGAATAAAATCATTGCCCTTTGAGTTTCTACCCAATACAATCAGGCCACATCTGGGAACCTAAAAAGTACTTGTAGTGGGACAGGTGTTACTGAACTCAACAGTCACCCTTCCACTAATACGAACTTCTTTAGAGTCTAAGTTTCCTTAACAAAGTATGAGTGTCTTCATAAGCTTATATTCCTCAGAGTCTCCAAGAGAGAGTTTGATACTCAATTAGCTTCTGAGTAACTTTCAGAGTCTGAATTCTGTCTTCAGGAGCACACATTACATAGAGACATAACACATGTTCAAATTTTTCTTTATAAAATAGAATCTCTCAACAGTTAAAGGTTTAGTAAATATATCAGCCCATTGATGATCAGTATCAATGAATTGAATATCTAAAATTCCTTTTTGAACATAGTCTCTAATAAAATGATGTTTAATCTCAATGTGCTTTGCTCTTGAATGCAAAATTGGATTCTTAGATAAACATATAGCAGCTGTATTATCACAATAAATTTGGATACAATTTTCAGTTATTTGATAATCCTCAAGCTGATGTTTCATCCAGAGTAGTTATGTACAACAACTAGCAGCTGAGATGTATTCTGCTTCTGCTGTTGACAAAGCAATAGTTGCTTGCCTCTTGCTAGCCCAGGATATCAATTCTCTCCCAAAAATTGACAATTGCCACTGGTTGATTTTCTTTCAATCCTGTCTCCAGCATAGTCAGCATCACAAAATCCAACTAGCTTATAATCTAAAGATTTCTTATACAGAAGTCCAAGATTAGTAGTTCCTTTCATATATCTAAAGATCCTTTTAACAGCAGTTAAGTGAGACTCTCTAGGATCTGATTGGAACCTTGCACACAGACATACACTGAATAAAATATTTGGTCTAGATGCAGTTAGGTATCACAGAGAACCTATCATAACTCTATTCAGCTTCTTTGCTCAGAGTGCAGGTTGGATGCATTGGAGTGTTCATTTCCTTACAGTCCTAAAGATCCTATTTTAATAGGGGTAGGACTTCTACTTTTTCCTACGGCAACAAACTTCTTCAGGAGCTCTTTAGTGTATTTGGACTTATGAACATAGACTCCATCTTTGCATTGGTTGATTTGAATTCCCAAAAATAACTTCAACTCTCCCATCATGCTCATTTCAAATTCATCCTGCATTGCCTTAGAGAACTCCTTGCAAAGTGAACCATTAGTTGAACCAAAAATAATATCATCAACATAAATTTTAACTATAAGAATGTCCTTCTTCATAGTCTTTCTGAATAGTGTAGTATCAACTTGTCCTCTTTCAAAATCATTTTGAATTAAGAAATTACTTAGTCTTTCATACCAAGCTCTAGGAGCCTGTTTTAAGCCATATAGTGATTTCTTCAGTTTATAAACATGTTTAGGATGTTTCAGATCCTCAAAACCAGGAGGTTGTTTGACATACACTTCTTTAGTAATGACACCGTTAAGAAAGGCACTCTTAATCCATTTGATACAAGATTATGTTGCGATTCACTGTGTAGGAAAGAAGTAACCTGATTGCTTCTAATCTTGCAACTGGAGCAAATGTTTCAGTGTAATCAATGTCTTCTTGCTGACTGTAGCCTTGAGCAACAAGTCTGGCCTTGTTTCTGATTACTTCTTCTTGTTCACTAAGCTTGTTTCTGAACACTCATTTAGTTCCAACAATGTTCTTATACTCAGGCTTATCTACTAGATCCCACACATCATTCCTTTTGAATTGATTAAGTTCATCTTGCATTGCCAGAATCCATCCCTTATCTCCAAGTGCTTCTTCAACAGAGGTCGGTTCAACAACAGATAATAATCCTAAAGCAGACTCTTCTTGTCTGAAATGTGATCTAGTTCTTCTGGGACTATCTTTGTTGCCAATGATTTGATCCTCAGGATGTGAAGACTTGTATCTGAATGCATGTTTGGATTGATTGGCTTGCGGAGAACCATCTTGAGCTTCTTCAGAAGCTTCTTCATAAGAATTTCTGGGGATGCTACAGCTTCTTGAGTATCTTCAGGTTCTTGAGTCTGATCAGGTTCTGAGTTGTCATCAGAGTCCTGAGAACCCGCAAAACTTTCATCTTGCTCTGGAGTTTCACTTCCAGGCACTTTGTCATCAAATATGACATGCATAGATTCTTCAACACATCGTGTTTCTGAATTATACAGTCTGTATGCCTTAGATCTTTCAGAGTAACCTAAAAAGATTCCTTTATGAGCTTTGGCATCAAATTTCTTTAGATAGACTTTATTGTTCAGAATATAACATATACATCCAAACTGATGAAAGTAAGATATGTTAGGTTTCCTGCCTTTAAAGAGTTCATATGTTGTTTTGTTCAGCAAGGGTCTGATGTAGATTATGTTCTGAACATAACATGTTGTGTTTACTGCTTCTGCCCAAAAATGTTTAGCCAAATTGTTCTCATGGATCATGGTTCTTGCCATTTCTTGTAAGGTTCTGTTCTTTTTCTCTACAATCCCATAGTTCCTCCCTCTTTCATGGTCAGGGTTAGGAACATAGACTTTTCTCTCGTCATGTGTCGCGAGCAGCCACTGTCCAGGTACCAGGCCTTCTGCCTTTCTTGTCCTTTTAGACATACCTGCAACATCAACAATTTTAGATTTAGGTACCCATATCTTTATGGATCCTCTGGGGTTAGTCCTTGAACCATTGAATCCCTTTTGTGTTGTGTGTCTTGAGGTCCTTGGTATTGTTTTCCTCCAATCTTTAGGTTCAGAACCATTTAGTTTAGGATCCAACTTACCTTTCACAGTTTCTCTTCTTTGAAACTTAGGCTTTTGTTTTTCAGACTCTGGTTTCTTCAGAGTTTGTTTACCAGAATCTGATTTTTTCAGAATCTGAATCCTTGAAGCCTTAGGTTCAAAGTTGCTCAGTACCTTTGGCTTTAGGTTCTGTGGTTTTGACTTTGTCATTACTTTAGAACTTGAAGCTTTAGGTCCTGAATGAGTCACTGTGTTGACTTTTTCAGACTCACTCACAAAGTGACTTTTCAATGCTTCTCTGGCGCCATCAGGACCAGGTTTCGGGATCACTTCATTTGAGTTTCCTCCAATGAATCCAAGACCCTGTCCTCTGTTCTGATATGTGTTATATATCATAGATGCTACCCTGGATCTATCAATTCCAGTAGAAGTAAATTCTTGTAGAGCAACATCATGCTCACTCAAGTATTTACAACTACACTTCTTGATCAGTAAAGAGTCATTTTCTTTCTTTAAACTGTCCAACTCCAACAAAGTTGAGTCATGCTTTTTCAACAACTTATCAAGTTGTTGTTTAACTTTCTTCAACTTAGTGGATTTGGTCTCCTAGTGACCAAGAAGTTCTTTGATAGAATCAACTAATTCAGATCTTGTGAGTTTAGAAAATACCTCAGTCTCACTCTCAGAGTCTGTGTCTGATTCTGCCTCAGCTGCTTGTTTAACAGGTTCTGTTGTAGCCATTAATCCAACAGCTGCATTAGCTTCACCATCAACATCATTTTCATCAGACCCTGACTCATTATCATAATCCTCTCATGTAGCCATCAGACTTTTCATGATTTGCTTCTTAAACTTGCTTGACTTGAAGGTTGGCCTCTTTGATTTAGATTTCTCTTTCTGCAATTTTGGAGTTGAAGCAACCTTTCTGTTCTTCCTTCTTGAAACCTTTACCACTGCTCTTACTCAGAAACTTCTTGTTCTTCTTGGCCAGGTACTGCATTCTGCTTGAAAGCATAGCCATTTCTTTAGCAACATCAGGATCTTCCTCAGAGCTTTCAGAAGAAGAAGATTCATTTTCACACTCTTCAACTTTGAGAGCCTTTGAGGATCTTCCCTTTGACTTTAAAGCAATGGTTTTAGACTTTCTTGCAGATTCATGTTCATTGAGACTCAACTCATGAACTTTGAGAGAACTAACAAGATCTTCAACACTCAAGGTGTTTAAATCTTTAACTTCCTCGATTGCAGTAACCTTTGGTCTCCATCTAGAGGGTAAGCTCCTTAGTATCTTTCTAACATGGTCAGAAGCTATATAACTCTTTTTCAGTATCTGAAGTCCAGATACTATATAGGTCACAATGAATTTTTATGGACTTTCTGCACAACTTTTTCGAATTTGAAACAAAAATTGGTATTGATCAGTACAAAATTGACTTTGGGTGTAAACATGAAAGTTTTAGATAGTTTTATTAGATTTCCAGTTGCTTTTGTTTGACGTAAAATTGACTTTTAGTTTTTGAGTTATGATGAAAATACTCCAAGGAGGTCTTAGCGAAATTGTATGGTGACAGCATTCTTTGTTTCATGTTTTTGCGTCTTTTTCACACATCTTTGTTTTAAATTGGTCTTTGGTATATACATGAAAGTTGTTGATAATTATGATATCCTTCTAGTATCCTTGGATTGAAATGGAAATATGTTATGTATAATTTATTATGTTTTTACAAAAATGCAAGATGAATTGTTGATCTTTGAATACGATGTTATATGATGAATTGTTGATGTTTGAATACGATGTTATATGATGAATTGTTGATGTTTGAATATAATATTAATGATGATCTGTGAAGTTGTTATAAGATGATTTAATGTTGTTACTGATGATATATATAATCGTAAATGCATTATGTGAATTATAAGTGATGTTTTGAGACGATGATTTTATTTTGACATTGTTATATCTTGATGTGCTGCCATGTTGCTGTTTACTATTGATTAAAGCTGCATGTGTCGGTCTAAGATGTGAGATGTTGATCCAAATTATTGAAGTCATATAAGACGTTCATGTTGTCTAAGTCGTAAGATGTTGAGTCCATGCATACTCATTTAAAGACGAGGGCTCATGCCCTAAGAGCTTTTGCTCAATAAAGACGAGGGCTCATGCCTTAGGAGATTTTGCTTAATAGCGACGAGGGCTCATGCCCTAGAAGTATATTTATGCTCAAAAGCGACGAGGGCTTATGAAGGTGAGAAAAACACAAGAAGAGGGGGGGGGGGTTGAATTGTGTTTACGTTTTCATAACTCTTGAAGAGTAAGAATCTGTTTTCCAGGATCAGAGTCTGAATGGATTCAAAACCTGATGGAAGACCAGAGTCTGTTGGAGCGGAAATAAACAAGAGATAAAGAGAAAGAGAGAACACACGCAATTATACAGGTTCCTTCCACAAACCGGAAGTAGTCCTGTCCCCCTTGCACTTCCAAGGAGAGTTTCACTAAAATGTAATATCAATTACAAGTTGCTCAACCACACAGTAAGAGACTTCCAAATGCTCAAGCACGCAGGAAAAAGACTTCCAATGCTCAAAGACACAACTAAGAGACTTCTTTGCTCAAGCACACAAGCAAGAGACTTCTGACACAATTTACAGAAAATTGAATAGAGCTGGAAACACTTGACAACAATCAAATGTGTTCCAATAACATAAACAAAGACAAACTCTGCTTTTTCTGAAAAACTTAGAAATTCTAGAATACAGAGTTTGTAAGAATTTGCTAAGTTGTTGATGTGTTTCTGATTTGACTCAGATAGAATACATTAGCTTGATAGCGTAGTTTTTCAGTTGTAGAGTCCAACATATTCTTCAAGTCTTCTATCCTTTATATAGGCGTTGGAAAGAGACGTTGAGACAATCCAGCACATCACAGAGAATTCTGGAAGCTTGGTCAATAGTTGTTGATCTGTTGCTTGATATGGTAATAGTACTTCAAATGCAAATTTTGAATCCCATTCCTTTTGAAGATAAATACCGGTAGACACAGTTGCCAAACTGTACGAGGTAGTGGAGTAGTGGCAACAGAGTTCGTACACAAGTACTCTGTCCTATTCTGCATTCTTTGTCGTTGAGCATCCCACGCTCAAGTTGACTTTGAAGCTAGCCGTTACTCCAAATGAATTTTTCTTATGCATCGAAATGCCTTTAGAAATCCTCCTAAACAGATCTTTAGTTTGTAGGCTTCAGACTCACTGTAGCACCTCAGCTTCTGATGATCTTCAGACTCTCTTGATCTTCAGGTTCTGATGATCTTCAGACTCTCTTGAACTTCAAGTTCTGATCATCTTCAGGCTCATTTGAACTTCAGATTCTCTTGGTCTTCAGGACTTCTTGAAACAACTTCTGATGATTCTTCAGACTCTCTTGATCTTCAGAATCACAAGCAACAAGTTTTTCTGGTTTTTGCTCTCAAAATGTTCAAACAGAATACTTACTAAGATTGAAATCTTGATTAAGATCCTGCATACTTAAACAAATATTAGCATATCCAATTGACAATTTTTAATACCTTGTTATCATCAAAACTCAAAAGTGGTATTGCTGAACACCGTTGTTCCAACAATCTCCCCCTTTTTGATGATGTCAAACATCAGTATTTCAAAGGTCAATTGTTGTTAATCTAGTTAACAGGTTGACTAAAGGGTCTGAGGTTTGTAAGCTCAGAGTCTGAGGTTTGTAAGCTTTGACTCCCCCTGAGTCTGATAGTCCTTAAGTTGAGGTTTGTAAGCTCCCTTTAAGTCCTATCCATGTTAATTAAATTCATATTTAACACCAATAACTGAATCACATATAAATAGAGTCTGTTAAAACAAGACAAATTCTAAGTAAGATAAGATAGTTAGACTTCAAAAGTACTCAAAAAAATATATCAGAAGCACATATAAATAGAAGTAAAAAAAAACTATCCAGAAGTACAGATTAAAAAACTTAAATATAAAGGAGTAAAAGTTCAGTAGCCATAGAAAAACAGCGGATAAAAGTACAAGCAAAACAAAAATAAATAAATACTAGGTGTGCAACTAAGGTTGGTTTTGTTTGGCAATGTGATCCATCAATTTCTGCAGATCCTCTTGTTGTTTCTTGACCATTTCTTCAAGAGCTTCTGTTCTCCTGAGATGAGCTTCCCTTTCAAGTCTAGCTTCTTCTTGAACCCTGTGAAGCTTCTTCTTCAGAGTATCATAAACCATTGATTCCCTTGGATTGTATTGATCAGCATCAAAGAATGATTTATTTGCCAATGCCAGAACAGGAGCTTTCTTATTAGCCTTTCTTGATTTCTTCCATATGTTTGGCAAGAACGACAGCTTGTTCTTTTACTGCAGCCTTCTGAATTGTAGTGATAAAATCCACAAATTCATTCTTCAAAGCAGCAAATTTATCCTCATAACTAACATTGAGGATTGGCACAAATCTTTGCTCAATAATATCCTTGAGCCTTGAGCTTGACATTCTATAGAACTCATCTATTCTCAACGAATCAAAGAGGTTGGGAAGTATTAGAGTTTGGTTTGGCTCAGTTGAAGTAGAAGGTTCAGAAGCTAAGACTATTTGTAAGGTTTGGAAGCCAGTTACAATGGTTTGAGGTTGATGAAGAGGTTCAGCAACTGTTTCAGACACAGCCTCTGCTACGCATTCTGTTACAAGTTATGGGTCAGGAATGACATCAGATTCTTGTACCAGAGTCTCAGAGACTGGTTCCTTTTCAATTACAGTATCTGGTTCGTTTGTAGCTTCGGTTTGAATTTTTGGTTCAGGTTGAGGTACAGAGTCTGGTTTTGAAACAGATTATGTAGTCTTGGTTGTTTTGGATTTTGCAGGGGTCTTAGGTAGTTCTCCTCCTATATGTTTCTCAAGAGAATCTAGGGTATCTGGAGAGTCTACAATGGTTGTTTCTTGTTGTGGAGATGGTTGTGAAGATTGGATGGGTTCTTCAGTGGGCTGAATTGCCTGAAGTGGTTTAAGAAAAGATGGTTGAGCGAGATGGTCATGGGGTAACTTCAGAGACACTATGATGGTGTCTTGAATAACCCTGTCAATAGTTGAATCAATGTATTCACCTATTCTTGGCTCAAGAGGATCAAAGGATGAGATTGGTTTGATTGGAGAGGGGGTTTTATTGCGAAGGGATGGAAGGGCTCTGCTAAAGGGTATGTTATCTAATTCAGTTTCAGATGAGGGTGGTGACTATTGATTCGTAGAAGAGAAAGGTGAGTCAAATGAAATGTTACCTGAGACATTAGCTTCTGGAAAAGCTAGTTGTTCAGAAGCTTCAGACAAGGCAGCTCCTGATTGATCAGCTTCTGCAGGGATAGCAGGACCTTTCTATTTCAAAGCTGCTACAAGCAACTTAGCAGCTTCCTTCACAGTCTTATCTCTCATACCTTCTGTCACAACTTCTGCTGCCATAGCCTTGCCAGCAGCATGTTCATCTTCAACCATAGATACAGAAGTACCTATCTTTTGTGCTAGATCCTTAGCCACAGGAACAACTTTTTTCTTTCTTTTCTTGACCTGACTTTCTTCTTCATCAGAATCAACATCAAGATATTCAGCAATTTCTTCAACAAGCCTTTTGTGATCTCTGTCAGCTTTGCCTTTCTTGGCTTTCTTCTCATCCTTTGCCTTCTTCTTGTCCTTTGTTTTCTTCTCATCCTTGGATTTCTTTATCCTTTCCTTAATTTCCTTGGATGCAGGAGCGGCAGATAGAGGCATAGGAGCTATGGTTTCAGAGGCACCAATAGTCACTCCTGGAAGAGCTGCTGATTTAGACTTCTTCTTCTTCTTAGGAGGTTCTTGCTTCTCTTCCTCCTCTTCTAGATTAATATCCTTGGTCTGTTTGCCTTTGGCCTTAAGAGGGCCTCCTCCAAGAGACTCATGAATGTCTTCTTTGGAAATAGGGGGGAAGTCTATCATCAGATCAGATTGTACAGAAGACTCCTTCATATCTTGATCAGAAGGGATGTACTTCTTGACAATCTTCATGTATTGAAGAGTCTTGTCGTTGATGATTCTTCCTGTTACTGTTCCAAGTTGAGCGTCTGATACAACACCAGATTTTGTTAAGACCTTCAAGAGTCCTCCTTGATACAGAATCTCAGAGATTAATCTTCCAAAAGGAACTTGTCTTCTGGATTTGATCTTGCCTTCCCTGATGGCCCAGCACATGTGGTGCATCACATATCTTGGAAAATTAATCTTCTTCTTTTTGATCAAAAAGTATAGAAGCACATTATGATCTACAGACAGAGTGTCTGTTCCTCCACCTTTCTGAAGCATACTGTCCAGAATGATCTTCAGAAGCATCCTATGTTTTGGATGCATGTCCACCAACTTATTTGAAGGTCTTCCCTCAAACAAGAGTTTGTTGCAGATGTTCATCCATTCACTCTTCTTATCCACATTCCACTGAAACTTGCCAAGGTTGGTTACCCTGCATGCCCTGGCAACAATTTCTTCGTTGATAAGGATTGGAATCCCCATCACAGCAGATCTTACTTCTAGACCATTGTAAGGTCTCAGACCCATTTGCTTTCTGTTTTTGCCAGCTAATGAAGGGTTGTTCATGATTGCAGCAATTTCCTCGACGGTTGCATCATCCTTGTCGAAAACTTCAGCCCTTACCCAGAGATCTCTTACCAGTTCTTGATATGTTGGTCCATTCAACATACCAAAGTAACTCATCATTCCTTGTGCTAGGAAATGAGTTGAGACGTCGATACCATTCTTCATCAGGGATCCAAAATATACTGGAGATTCAACTTGAACTTCCAGAGTTTCTTTGATGATGTTCATTGTTCTGGGTTTGATGACATAAGATTTTCCAGTTTTGACGATCACACCAGATTGAATGAGTTCACTTGCCATTTTAGGGTTCTAGGTTTGATTTTGAGAAAAATGAGTTTTTCAGAGACTAAAACGAAAGAGTGTAGTTCAGAGAAAAATCAAAGTGTGGAAAGTGAAGTGGGTTGTGTGTGATTGCTATTTATAAGGAAAGTTGAAAAACGTTTGAAAATGAGAAGGGGACAAACAAACATAAGCAATAAAGACTAAAGAGCATGCAGTCGTAAAAGTGTTGGGAAGACGCGAGGGTTACTTGTTAAACGGAATAAAATCATTGCTCTTTGAGTTTCTACCCAATACAGACAGGCCACGTCTGAGAACTTAAAAAGTAACTGTCAACGTAGTGGGGCAGGTGTTACTGAACTCAACAGTCATCCTTCCACTAATACGAACTTCTTAAGAGTCTAAGTTTGCTTAACAGAGTATGAGTGTCTTCAGAAGCTTATATTCATCAGAGTCTCCAAGAGAGAGTCTAATTCTCAAATAGCTTCTGAGTAACTTTTAGAGTCTGAATTCTGTCTTCAGAAGCACACATTAACCAGAGACATAACACATGTTCAAATTTTTCTTTATAAAATCAAATCTTTCAACAGTCAAAGGTTTAGTAAATATATCAGCCCATTCATGATCAGTATCAATGAATCGAATATCTAGAATTCCTTTTTGAACATAGTCTCTAATAAAATGATGTTTAATCTCATTGTGCTTTTCTCTTGAATGCAGAATTGGATTCTTAGATAAACTTATAGCAGCTGTATTATCACAATAAATTGGGATACAGTTTTCAGTTATTTGATAATCCTCAAGCTATTTTTCATCCAGAGTAGTTATGTACAACATCTAGCAGCTGAGATGTATTCTGCTTCTGCTGTAGACAGGCCAATTGTTGCTTCTCTCTTGCTAGCCCAGAATATCAAATTCTCTCCCAAAAATTGACAATTTTCACTGGTTAATTTTCTTTCAATCCTGTCTCCAGCATAGTCAGCATCACAGAATCCGACTAGCTTATAATCAGAAGATTTCTTATACAGAAGTCCAAGATTAGTAGTTCCTTTCAGATATCTAAAGATTCTCTTAACAGCTGTTAAATGAGACTCTCTAGGATCTGATTGAAACCTTGCACACAGACTTACGCTGAATAAAATATCTGGTCTGGATGCAGTTAGGTATAACAAAGAACCTATCATACCTCTATACAGCTTCTGATCAACTTTGGTTCCTTGATCTTCTTTGCTCAGAATGCAGGTTGGATGCATTGGAGTGTTCATTTCCTTGGATTCCTCAAGATTGAACTTCTTCAGGAACTCTTTAGTGTATTTGGACTGATGAACATAGACGCCATCTTTGTATTGGTTGATTTTAATTCCTAAAAAGAACTTCAATTCTTCCATAATGCTCATTTCAAATTCATCCTGCATTGCCTTAGAGAACTCTTTGCAAAGTGAACCATTAGTTGAACCAAAAATGATATCATCAACATAGATTTGAACTATAAGAATGTCCTTCTTCAGAGTCTTTTTGAATAGTGTAGTGTCAACTTGTCCTCTTTCAAAATCATTTTAAATTAAGAAATTACTTAGTCTTTCATACCAAGCTCTGGGAGCCCGTTTCAAGCCATATAGTAATTTCTTCAATTTATAAACATGTTCAGGATGTTTTAAATCCTCAAAGCCAGGAGGTTGTTCGACATATACTTCTTCATAAATGACACCATTCAGAAAAGCACTCTTAACATCCATTTGATACAAGATTATGTTGTGATTGACTGCATAGGAAAGAAGTAACCTAATTGCTTCCAATCTTGCAACTGGAGCAAATGTTTCAGTGTAATCAATGCCTTCTTGTTGACTGTAGCCTTGTGCTCAGGCTTAGCGACTAGATCCGACACTTCATTCCTTTTGAATTGATGAATTTCATCTTGCATTCCTTTAGAAAGTTACCAATGGTTCCAGTACCAATGATTTTGTCAGTCTGGTTTCCTCCAAATCCCACAGTTCCTCCCTCTTTCATGGTTAGGGTTAGGAACATATACTTTTCTCCTGTCATGTGTTGCGAGCAGCCACTGTCCAGGTACCAGGCCTTATGCCTTTCTTGTCCTTTTAGACATACCTGCAACATCAACAATTTCAGACTTAGGTACCCATAATTTCATGGGTCCTCTAGGGTTAGTCCTTGAACCATTGAATCCCTTTTGTATTGTGTGTCTTGAAGTCATTGGCATTGTTTTCCTCCAAACTTTGGGTTTAGAACCTATTAGTTTAGGATCCAACTTACCTTTCACTGAGTCTCTTCTTTGAAACTTAGGCTTTTGTTTTTCAGACTCTGGTTTCTTCAGAGTCTGTTTACCAGACACTGATTTTTTCAGAATCTGGATCCTTGAAGACTTAGGTTCAAAGATTTTCAGTACCTTCGACTTTGGTTTCTGAGATTTTGACTTAGTCATAACTTTAGAACTTGAAGCTTTAGGTTCTGAATGAGTCACTGTGTTGACTTCATCAGACTTACTTACAAAGTGATTTTTCAATGCTTCTCTGGCACCATCAGGACTAGGTTTCAGGATCACTTCATTTGAGCTACCTCCAATGAATCCAAGACCCTGTCCTCTATTCTGATATGTGATATAGATCATAAATGCTACCCTGGATCTATCAATTCTAGTAGCAATAAATTCTTGTAGAGCAACATCTTGTTCACTCAAGTATTTACAACTACATTTCTTGATCAGTAAAGAGTCATTTTCTTCTTTTAAACTTTCTAACTCCAACAGAGTTGAGTTATGCCTTTTTGACAACTTGTCAAGCTGCTGTTTGACTTTCTTCAACTCAGTGGATTTAGTTTCATAGTGACCAAGAAGTTCTTTGATAGAATCAACTAATTCAGATTTTGTGAGTTTAGAAAATACCTCAGTCTCACTTTCAGAGTCTGCATCTGATTCTGCCTCAGGTGCTTCTTTTACTGATTCAGTTGTAGCCATTAATCCAACAGCTACATTAGCTTCAGCATCAGCATCATCTTCTTCAGACCCTGACTCATTATCAAGATCTTCCCAGGTAGCCATCAGACTTTTCTTGATTTGCTTCTTAAACTTGCTTGACTTGAAGGTTGGCCTTTTTGATTTGGATTTCTCTTTTTGCAACTCTGGACAATCAGCAATAAAGTGCCCAGGCTTCTTGCAGTTGAAGCAACCTTTTTGTTTTTCCTTCTTGAAACCCTTACCACTGCTCTTACTCAGAAACTTCTTGTTCTTTTTAGCAAGGTATTGCATTCTGCTTGAAAGCATAGCCATTTCTTTAGCAACATCAGGATCTTCCTCAGAGCTTTCAGAAGAAGAAGATTCATTTTCACACTCTTCAACTTTGAGAGCCATTGAGGAACTTCCCTTTGACTTTAAGGCAATGGTTTTAGACTTTCTTGCAGATTCATGTTCATTGAGACTTAACTCATGAACTTTGAGAGAACTGAAAAGATCTTCAACGCTCAAAGTGTTTAAATCCTTAGCTTCCTCAATTGCAGTAACTTTTGGTCTCCACCTAGAGGGTAAACTCCTTAGTATCTTGCTAACATGGTCAGAAGCTATATAACTCTTCTTTAGTATCTGAAGTCCAGATACTAGAGTTTGAAATCTTGAGTACATCTGCTTAATGCTTTCATCCTCCTTCTTTTGGAACAAGGGTGTTCAACAATACCATTTTTTAAGTTTTGATGATAACAAGGTATTAAAAATTGTCATTTGGATATGCTAATATTTGTTTAAGTATTCAGGATCTTAATCAAGATTTCAATATTAGAAAGTATTATGTTTGAACATTTTGAGAGCAAAATCTAGAGAAGCTTGTTGCTTGTGATTCTGAAGATCTTGAGAATCTGAAGAATCATCAGAAGCTGTGTCAAGAAGTTCTGAAGACTAAAAGAATTTGAAGTTCATATAAGTCTGAAGATGATCAGAACCTAAAAATTCAAGAGAGTCTGAAGACTATCAGAACCTGAAGAACAAGAGAGTCTGAAAATCATCAGAAGCTAAAGTGCTACAGTGAGTCTGAAGCCTACAATCTGAAGATATGCTTAGAAGGATTTCTAAAGGCATTTCGATGCATAAGAAACACTCACTTGGAGTAACGGCTAGCTTCAAAGTCAACTTGAGCGTGGGATGCTCAACGACAAAGAATGCAGCATAGGACAGAGTACGTGTGTACGAACTCTGTTTCCACTACTCCACTACCTCGTACAGTTTGGCAACTGTGTCTACCGGTATTAAGCTTCAAAAGGAATGGAATTCAAAATATGCATTTGAAGGACTATTACCATATCAAGAAACAAATCAACACCTATTGATCAAGCTTCCAGAATTCTCTTGATGTGCTGGATTGTCTCAACGTCTCTTTCCAACGCCTATATAAAGGATAGAAGACCTGAAGAATATGTTGGACTCTACAACTGAAAAACTACGTTGTCAAGCTATTGTATTCTAACTGAGTAAAACCAGAAACACATCAACAACTTAGATTATTCTTACAAACTATGTATTCTAGAATCTCTAAGTTTATCAGAAAAACAGAGTTTGTCTTTGTTTAAGTTATTGGAACACATTTGATTGTTTATCAAGTGTCTCCAACTCTATTCAATTTTCTGATAATTGTGTATGAAGTATCTTGCTTGTGTGCTTGAGCAAAGAAGTCTCTTAGTTGTGTCTTTGAGCATTGGAAGACTCTTGCCTGCGTGCTTGAGCAATTGGAAGTCTCTTACTGTGTGTTTGAGCAACTTGTAATTGAAATTACATTTTAGTGAAACTCTCCTTGGAAGTGCAAGGGGGACAGGACTACTTCCGGTTTGTAGTAGTGGAAACAGAGTTCGTACAACGTACTCTATACTGGCCTGCATTCTTGTCTTTGTGCTTCCCACGCTCAAGTTGACTTTGAAGCTAGCCGTTACTCCATTTGAGAGTTTCTTTTGCATCGTAATGCTTGTAGAAATCCATGTTAGCAGATTATCAGATTTTGGGCTTCAGACTCACTGTAGCACGAAGCTTCTGGTAATCTTCAGACTCTCTTGGTTTTAAGATTCTGATAGTCTTCAGACTCTGATACAGTCTTTCAGACTCTCTTCGGTACAGTCTTCAGACTCTCTTCGATACAGTCTTCAGACTCTCTTTGATACAGTCTTGAGACTCTCTTCAATACAGTCTTCAGACTCTCTTTAATACAGAATCACAAGCAACAAGCTTCTCTGGATTTTTGCTCTTTAACATTGTTCAAACAGAATACTTTCTAAGATATAAATCTTGATTAATATCCTGCATACTTAAACAAATATTAGCAATATCCAATTGACAACTTTTTAATACCTTGTTATCATCAAAACTCAAAACGTGGTATTGCTGAACACTTTTGTTCCAACAATCTCCCCCTTTTTGATGATGACAAACATTAGTATTTAAAAGGTCAATTGTTGTTAATCTAATTAACAAGTTGACTTAAGGGGTCTGAGGTTTGTAAGCTCAGAGTCTGAGGTTTGTAAGCTCTGACTCCCCCTGAGTCTGATAGTTCTTAAGTTGAGGTTTGTAAGCTCCCCCTAAGTTCTATCCAAGTTAATTAAATTCATTTTCATAAGCAATCGAATTCATTCTCAGAATAATAACCGAATTTAGAGAACAGATTCTTAAACAGGGGCTCAGAGTCTAACTAAGCACCTTTCGCATATTTCCCTTTAACTTTTACATAGAACATGCAATGTATTTAAAAGAAATACAAATCTCATATTTTTCCCTTCTCCCTGTTGAGAAAACAACACAATACTTTCTCTTCTCCCCCTTTTGTCATCAACAAAAAGGTTTAGAACAAGTTCCTCCCCCTTTTTAAATGACTTAAATGGTAAGGAAAATGAGATTCAGAGGGAAAAACATAGAAGATTCAGAGCATAAAATAAATTAAATGCAAATGGAATCAAATAAAAACTTGTATAAATTTGCAAGTAACAAAAACAGTTCAGAAGACAGCAAACAAGAATTACAAATAGAACAAAACGAAATTAAACTAAGGTTGGTTTTGTTTGGCAAGATGATCCATCAATTTCTGGAGATCCTCTTGTTGTTTCTTTACCATTTCTTCCAGAGCCTCAGTTCTTCTTAAATGCGCTTTTCTTTCTAGTCTTGCTTCTTCTTGAACTCTGTACAGTTTTCTTTTCAAAGAGTTATAAACCATTGATTCCCTAGGATTATATTGATCTTCATCAACGCATGGTTTATCTCTAATCCGCAGAATGGGAGCTCTTTCCATGATTATAGCTTTCTCAGCCCACTTGACTTCTTCAACATGCTTGGCAGTAACAAGTGCTTGTTCCCTGGCAGCAGCCTTCTGAATTTTGGTGATAAATTCCAAGAACTCAGTCTTCACTGTAGAGAACTTGTCCTCATAGCTCACATTGAGGATGGGCACAAACCTTTGCTCAATAATGTCTTTGAGCTTATTGCTTGAAGAAGCATAGAACTTATCTATCCTGTTTGAATCAAATAGGTCAATATGAGGTTCAGAGGTTGAGGGTAGAGAGGCTCTTAAGGCTAGAAAAGTTTCAAACTCTGGGAAGATTGTTATAGGATCACAAAGAGGTTGGGAAACTCTTCTAGTTTCTGCTCTGCATTCTATTATAGTTTATGATATGATATCAGAAGCTTGTTCCAGATTTTCAGAAGCTGGTTCTACAACAGGTTCTGAAAGTTCAACAGAAGCTAAGGTAAGACTTTCTGTAGGTTCAGGTACAGGGTCTGGTTTGGAAACGGATTTTGTAGCTTTTGTTGGTTTGGATTTTGCAGGGGTCTTTGGTAGTTCTCCTCCTAGATGTTTCTCAAGGGAATCTAGGGTGTCTGGAGAGTCTACACAAATGGTTTCATGTTGGGGGGATGGCTGTATATATTGAATGGTTACTTCAGGCTTTTCAGAAGGTTGAATTGCCTGAAGTGGTTTGAGAAATGATGGTTGAGAAGGATGGTCAGCAGGAAGATTCATAGACACTGTGATTGTGTCTTGAATTACTTTGTCCATAGTTGAATCAACATATTCAACTATTGCAGGGTCCAGTGGGTTATGGGATGATATGAGTTTGATTGGTGAGGGGGATGAATTTTTTAGGGATGGAAGAATTTGGCTCAAGGGTTTGTTATCTGATTCTGAATCAGATTCTGACTCTTGATTCAAAGAGGAAGATGAGCTATATGCTACGTTGCCAGAGGTGCCAATGCCAGCTTCTGGAGAAGCATAATGATCAGACACAGTAGCTTCTGATAACTCAGCTTCTGCAGTAGCTACAGGATCCTTCTGTTTAAGAGCAGAAGCAAGCAACTTAACAGCTTCTTTGACAGTCTCTTCCTTTAATTGTTCAGCAACCACTTCTGCTGCCATTGCCTTGCCAGCAGCATGTTCATCTTCAATCATAGATACAAAAGTACCTATCTTCTGTGCTATCTCCTTAGCCACAGGGACCACATCCACCTTTCTCTTCTTGATCTGACTTTCTTCACCATCAGAGTCAGTATCAAGCAAATCAACAATTTCATCAGCTAGGTTGACATAATCTCTGTCACCCTTGCCTTGCTTCTCTTTCTTCTCATCTTTCTTTGCCTTCTTCTCGTCTTTCTTAGCTTTCTTCTCATCCTTGGTTTCTTTTATCCTATCCTTGATTTCCTTGGATGCAGAAGATACTGATGAAGGCATAGGAGCTATGGTTTTAGGGGAACCAATTGTCACTCCTGGAAGAGAAGTAGATTTGATCTTCTTCTTGAGAGGCTCCTGCTTCTCTTCCTCTTCCTTGAGAACCACTTCCTTGGTCCTTTTTCCTTTGACCTTAAGAGATCCTCCTCCAGCAGTCTCAAGAATGGCAGAATAGTTGATTATTCTACCAGTATCCTTGAAGTAATCCACCAAAAATCTTGCAAGAACTTCAGGATTATCTTCTTTAGATATGGGAGGGAAGTCCATCATTAAGTCAGATTGCACATAAGATTCCCTCATATCATGCTTAGAGGGGTTGAATCTTCTGACAATCTTCATGTACTGCAGAGTCTTGCCATTTATGATTCTCCCGGTCACAGTTCCAAGATGAATATCTGATACCACACCAGATTCTGATAAGACCTTCAAGAGGCCTCCTTGATACAGAATCTCAGATATTAATCTTCCAAAAGGAACTTGCCTTCTGGTCTCAGATTGACTCTTCTTAATGGCCCAGCACATGTGGTGCATCACATATCTTGGGAAGTTGATCTTTATTTTGTTGATGAGAAAATAAAGAAGAACTTTGTGATCAACAGACAATGTGTCTGTTCCTCCTCCTTTCTGAAGCATACTGTCCAGTATAATCTTCAGAAGCACCCTATGCTCAGGATGCATATCCACCAGTTTATTTGAGGGTCTCCCTTCAAATAGCAGTTTGTTGCAGATAACAGCCCATTCACTCTTCTTGTGAACATTCCACTGAAATTTACCAGAGTTCTCCATTTGACAAGCCCTGGCTACCACCTCTTCAGTGATAACTACTGGTATTCCCATCACAGCAGACCTTACTTCAAGACCATTGTACGGTCTTAAACCCATTTGATCTCTGTTCTTGCCAGCCAACTTGGGGTTGTTTGAGATTGCAACTGTTTCTTCAAGAGTAGCTTCATCCTTGTCGTAGACTTCTGACCTAACCCACAAATCTCTTACAAGTTCCTGATATGTTGGCCCATTCAACATACCAAAGTAGTTCATCATTCCTTGTGCTAAGAAATGAGAAGAAACGTCAACTTCGTGACGATTAAGAGAACCAAAATCTAATGGAGATTCAACTTGAATTTCTAGAGTCTCCTTGATAATGTTCATCGTTCTGGGTTTGATAACGTAGGACTTTCCAGACTTGATTATGACACCAGATTGGATGAGATCACTTGCCATTTTAGAGGTTTCTAAGTGTTTGATTTGAGAACAAAAAGTTTTGCAAAGTATTGAAAAGAGAAGTGAGTTGTGTGTGTTATGTATTTATAGAGAAAGAGTATGAAAACCGTTTGGAAAGAATAGGGGACAAACAAACACAAACAATAAATACATATAGCATGCAGCCGTAAAAGTATTGGGACAATGCGAAGGTAACTTGTTCAACGTAATGAAATCATTGCCCTTTGAGTTCTTACCCAATACAGACAGGCCACGTCTGAGAAACTATAAAGTAACTGTCACCGTAGTGGGGCAGGTGTTACTAAACTCAACAGTCATGCTTCCACTAATACGAGCTTCTGAGAGTCTAAAGATTCCTTACCAGAGACTGAATAATTTATCAGAAGCTTATATTTATCATGAAGGTGAGAAAAACACAAGAAGGGGGGGGGGGTTGAATTGTGTTTTCTTTTCGCAACTCTTGAAGAGTGAGAATCTAATTCCTTTAAACTCAGAGTCTGAATGAGATCAGAGTCTGATAAGAAATTAGGTTCTGATTGCAGCGGAAACATCAAGAGATAAAGAGAGAACAAAGAACACAAGCAATTATACAGGTTCCTTCCACAAACCGGAAGTAGTCCTGTCCCCCTTGTACTTCCAAGGAGAGTTCACTAAAATGTAATATCAAATTACAAGTTGCTCAAACACACAGTATGAGACTTCCTTGCTCAAGCACACAGGCGAGAGACTTCCTTGCTCAAAGACACAACTAAGAGACTTCCTATGCTCAAGGACACAACCAAGAGACTTCCTTTGCTCAAGGACACAGCCAAGAGACTTCCTTTGCTCAAGCACAAAAGCAAGAGACTTTTACACAATTACAGAAAATTGAATAGAGTTGAAACACTTGACAACAATCAAAATGTGTTTCAATTACAACAAAGACAGACTCTGTTTTACACAAAAGACAGACTCTGTTTTTCTGTGAAACTTAGAGATTCTAGGATACTCAGTTTGTAAGAATCTAAGTTTATGATGTGCTTATGTTGAGACTCAGTTGAATATGAAAGCAGCGCAATGCTGTTTTTCTTAGATATAGAGTCACCAAATTCTTCAAGTCTTCTATCCTTTATATAGGCGAAGGAAAGAGACATTGAGTCCTCCAGCACATCAGAATGATTTCTGAAGCTTGATCAATGACTGTTGATCTGTTGCTTGATTTGGTAATAGCCCTTCAATAGCATCATTTGAATTTCATTCCCTTTGAGGACTAATACCGGTAGACACAGTTGCCAAATTGTACGTGGTAGTGGAGTAGTGGAAACAGAGTTCGTACAACGTACTCTGTACTGGCCTGCAATCTTTGTCTTTGTGCTTCCCACGCTCAAGTTGACTTAGAAGCTAGCCGTTACTCCATTAGAGTTTCTTTGTGCATAGCAATGCAGTAGAGATCACTTGTTAGGAGATTATCAAATTTGTGGCTTCAGACTCACTGTAGCACTAAGCTTCTGATAATCTTCAGACTCTCTTGGTTTTCAGATTCTGATGGTCTTCAGACTCTGATACAGTCTTCAGACTCTCTTCAGCACAGTCTTCAGACTCTCTTCGATACAGTCTTCAGACTCTCTTCAGCACAGTCTTCAGACTCTCTTCGATACAGAATCACAAGCAACAGGCTTCTATGGATTTATTGCTCTTTTAACATTGTTCAAACAGAATGCTTTCTAAGATACAAATCTTAATTGATATCCTGCATACTTAAACAAATATTAGCAATATCCAATTGACAAATTTTTAATACCTTGTTATTATCAAAACTTAAAACGTGGTATTGCTGAACACCTTTGTTCCAACAATCTCCCCCTTTTTTATGATGACAAACATTAGTATTTAAAAGGTCAATTGTTGTTAATCTAATTAACAAGTTGACTTAAGAGGTTCTGAGGTTTGTAAGCTCAGAGTCTGAGGTTTGAAGGCTCTGACTTCCCCCGAGTCTGATAGTTCTTAAGTTGAGGTTTGTAAGCTCATCTTGAGTTCTATCCAAGTTAATTAAATTGTTTTTCAAACGCAATCAAATTCATACTCAGAATATATAGAAAATTGATTCTTAAACAGGGCTCAGAGTTTAACTAAGCACCTTTCGCAAATTTCCCTTTAACTTTTACGTATACATGCAATGTAATTAAAAGAACATGGTTCCCTTCTCCCTGACATAAATACTTTCCCTAGTCTGAGGTTTGAAGGCTCTGACTCCCCCTGAGTCTGATAGTTCTTAAGTTGAGGTTTGTAAGCTCGTCTTGAGTTCTATCCAGGTTAATTAAATTGTTTTTCAAACGCAATCAAATTCATACTCAGAATATATAGAAAATTGATTCTTAAACAGGGCTCAGAGTTTAACTAAGCACCTTTCGCAAATTTCCCTTTAACTTTTACGTATACATGCAATGTAATTAAAAGAACATGGTTCCCTTCTCCCTGACATAAATACTTTCCCTTCTCCCCCTTTTGTCATCAACAAAAAAGGTTCAGAACATGGTTCCTCCCCCTTTTTAAATGACTTAAGGTAAGGGTGTAAACATGTTTTAAAGAAGAAAGAGATTCAGAGAGAAAACACAGAAGATTCAGAGCATAAAAAGAATTGAAATGCAAATAGTAAAGAGAAAAACAACTTGTATAAAAAGAAGCAACAACCAGTTCAGAAGAAGCAATCAAGAATTACAAAATAAAATAAAAAAAACAAAATTAAACTAAGGTTGGTTTTGTTTGGCAAGATGATCCATCAGTTTCTGGAGATCCTCTTGCTGTTTCTTTACCATCTCTTCCAGAGCCTCAGTTCTTCGCAAATGTTCTTCTCTTTCCAGTCTAGCTTCTTCTTGAATTCTATACATCTTCCTCTTCAAAGAATTGTAAGCCACTGATTCTCTAGGAATATACTGATTCTCATCAAAGAAGGGTGTATCTCTTATCCTCAGAATAGGAGCATTTATCATAGCTACAACTTTCTCAGCCTGCTTAACTTCTTCAACATGCTTGGCAGTGATTAGAGCTTGTTCCCTGGCAGCAGCTTTTTGAATTTTGGTGATAAAATCCAAAAACTCAGTCTTTACTGTAGAGAACTTGTCCTCATAGCTCACATTAAGTATTGGCATAGACCTTTGCTCAATAACTTCTTTGAGCTTATTGCATGAAGAAGCATAAAACTCATCAATCTTATTTGAATCAAATAAGTCAGTTTGAGGTTCAGAGGTTGAGGGTAGAGAAGCTCTCAAAGCTAGAAAGGTTTCAAAAGGTAAAACGGTTATAGGATCACAGAGTGATTGAGAAACTCTTCTGGTCTGAGCTTTACATGATGTTACAGTTCCTGATACGATATCAGAGACTTGTTCTAGATTTTCAGAAGCTGGTTCAACAACAGGTTCTGAAGGTTCAACAGAGGCTAAGGTCAGATTCTCTGTAGGTACAGGTACAGGGTCTGGTTTGGAAATGGATGAAGTAGCTTTTGTTGTTTTGATTTTTGAGGGGTTTTTGGTAGTTCTCCCCCCAGATGTTTTTCAAGAGAATCTAGAGTGTCTGGAGAGTCTACACAAATGGTTTCAGTTTGGGAGGATGGTTGTTTGGATTGAATGGTTGCTTCAGGTTTTTTAGAAGGTTCAATTACCTGAAGTGGTTTGAGGAAAGAGGGTTGAGCAGGATGGTCAGCAGGAAGATTCATAGACACTGTAATTGTGTCTTGAATTACTCTGTCCATAGTTGAATCAACATAATCAACTACTGCCTGGTCAAGTGGGTTAAGGGATGATATGGGTTTGATTGGTGAGGGAGATGAATTTTTGAGAGATGGAAGAATTTGGCTCAAGGGTTTGTTGTCAGATTCTGAATCTGATTCTGACTCATGATTCAAAGAAGAAGATGAGCTATATGCCACGTTGCCAGAGGTGCCAATGCCAGCTTCTGGAGAGGCAAAATGATCAGACACAGTTGCTTCTGATAACTCAGCTTCTGCAGGTTCTGAAGTACTCTTCTGTTTAAGAGCAGAAGCAAGTAACTTAGCAGCTTCCTTGACAGTCTCTTCCTTCAACTCTTCAGCAATCAAATCTGCTGCCATAACCTTGCCAGCAGTGTGTTCATCCTCAATCATAGATACAGAAGTACCTATCTTATGTGCTACATCCTTAGCCACAGGAATCACTTCCACCTTTCTTTTCCCTATCTGACTCTCTTCACCTGCAGAGTCAGAGTCAATGAAATCAGCAATTTCTTGAGCTAGCTTGTCATAGTCTCTGTCAGCTTTGCCCATTATTGCTTTCTTATCAGCTTTCTTAGCCTTCTTCTCATCTCTCTTAGCCTTCTTCCCATCCTTAATTTCACGAAGTGCAGAAGGTGCAGAAGGTGCAGAAGGAGAACCAATTGAAACTCCAGGAAGAGCAGAAGATTTGATCTTTTTCTTAAGAGGCTCCTGCTTCTCTTCCTCTTCCTTGAGAATCACTTCCTTGGTCCTTTTTCCTTTGACCTTAAGAGGGCCTCCTCCAGCAGTCTCAGGAATAGCAGAATAGTTGATTATTCTACCAGTCTCCTTGAAGTAATCCACCACAAATCTAGCAAGAACTTCAGGATTATCTTCTTTGGATATGGGAGGGAAGTCCATCATCAAATCAGATTGTACATAGGATTCTCTCATATCATGCTTAGAGGGATTGAATCTCTTGACAATCTTCATGTACTGTAGAGTCTTGCCATTGATGATTCTGCCTGTCACAGTTCCTAGATGAATATCTGATACCACACCAGATTCTGATAAGACCTTCAAAAGACCTCCTTGATACAGAATCTCAGATATTAATCTTCCAAAGGAACTTGTCTCCTGGATTCTGATTGACTCTTCTTGATGGCCCAACACATGTGGTGCATCACATATCTGGGGAAGTTGATCTTTATTTTGTTGATAAGAAAATAAAGAAGAACTTTGTGATCCACAGATAATGTATCTGTTCCTCCTCCTTTCTGAAGCATACTATCCAGTATAATCTTCAGAAGCACCCTATGCATAGGATGCATATCCACCAATTTATTTGAGGGTCTCCCTTCAAATAACAACTTGTTGCAGATAACAGCCCATTCACTCTTCTTGTTGACATTCCACTGAAATTTTCCAGCGCTCTCCATCTGACAAGCCCTGGCTACCACATCTTCAGTGATAACTATAGGAATTCCCATCACAGCAGACCTAATTTCAAGACCATTGTACGGTCTTAAACCCATTTGGTCTCTGTTTTTGCCAGCAAGACTAGGGTTGTTTGAGATTGCTACTGTTTCTTCCAACGTAGCTTCAGCTTTGTCGTAGACTTCTGACCTAACCCAAAAATCTCTAACAAGCTCCTGATATGTTGGTCCATTCAACATACCAAAGTATCTCATCATTCCTTGTGATAAGAAATGAGGTGCAACGTCAACTCCATGACGACTGATTGAAGCGAAATCTACTCGAGATTCAACTTGAATTTCCAGAGTCTCCTTGATGATGTTCATTGTTCTGGGTTTGATAATATAAGAACCTCCGGACTTGATTATGACACCAGATTGGATGAGATCACTTGCCATTAGGTTTTTCTAAGAGTTTGATTTGAGAACAAAAAGTTTTGCAAAGTATTGAAAAACAAGAAATTTGTTCAGAGAGAAAATCAAAGAGTGAAAAGAGAAGTGAGTTGTGTGTGTTATGTATTTATAGAGAAAAAATGTTTGAAAACTGTTTGGAAAGAGTAGGGGACAAACAAACACAAACAATAAGTACAATATAGCATGCAGCCGTAAACGTATTGGGACAATGCGAAGGTAACTTGTTTATCGTAATGAAATCATTGCCCTTTTGAGTTCTTACCCAATACAGACAGGCCACGTCTGAGAAACCGTAAAGTAACTGTCACCATAGTGGGGCACGCTTCCACTAATACAAGCTTCTGAGAGTCTAAAGATTCCTTACCAGAGTCTGAATATTTTACCAGAAGCTTTCATCAGAATCTCCAAAAGAGAGTCTGATTCCCAGATAGCTTCTGAAGGTTTTCAGAGTCTGAATTCTGTTTTCAGAGGCGCATATTACCCAGAGACATAGCACATGTTCAAATTTTTCTTTATGAAATCAAATCTTTCAACAGATAAGGGTTTAGTAAATATATCAGCCCATTGATGATCAGTATCAATGAATTGGATATCTAAAATTCCTTTTTGAACATAGTCTCTTATAAAATGATGTTTAATCTCAATATGCTTTGCTCTTGAATGCAGAATTGGATTTTTAGACAAACATATAGCTGCTGTATTATCACAATAAATTGGGATATGGTTTTCAGTTATTTGATAGTCCTCAAGCTGATGTTTCATCCAGAGTAGCTGTGTACAACAACTAGCAGCTGAGATGTATTCTGCTTCTGTTGTAGACAGAGCAATGGTTGCTTGCCTCTTGCTAGCCCAGGATATCAGATTCTCTCCCAAGAATTGACAATTGCCACTTGTAGATTTTCTTTCAATCCTGTCTCCAGCATAATCAGCATCACAGAATCCAACTAGCTTGTAGTCAGAGGATTTCTTGTAAAGAAGTCCAAGATTAGTAGTTCCTTTCAGATATCTAAAGATTCTCTTAACAGCAGTTAAGTGAGATTCTCTAGGATCTGATTGAAACCTTGCACACAAACATACACTGTACAAAATATCTGGTCTGGATGCAGTTAGGTATAACAAAGAACCAATCATACCTCTATACAGCTTCTAATCAACTTTGGTTCCTTGATCTTCTTTGCTCAGAGTGCAGGTTGGATGCATTGGAGTATTCATTTCTTTGCAGTCCTCAAGATTGAACTTCTTCAGAAGCTCTTTCGTATACTTGGACTGATGAACGTAGACTCCATCTTTGCATTGGTTGATTTGAATTCCAAGAAAGAACTTCAATTCTCCCATCATGCTCATTTCAAATTCATCCTGCATTACTTGTGAAAACTCTTTGCAAAGTGAACTATTTGTAGAACCAAAGATAATATCATCAACATAAATCTGAACTACAAGAATGTCTTTCTTTAGAGTCTTTCTGAATAGAGTAGTGTCAACTTGTCCTCGTTCAAAGTTGTTTTGAATCAAGAAATTACTCAGTCTTTCATACCAAGCTCTGGGAGCTTGTTTCAAGCCATAAAGTGATTTCTTTAATTTATAAACATGCTCTGGATGCTTTAAGTCTTCAAAGCCAGGAGGTTGTTTGACATATACTTCTTCAGAAATGACACCATTAAGAAATGCACTCTTAACATCCATTTGATACAAAGTTATGTTGTGATTGACTGCGTAGGAAAGAAGTAACCTGATTGCTTCCAATCTTGCAACTGGAGCAAAAGTTTCTGTGTAATCAATGCCTTCTTGCTGACTGAAGCCTTGTGCAACAAGTCTGGCCTTGTTTCTGATTACTTCTCCTTGTTCACTAAGCTTATTTCTGAACACCCACTTGGTTCCAATGATGTTCTTGTGATTAGGCTTAGCTACTAGATCCCACACTTCATTCCTTTTGAATTGATTCAGTTCTTCTTGCATTGCTAGAATCCATCCTTCATCTCCAAGAGCTTCTTCAACAGAAGTTGGCTCAATAACAGATAATAATCCTAACGCAGACTCTTCTTGTCTGAAATGCGATCTTGTTCTCATAGGACTTTCTTTATTGCCAATTATCTGATCTTCTGGATGTGAAGACTTGTATTTGAAAGATTGTTTGGATTGACTAGCTTGCAGAGAACCATCTTGAGCTTCATCAGAAGCTTCTTCATTAGGAACTCCAGGGGTTGTTCCAGCTTCTGAAGTAACTTCAGATTCTGGAATCTGATCAGATTCTGAGTTATCATCAGAATCTTGAGATTTTTCATGACTTTCATCTTGCACTGGAGTTTCACTTCCAGGCTCTTTGTCATCAAATCTTACATGCATAGATTCTTCCACACATTGTGTTTCTGAATTATACAGCCTGTATGCCTTAGAGCGTTCAGAGTAACCTAAAAAGATTCCCTTTTGAGCTTTGGCATCAAATTTCTTTAGGTAGACTTTGTTGTTCAGGACATAACATGTACATCTGAACTGATGAAAATAAGATATGTTGGGTTTTCTTCCTTTAAAAAGTTCATAGGTTGTTTTGTTCAACAGAGGTCTAATATAGATTCTGTTCTGAACATAACAAGCTGTGTTTATTGCTTCTGCCCAAAAATGCTTAGCCAGATTGTTCTCATGGATCATGGTTCTAGCCATCTCTTGTAAGGTTCTGTTCTTTCTCTCTACAACTCCATTTTGTTGTGGAGTTCTAGGTGCAGAGAATTCATGAATAATTCCATGTTTTTCACAGAAAACCTCAAACGGTTCATTTTCAAATTCTCCTCCATGATCACTTCTGACTTTCAAGATTTTCATTTCCTTCTCTGATTGAATTTGGATGCAGAATTTACTAAACACAGAATATGAATCATCTTTAGATTTCAGAAATTTAACCCAACACCATCTGCTGTAGTCATCAACAATAACTAGTCCATATTTACTTCCATATAAGGATGCAGTGTTAACTGGTCCAAATAAGTCAATATGAAGTAACTCCAAGGGTCTGGAAGTTGAAACAATTTCTTTCGGCTTGAAGGGACTCTTGACAATTTTCCCTTTCTGACATGCTCCGCAAAGAGCATCTGAGTGATAGTCAATGTTTGGTAGGCCTTTGACAAGTTGTAACTTGCTAATTTTAGAGATTAATCTCCAGTTAGCATGTCCCAAACGTCTATGCCACATCCATTTCTTATCACCCATTGACAGAAGGCACATTACCTTCTGATCAGTCAGTTCTGAGAATTTTATCTTATATACATTGTTTCTTCGTTTTCCCTTGAAGACTATGGACTGATCATCCTTGTTAACCACTGTGCAGTTGTTCTTATTAAACAATACATCATAACCACTGTCACATAATTGACTTATGCTTAGTAAGTTATGTTTAAGTCCATCAACTAACCACACATTACTGATTGAGATCAGAGAATTACCAATGGTTCCAGAACCAATGATTTTGCCAGTCTGGTTTCCTCCAAATCCCACAGTTCCTCCCTCTTTCATGGTTAGGGTTAGGAACATAGACCTTTCTCCCGTCATGTGTCGCGAGCACCCACTGTCTAGGTACCAAGCCTTGTGCTTTCTTAGTCTTTTTAGACATACCTGCAGCATCAATAATATCAGACTTAGGTACCCATATTCTTATGGGTCCTTTTTGGTTAGTCTTAGAACCATTGAACTCTTTTCGCAAGTTATGTCTTGAAATCTTTGGCAATGTTTTCTCCCAAACCTTAGGGTTGGAACCGTTTGGTTTAGGTTTCAACTTGCCTTTCACAGTTTCTCTCCTTTGAAACTTAGACTTTGGTTTTTCAGACTCTGGATTTTTCAGAGTCTGTTTATCAGACTTTGAATGTTTCAGAGTCTGAGACTTTAAAGCTTTGGGTTCAAAGTTTTTCAGACCCTTTAACTTAACATTCTGACGTTTTGACTTAGTCAGAATCTTAGAAGTAGAAGTTGTAGGTTCTGAATGAGTCTCTGTGTTGACTTCATCAGACTCTTTTACAAAAAGATTTTTCAACGCCTCTCTGGCTCCATCAGGACCAGATTTCAGAGTCATTTCATTTGAGTTTCCTCCAATGAATCCAAGACCCTGTCCTCTGTTCTGATACGTGCTATAGATCATGGATGCAACCCTTGATCTGTCAATTCCAGTAGCAATAAATTCTTGCAGAGCAACATCTTGCTCACTTAAGTATTTACAGCTACACTTCTTGATCAATAAAGAAATATTTTCTTCTTTTAAATCTTCTAATTCCAACAGAGTTGAATTATGTCTTTTTGACAGCTTATTAAGCTGTTGTTTGACTTTCTTCAACTCAGTGGTCTTAGTTTTAAAATGACCAAGAAGCTCATTGACAAATTCTATAAGTTCAGATCTTGTGAGATCAGAGTATACCTCCGTTTCATTTTCAGAGTCTGTATCTGATTCTGCCTCAGGTGTCTCTTTAACAGATTCGGTTGTAGCCATTAGTCCAACAGCTACATTGGATTCACCATCAGCATCATCATCTTCAGATCCTGACTCATTATCAAGATCTTCCCAGGTGGCCATCAGACTTTTCTTGATCTGCTTCTTAAACTTGCTTGACTTGAAGGTTGGCCTTTTTGACTTAGATTTCTCCTTCTGCAGTTCTGGACACTCAGCAATAAAATGTCCAGTTTTCTTGCAGTTGAAGCAACCTTTCTGATCCTCCTTTTTTAACCCCTTCCCACTGCTCTTGCTCAGAAATCTCTTGTTCTTCTTAGCAAGGTACTGCATTCTGCTTGAAAGCATAGCCATTTCTTTTGCTAAATCAGGATCTTCTTCTGAGCTTTCAAAAGCTGAAGACTCATTTTCAGATTCTTCAACCTTGAGAGCCTTTGAAGACCTTCCTTTTGATTTTAAAGCAATGGTTTTGGATTTTCTTGCAGAATCATGTTCATTGAGACTTAACTCATGAACCTTGAGTGAGCTTACAAGATCTTCAACACTTAAAGTGTTTAAATCTTTAGCCTCCTCAATTGCAGTGACCTTTGGTCTCCATCTAGAGGGTAAGCTCCTTAAAATCTTGCTAACATGATCGGAAGCTATGTAACTCTTCTTCAATATCTGAAGACCAGATACTAGAGTTTGAAATCTTGAGTACATCTGCTCAATACTTTCATCCTCTTTCATCTTAAATAGTTCATACTGATGAACTAATAGAAGAGCTTTAGCTTCCCTGACCTTTTTGCTTCCTTCGTAGTTAGCACAGAGAGAAGCAAACATGGCTCTAGCAGTAGATTTGTCACTCATCTTCATGTATTCCGTTTTAGGAATAGCAGTGACAAGAGCCCCTCTGATGATATGATGTTTCTTATAGATTTTCTTTTGAGCAGCAGTGTGAAGTTTGCGGTCAATGGCAGCACCTTCGTCATCAAGTTGTAAGTCACCAACACCATCTTCAAGTATGTCCCAGAGTTCTTCATCAAGACCCATGACATAACTATAGAAGTTGGTTTTCCACCAAGAAAATTCTTCAGGATCACCATTGAACTTGGGAATTTTTCCATAATCAGCCTTTCTACTGCTGTTATTGGATCCATATTCATATGGTATAGCAGCACCAGAAGTGGCACCAGAAGAAGACGGTTCACTGGAAGACATGTTTTTCTCTGGATCTTTTCTGTTACACGGTTAAGTGCTAAGACAACAGAGCCGAAGCTCTGATACCAACTGAAGGTGAGAAAAACACAAGAAGGGGGGGGGGTTGAATTGTGTTTTCTTTTCGCAACTCTTGAAGAGTGAGAATCTAATTCCTTTAAACTCAGAGTCTGAATGAGATCAGAGTCTGATAAGAAATTAGGTTCTGATTGCAGCGGAATAATCAAGAGATAAAGAGAGAACAAAGAACACAAGCAATTATACAGGTTCCTTCCACAAACCGGAAGTAGTCCTGTCCCCCTTGTACTTCCAAGGAGAGTTCACTAAAATGTAATATCAAATTACAAGTTGCTCAAACACACAGTATGAGACTTCCTTGCTCAAGCACACAGGCGAGAGACTTCCTTGCTCAAAGACACAACTAAGAGACTTCCTATGCTCAAGGACACAGCCAAGAGACTTCCTTTGCTCAAGGACACAGCCAAGAGACTTCCTTTGCTCAAGCACAAAAGCAAGAGACTTTTACACAATTACAGAAAATTGAATAGAGTTGAAACACTTGACAACAATCAAAATGTGTTTCAATTACAACAAAGACAGACTCTGTTTTACACAAAAGACAGACTCTGTTTTTCTGTGAAACTTAGAGATTCTAGGATACTCAGTTTGTAAGAATCTAAGTTTATGATGTGCTTATGTTGAGACTCAGTTGAATACGAAAGCAGCGCAATGCAGTTTTTCTAAGATATAGAGTCACCAAATTCTTCAAGTCTTCTATCCTTTATATAGGCGAAGGAAAGAGACATTGAGTCCTCCAGCACATCAGAATGATTTTTGAAGCTTGATCAATGACTGTTGATCTGTTGCTTGATTTGGTAATAGCCCTTCAATAGCATCATTTGAATTTCATTCCCTTTGAGGACTAATACCGGTAGACACAGTTGCCAAACTGTACGTGGTAGTGGAGTAGTGGAAACAGAGTTCGTACAACGTACTCTGTACTGGCCTGCAATCTTTGTCTTTGTGCTTCCCACGCTCAAGTTGACTTAGAAGCTAGCCGTTACTCCATTAGAGTTTCTTTGTGCATAGCAATGCAGTAGAGATCACTTGTTAGGAGATTATCAAATTTGTGGCTTCAGACTCACTGTAGCACTAAGCTTCTGATAATCTTCAGACTCTCTTGGTTTTCAGATTCTGATGGTCTTCAGACTCTGATACAGTCTTCAGACTCTCTTCAGCACAGTCTTCAGACTCTCTTCGATACAGTCTTCAGACTCTTTTCAGCACAGCCTTCAGACTCTCTTCGATACAGAATCACAAGCAACAGGCTTCTATGGATTTATTGCTCTTTTAACATTGTTCAAACAGAATGATTTCTAAGATACAAATCTTAATTGATATCCTGCATACTTAAACAAATATTAGCAATATCCAATTGACAACTTTTTAATACCTTGTTATCATCAAAACTTAAAACGTGGTATTGCTGAACACCTTTGTTCCAACATATCAGAGTCTCCAAAAGAGAGTCTGATTCCCAAATAGCTTCTGAATATTTTTCAGAGTCTGAATTCTGTTTTCAGAGGCGCACATTACCTAGAGACATAACACATGTTCAAATTTTTCTTTATGAAATCAAATCTTTCAACAGATAAGGGTTTAGTAAATATATCAGCCCATTGATGATCAGTATCAATGAATTGAATATCTAAAATACCTTTTTGAACATAGTCTCTTATAAAATGATGTTTAATCTCAATGTGCTTTGCTCTTGAATGCGGAATTCGATTCTTAGACAAACATATAGCTGCCGTGTTATCACAATAAATTGGGATACAGTTTTCAGTTATTTGATAGTCCTCAAGCTGATGTTTCATCCAGAGTAGCTGTGTACAACAACTAGCAGCTGAGATGTATTCTGCTTCTACTGTAGACAAAGCAATGGTTGCTTGCCTCTTGCTAGCCCAGGATATCAGATTCTCTCCCATGAATTGACAATTGCCACTGGTAGATTTTCTTTCAATCTTGTCTCCAGCATAGTCAGCATCACAGAATCCAACTAGCTTGTAGTCAGAGGATTTCTTGTAAAGAAGTCCAAGATTGGTAGTTCCTTTCAGATATCTAAAGATCCTTTTAACAGCTGTTAAGTGAGACTCTCTAGGATCTGATTGAAACCTTGCACACAGACATACACTGAATAAAATATCTGGTCTGGATGCAGTTAGGTATAACAAAGAACCAATCATACCTCTATACAGCTTCTGATCAACTTTGGTTCCTTGATCCTCTTTGCTCATAGTGCAGGTTGGATGCATTGGAGTATTCATTTCTTTGCAATCCTCAAGATTGAACTTCTTCATAAGCTCTTTCGTGTATTTGGACTGATGAACATAGACTCCATCTTTGCATTGGTTGATTTGAATTCCAAGAAAGAACTTCAATTCTCCCATCATGCTCATTTCAAACTCATCCTGCATTACTTTGGAAAACTCTTTGCAAAGTGAACTATTTGTAGAACCAAAAATGATATCATCAACATAAATCTGAACTATAAGAATGTCTTTCTTCAGAGTCTTTCTGAATAATGTAGTGTCAACTTACCCTCGTTCAAAGTTATTTTTAATTAAGAAATTACTTAGTCTTTCATACCAAGCTCTGGGAGCTTGTTTCAAGCCATAGAGTGATTTCTTTAATTTATAAACATGCTCTGGATATTTTAAATCTTCAAAGCAAACATGGCTCTAGCAGTAGATTTGTCACTCATCTTCATGTATTCCGTTTTAGGAATAGCAGTGACAAGAGCCCCTCTGATGATATGATGTTTCTTGTAGATTTTCTTTTGAGCAGCAGTGTGAAGTTTGCGGTCAATGGCAGCACCTTCGTCATCAAGTTGTAAGTCACCAACACCATCTTCAAGTATGTCCCATAGTTCTTCATCAAGACCCATGACATAACTATAGAAGTTGGTATTCCACCAAGAAAATTCTTCAGGATCACCATTGAACTTAGGAATTTTTCCATAATCAGCCTTTTTACTGCTGTTATTGGATCCATAGTCATATGGTATAGCAGCACCAGAAGAAGACGGTTCACTGAAAGACATGTTTTTCTCTGGATCTTTTATGTCACACGGTTAAGTGTTATGACAACAGAGCCGGAGCTCTGATACCAACTGAAGGTGAGAAAAACACAAGAAGGGGGGGTTGAATTGTGTTAGCATTTCGCAGCTCTTGAAGAGTGAGAATCTAATTCCTTTAAACTCAGAGTCTGAATGGGATCAGAGTCTGATGAGAGATTAGGTTCTGATGCAGCGGAATAATCAAGAGATAGAGAGAAGAGAGAACACAAGAAATTATACAGGTTCCTTCCACAAACCGAAAGTAGTCCTGTCCCCCTTGTACTTCCAAGGAGAGTTCACTAAAATGTAATATCAATTACAAGTTGCTCAAACACACAGTAAGAGACTTCCAATGCTCAAGCACGCAGGCAAGAGACTTCTTTGCTCAAGCACACAAGCAAGAGACTTCTTTGCTCAAGCACACAAGCAAGAGACTTCTTACACAATTACAGAAAATTGAATAGAGTTGAAACACTTGACAACAATCAAATGTGTTTCAATTACAACAAAGACAAACTCTATTTCAAACAAAAGACAGACTCTGTTTTTCTGTGGAACTTAGAAATTCTAGAATACTCAGTTTGTAAGAATCTAAGTTGTTGATGTGTTTTTGTTAAGACTCAATCGAATACGAAAGCAACGCAGTGTAATTTTTCTAGTTGTAGAGTCCAACAATTTTTCAAGTCTTCTCTCCTTTATATAGGCGTAGGAAAGAGACGTTGAGTCATCCAGCACATCAGGATGATTTCTGAAGCTTGATCAATGGCTGTTGATCTGTTGCTTGATTTGGTAATAGTCCTTCAATTGCATAATTTGAATTCCATTCCCTTTGAAGATTAATACCGGTAGACACAGTTGCCAAACTGTACGAGGTAATGGAGTAGTGGAAACAGAGTTCGTACAACGTACTCTGTACTGGCCTGCATTCTTGTCTTTGTGCTTCCCACGCTCAAGTTGACTTTGAAGCTAGCCGTTACTCCATTTGAGAGTTTCTTTTGCATCGTAATGCTTGTAGAAATCCATGTTAGCAGATTATCAGATTTTGGGCTTCAGACTCACTGTAGCACTTAGCTTCTGGTAATCTTCAGACTCTCTGTGTTTTCAGATTCTGATAGTCTTCAGACTCTGATACAGTCTTTCAGACTCTCTTCGGTATAGTCTTCAGACTTTCTTCGATACAGTCTTCAGACTCTCTTCGATACAGTCTTCAGAATCTCTTCAATACAGAATTCAGACTCTCTTCAATACAGAATCACAAGCAACAAGCTTCTCTGGATTTTTGCTCTTTAACATTGTTCAAATAGAATACTTTCTAAGATATAAATCTTGATTGATATCCTGCATACTTAAACAAATATTAGCAATATCCAATTGACAACTTTTTAATACCTTGTTATCATCAAAACTCAAAACGTGGTATTGCTGAACACTTTTGTTCCAACATGATCTATAGCACGTATCAGAACAGAGGACAGGGTCTTGGATTCATTGGAGGAAACTCAAATGAAATGACTCTAAAACCTGGTCCTGATGGAGCCTACAACTTCTACTTCTAAGGTTCTAACTAAGTCAAAATCTCAGAATGTTATGTTAAAGGGTCTGAAAAACTTTGAACCCAAAGCTTTAAAGACTCAGACTCTGAAACATTCAAAGTCTGATAAACAGACTCTGAAAAAGCCAGAGTCTGAAAAACTAAAGCCTAAGTTTCAAAGAAGAGAAACTGTGAAAGGCAAGTTGAAACCTAAACCAAACGGTTCCAAACCCAAGGTATGGGAGAAAACATTGCCAATGACTTCAAGACGTAACTTACGAAAGGAGTTCAATGGTTCTAAGACTAACCAAAAAGGACCCTTGAGAATATGGGTACCTAAGTCTGAAATTATTGATGCTGCAGGTATGTCTAAAAGGACTAGAAAAGCAGAAGGCTTGGTACCTGGACAGTGGTTGCTCGCGTCACATGACGGGAAAAAGGTCTATGTTCCTAACCCTAACCATGAAAGAGGGAGGAACTGTAGGATTTGGAGGAAACCGGACTGGCAAAATCAATGGTACTAGAACCATTGGTAACTCTCTGATCTCAATCAGTAATGTGTGGTTCGTTGATGGACTTAGACATAACTTACTAAGCATAAGTCAATTATGTGACAGTGGTTATGATGTATTGTTTAATAAGAACAACTGCACAGTGGTTAACAAGGATGATCAGTCCATAGTCTTCAAGGGAAAACGAAGAAACAATGTATACAAGATAAAATTCTCAGAACTGACTGATCAGAAGGTAGTGTGCCTTTTGTCAATGGGTGATAAGAAGTGGCTATGGCATAGACGTTTGGGACATGCTAACTGGAGATTAATCTCTAAGCTTAGCAAGTTGCAACTTGTCAAAGGCCTACCAGACAATGACTATCACTCAGATGCTCTTTGCGAAGCATGTCAGAAAGGGAAAATTGTCAAGAGTCCCTTCAAGCCGAAAGAAATTGTTTCTACTTCCAGACCCTTGGAGTTACTTTATATTGACTTATTTGGACCAGTTAGCACTGCATCCTTATATGGAAGTAAATATGGACTAGTTATTGTTGATGACTACAGCAGATGGTGTTGGGTTAAATTTCTGAAAAATAAAGATGATTCATATTCTGTGTTTAGTAAATTCTACATCCAAATTCAATCAGAGAAGGAATTGAAAATCTTGAAAGTCAGAAGTGATCATGGAGGAGAATTTGAAAATGAACCGTTTGAGGTTTTCTGTGAAAAACATGGAATTATTCATGAATTCTCTGCACCTAGAACTCCACAACAAAATGGAGTCGTAGAGAGAAAGAACAGAACCTTACAAGAGATGGCTAGAACCATGATCCATGAGAACAATCTGGCTAAGCATTTTTGGGCAGAAGCAGTAAACACAGCTTGTTATGTTCAGAACAGAATCTATATTAGAGCTCTGTTGAACAAAACAGCTTATGAACTCTTTAAAGGAAGAAAACCCAACATATCTTATTTTCATCAGTTCGGATGTACGTGTTATGTCCTGAACAACAAAGTCTACCTAAAGAAATTTGATGCCAAGCTCAAAAGGGAATCTTTTTAGGTTACTCTGAACGCTCTAAGGCATACAGGTTGTATAATTCAGAAACACAATGTGTTGAAGAATCTATGCATGTCAGATTCGATGACAAAGTGCCTGGAAGTGAAACTTCAATGCAAGATGAAAGTCATGCAGAATCTCAAGATTCTGATGATAACTCAGAATCTTATCAGATTCCAGAATCTGAAGATACTTCAGAAGTTGGAACAGCCCCTGAAGTTCCTAATGAAGAAGCTTCTGATGAAGCTCAAGATGGTTCTTTGCAAGCTAGTCAATCCAAACAATCTTTCAAATACAAGTCTTCACATCTAGAGGATCAGATAATTGGCAATAAAGAAAGTCCCATGAGAACAAGATCACATTTCAGACAAGAAGGGTCTGCTTTGGGATTATTATCTGTTATTGAACCAACCTCTATTGAAGAAGCTCTTGGAGATGAAGGATGGATTCTGGCAATGCAAGAAAAACTGAATCAATTCAAAAGGAATGAAGTATGGGATCTAGTAGCTAAGCCTGATCACAAGAACATCATTGGAACCAAGTGGGTGTTCAGAAGTAAGCTTAGTGAACAAGGAGAAGTAATCAGAAACAAGGCCAGACTTGTTGCGCAGGGCTATAGTCAACAAGAAGGCTTTGATTACACGGAAACGTTTGCTCCAGTTGTAAGATTGGAAGCAATCAGGTTACTTCTTTCCTATGCAGTTAATCACAACATAACCCTGTATCAAATGGACGTTAAGAGTGCATTTCTTAATGGTGTCATTTCTGAAGAAGTATATGTCAAACAACCTTCTGGCTTTGAAGATTTAAAACATCCAGAGCATGTTTATAAATTGAAGAAATCACTATATGGCTTGAAACAAGCTCCCAGTGCTTGGTATGAAAGACTAAGTAATTTCTTAATTCAAAACAACTTTGAACGAGGACAAGTTGACACTACTCTATTCAGAAAGACTCTAAAGAAAGACATTCTTATAGTTCAGATTTATGTTGATGATATCATTTTTGGTTCTACAAATAGTTCACTTTGCAAAGAGTTTTCGAAAGTAATGCAGGATGAATTTGAAATGAGCATGATGGGAGAATTGAAGTTCTTTCTTGGAATTCAAATCAACCAATGCAAAGATGGAGTCTACGTTCATCAGTCCAAGTATACGAAAGAGCTTCTGAAGAAGTTCAATCTTGAGGACTACAAAGAAATGAATACTCCAATGCATCCAACCTGTACTCTAGGCAAAGAAGATCAAGGAACCAAAGTTGATCAGAAGCTGTATAGAGGTATGATTGGTTCTTTGTTATACCTAACTGCATCCAGACCAGATATTTTATACAGTGTATGTTTGTGTGCAAGGTTTCAATCAGATCCTAGAGAGTCTCACTTAACTGTTGTTAAGAGAATCTTCAGATATCTGAAAGGAACTACTAATCTTGGACTTCTTTACAATAAATCCTCTGACTATAAGCTAGTTGGATTCTGTGATGCTGACTATGCTGGAGACAGGATTGAAAGAAAATCTACCAGTGTCAATTGTCAATTCTTGGGAGAGAATCTGATATCCTGGGCTAGCAAGAGGCAAGCAACCATTGCTTTGTCTACAGCAGAAGCAGAATACATCTCAGCTGCTAGTTGTTGTACACAGCTACTCTAGATGAAACATCAGCTTGAGGACTATCAAATAACTGAAAACTGTATCCCAATTTATTGTGATAATACGGCAGCTATATGTTTGTCTAAAAATCCAATTCTGCATTCAAGAGCAAAGCACATTGAGATTAAACATCATTTTATAAGAGACTATGTTCAAAAGGGAATTTTAGATATTCAATTCATTGATACTGATCATCAATGGGCTGATATATTTACTAAACCCTTATCTGTTGAAAGATTTGATTTCATAAAGAAAAATTTGAACATGTGCTATGTCTCTTGGTAATGTGCGCCTCTGAAAACAGAATTCAGACTCTGAAAATATTCAGAAGCTATTTGGGAATCAGACCCTCTTTTAGAGACTCTGATAAAAGCTTCTGATAAACTATTCAGACTCTGGTAAGGAATCTTTAGACTCTCAAAAGCTTGTATTAGTGGAAGCATGACTGTTGAGTTCAGTAACACCTGCCCCACTACGGTGACAGTTACTTTACAGTTTCTCAGACGTGGCTTGTCTGTATTGGGTAAGAACTCAAAGGGCAATGATTTCATTACGTTAAACAAGTTACCTTCGCTTTGTCCCAATACTTTTACGGCTGCATGCTATATGTATTTATTGTTTGTGTTTGTTTGTCCCCTATTCTTTTCAAACGGTTATCAAAATTTTTTTTTTCTATAAATACATAACACACACAACTCACTTCTCTTTTCACTCTTTGATTTTCTCTCTGAACAAATTTCTTATTTTTCAATACTTTGCAAAACTTTTTGTTCTCATATCAAACACTTAGAAACCCCTATAATGGCAAGTGATCTCATCCAATCTGGTGTCATACTCAAGTCTGGAAAATCCTACGTTATCAAACCTAGAACAATGAACATCATCAAGAAGACTCTGGAAATTCAAGTTGAATCTCCAGTAGATTTTGGTTCTCTCAGTCGTCATGGAGTTGACGTTTCTCCTCATTTCTTATCACAAGGAATGATGAACTACTTTGGTATGTTGAACGGACCAACATATCAGGAGCTTGTTAGAGATTTTTGGGTTAGGTCAGAAGTCTACGACAAAGCTGAAGCTACTTTGGAAGAAACGGTTGCAATCTCAAACAACCCCAGTCTGGCTGGCAAGAACAGAGACCAAATGGGTTTAAGACCGTACAATGGTCTTGAAGTAAGGTTTGCTGTGATAGGAATACCAATAGTTATCACTGAAGAAGTGGTAGCCAGGGCTTGTCAAATGGAGAGCGCTGGTAAATTTCAGTGGAATGTCAACAAGAAAAGTGAATGGGCTGTTGTCTGCAACAAACTGTTATTTGAAGGGAGACCCTCAAATAAACTGGTGGATATGCATCCTGAGCATAGGGTTCTTCTGAAGATTATACTGGACAGTATGCTTCAGAAAGGAGGAGGAACAGACACATTGTATGTTGATCACAAAGTTCTTCTTTATTTTCTTATCAACAAAATAAAGATCAACTTCCCCAGATATGTGATGCACCACATGTGTTGGGCCATCAAGAAGAGTCAATCAGAAACCAGAAGGCAAGTTCCTTTTGGAAGATTAATATCTGAGATTCTGTATCAAAGAGGCCTCTTGAAGGTCTTATCAGAATCTGGTGTGGTATCAGATATTCATCTAGGAACTGTGACCGGAAGAATCATTAATGGCAAGACTCTGCAGTACATGAAGATTGTCAAGAGATTCAACCCCTCTAAGCATGATATGAGGAAATCCTATGTACAATCTGACTTGATGATGGACTTCCCTCCCATATCCAAAGAAGATAATCCTGAAGTTCTTGCAAGATTTGTGGTGGATTACTTCAAGGATACTGGTAGAATAATCAACTATTCTGCCATTCCTGAGACTGATGGAGGAGGACCTCTTAAGGTCAAGGGAACAAAAACCAAGGAAGTGGTTCTCAAGGAAGAGGAAGAGAAGCAGGAGCCTCTCAAGAAAAAGATCAAATCTATTGCTCTTCCTGGAGTGACAATTGGTTCCCCTAAGACCATAGCTCCTATGCCTTCATCAGCATCCTCTGCACTTCGTGAAATTAAGGATAGGATAAAAGAAACCAAGGATGAGAAGTAAGCCAAGAAAGATGAGAAGAAGGCTAAGAAGGATGAGAAGAAAGCGAAGAAAGGCAAGGCTGACAGAGACTATGACAGAATGGCTCAAGATATTGCTGACTACCTTGATGCTGACTCTGATGGTGAAGAGAGTCAGATCAAGAAGAGAAAGGTGGATGTGGTTCCTGTGGCTAAGGATGTAGCACAGAAGATAGGTACTTCTGTATCTATGATTGAAGATGAACATGCTGCTGCCAAGGCAATGGCAGCAGAAGTGGTTGCTGAAGAATTAAAGGAAGAGACTGTCAAGGAAGCTGCTAAGTTGCTTGCTTCTGCTCTTAAACAGAAGGATCTTATAGCTACTGTAGAAGCTGAGTTATCAGAAGCTACTGTGTCTGATCACTATGCTTCTCCAGAAGCTAGCATTGGCACCTCTGGCAACATAGCATATAGCTCATCTTCCTCTTTGAATCAAGAGTCAGAATCTGATTCAGAATCAGACAACAAACCCTTAAGCCAAATTCTTCCATCCCTCAAAAATTCATCCCCCTCACCAATCAAACTCATATCATCCCATAACCCACTGGACCCTGCAGTAGTTGAATATGTTGATTCAACTATGGACAGAGTAATTCAAGACACAATCACAGTGTCTATGAATCTTCCTGCTGACCATCCTGCTCAACCTTCATTTCTCAAACCACTTCAGGAAATTCAACCTTCTGAAAAGCCTGAAGTAACCATTCAATCTAAACAGCCATCCCCCCAACATGAAACCATTTGTGTAGACTCTCCAGACACTCTAGATTCACTTGAAAAACATCTAGGAGGAGAACTACCAAAAACCCCTGCAAAATCCAAATCAACAAAAGCTACTTCATCTGTTTCCAATCCAGACCCTGTACCTGAACCTACAGAGAGTCTTACTTTAGCTTTTGTTGAACTTTCAGAACCTGTTGTTGAACCAGCCTCTGAAAATCTGGAACAAGCTTCTGATATCGTATCAGAAACTGTAACAGAATGTAGAGCAGAAACTAGAAGAGTTCCCCAACCTCTTTGTGATCCTATAACTATCTTCCCAGAGTTTGAAGCCTTTCTAGCCTTGAGAGCCTCTCTACCCTCAACCTCTGAACCTCAAATTGACTTATTTGATTCAAACAAGATAGATGAGTTCTATGCTTCTTCAAGCAATAAGCTCAAAGACATTATTGAGCAAAGGTTTGTGCCAATCCTCAATGTGAGCTATGAGGACAAGTTCTCTACAGTGAAGACTGAGTTCTTGGATTTTATCACCAAAATTCAGAAGGCTGTTGCCAGGGAACAAGCACTTGTCACTGCTAAGCATGTTGAAGAAGTCAAGCGGGTTGAGAAAGCTATTATCTTGGAAAGAGCTCCTATTCTGAGGATTAGAGATACACCATTCTTTGATGAAGATCAGTATAATCCAAGGGAATCAATGGTTTATCACTCTTTGAAGAGGAAACTGTATAGAGTTCAAGAAGAAGCAAGACTGGAAAGAGAAGCGCATTTAAGAAGAACTGAGGCTCTGGAAGAGATGGTAAAGAAACAGCAAGAGGATCTCCATAAATTGATGGATCATCTTGCCAAACAAAACCAACCTTAGTTTAATTTCGTTTTGTTTTATTTTGTTATTCTTGTTTGCTATCTTCTGAACTATTTTTTGCTTACAATTTATACAAGTTGTTTTTTATTCTATTTGCATTCAATTCTGTTTTTATGCTCTGAATCTTCTATGTTTTCCCTCTGAATCTCATTCTTCCTTAATACATGTTTGTACCCTTACCTTAAGTCATTTAAAAAGGGGGAGGAACTTGTTCTAAACCTTTTTTTGTTGATGACAAAAGGGGGAGAAGGGAAAGTATTTATGTCAGGGAGAAGGGAAAATTTCTTTTAATTACATTGCATGTTCTACATAAAAGTTAAAGGGAAATCTGCGAAAGGTGCTTAGTTAGACTCTGAGCCCCTGTTTAAGAATCAGTTCTCTAAATTTGTTTATCATTCTGAGAATGAATTTGATTGCTTATGAAAATGAATTTAATTAACCTGGATAGAACTTAAGAGGAGCTTACAAACCTCAACTTAAGAACTATCAGACTCAGGGGGAGTACGAGCTTACGAACCTCAGAACCCTTAAGTCAACTTGTTAATTAGATTAACAACAATTGACCTTTTAAATACTAATGTTTGTCATCATCAAAAAGGGGGAGATTGTTGGAACAAAGGTGTTCAGCAATACCACGTTTTGAGTTTTGATGATAACAAGGTATTAAAAAGTTGTCAATTGGATATTGCTAATATTTGTTTAAGTATGCAGGATATCAATCAAGATTTATATCTTAGAAAGTATTCTGTTTGAACAATGTTAAAGAGCAAAAATCCAGAGAAGCATGTTGCTTGTGATCCTGTATCGAAGAGAGTCTGAAGACTGTATCGAAGAGAGTCTGAAGAATGCATCGACAAGAGTCTGAAGACTGCATCGAAGAGAGTCTGAAGACTGTACCGAAGAGAGTCTGAGAGACTGTATCAGAGTCTAAAGACCATCAGAATCTGAAAACCAAGAGAGTCTGAAGATTACCAGAAGCTTAGTGCTACAGTGAGTCTGAAGCCCAAAATCTGATAATCTGCTAACAAGGATTTCTACTGCATTGCGATGCAAAAGAAACTCTCAAATGGAGTAACGGCTAGCTTCAAAGTCAACTTGAGCGTGGGAAGCACAAAGACAAAGATTGCAGGCCAGTACAGAGTACGTTGTACGAACTCTAATTCCACTACTCCACTACCTCGTACAGTTTGGCAACTGTGTCTACCGGTATTAATCTTCAAAGGGAATGGAATTCAAATGATGCAATTAAAGGACTATTACCAAATCAAGCAACAGATCAACAGTCATTGATCAAGCTTCAGAAATCGTCCTGATGTGTTGGATGACTCAACGTCTCTTTCCTACGCCTATATAGGATAGAAGACTTGAAGAATTGTTGGACTCTACAACTAGAAAAATTACACTGCGCTGCTTTCGTATTCAACTGAGTCTTAACAAAAACACATCATTAACTTAGATTCTTACAAACTGAGTATTCTAGAATTTCAAAGTTCCACAGAAAAACAGAGTCTGTCTTTTGTGTAAAACAGAGTCTGTCTTTGTTGTAATTGAAACACATTTGATTGTTGGCAAGTGTTTCAACTATATTCTATTTTCTGTAATTGTGTAAGAAGTCTCTTGCTTTTGTGCTTGAGCAAAGGAAGTCTCTTGGCTACGTCCATTGAGCAAGGAAGTCTCTTAGTTGTGTCTTTGAGCAAGGAAGTCTCTTGCCTGCGTGCTTGAGCAAGGAAGTCTCATACTGTGTGTTTGAGCAACTTGTAATTGATATTACATTTTAGTGAACTCTCCTTGGAAGTACAAGGGGGACATGACTACTTCCGGTTTGTGGAAGGAACCTGTATAATTGCTTGTGTTCTCTCTTCTCTCTATCTCTTGATTATTCCGCTGCATAAAACCTAATCTCCTATCAGACTCTGATCCCATTCAGACTCTGAGTTTAAAGGAATTAGATTCTCTCTCTTCAAGAGCTGCAAAAACCAAACACAATTCAACCCCCCCTTCTTGTGTTTTTCTCACCTTCACTATCATATGATAAATAATCTCTTCATACGAATATTTGTTGATTATATGTTAGTTGATGTTATAGAATTCTGTTTATTATTGATGAATGTGAATCTCACCCCTTTTGCTTGAAAATGTTGCTCTTCGTATGAGTAACTTGCAGGTGCTCAGGAGTAGTTGATGTTGTGAGTTGACTCTCTCACGCGTCGTCTTAGGGTCGCTCTGATACGTTACGGGATGGGAATTTATTATATGATATGTTGTCTTGTTACGTATCCCTTCCATTTTGTTGTTGGACCACTTATGAGTGGATTTTATTATTGTTGTTGATGTTGAGGCCTTAGTGCCAAATTTTGTTGAAACGTTGATTACCTTTCCGCTGCAATATTGTTGAAAATAATTAAAGATATTTTTGTGGTTTCTAAATGACGATTTGATTTAGTGAAGTGTGACATCCTGTTTGATGTTGAAAACTCTGATTTTATTTATAAATTTCTATGTTGGGAAAACGGGGTGTTAGAATTGGTATCAGAGCAGGTCGGTCTATCCGGCCAAGTAGATTGAGTTGTTGTGTCTTTTGACAATGAAATACTGTCGTTGAGTTTTTCCTGATTGTTGTTTGTTACGTATAGAACGAAGATGTCTGGAAGAAACGATGCTGCTCTTGCTGCTGCATTAGAAGCGATGGCTTAAGTTGTGGGGCAGCAACCTAACCCTGGTGGTAATTATGGTATTCGCATGCTGGAGACTTTTCTGAGGAACCATCCACCTACCTTCAAAGGCAGGTACGATCCTGATGGAGCTCAAACTTGGTTGAAGGAAGTTGAGAGGATCTTCCAAGTTATGCAGTGTAGCGATGTTCAGAAGGTGCGTTTTGGCACACATATGCTGGCTGAGGAAGCTGATGACTGGTGGGTTAGTGTTCAACCCATCCTTGAGAATGAAGGTGCTGCCGTTACTTGGGCTGTGTTTAGGAGAGAGTTCCTGAATAGGTACTTCCCAAAGGATGTCCGCGGGAAGAAAGAAATTGAGTTTCTTGACTTGAAGCAGGGTGACATGTCGGTGACTGAGTATGCTGCCAAGTGTATCAAATTTGAGAATGGCTTATGAGCAGAGATCAAACGAGCCATTGGATACCAGAAGATCCGTGTTTTCTCTAATTTGGTGAGTAGTTGCAGAATTTATGAGGAGGATACGAAAGCTCATTATAAGTTTTTGAATGAGCGGAAGAACAAGACCTAACCGAGTCGTGGTAAGCCTTACAGCGATCCGGCTGATAAGGGTAAGCAAAAGATGAATGTTGAGAAGAGAGTGAATGATGAGAGGCGACCCGTAAAGAAGGGTACTCCTGCTGAAATTGTTTGCTTCCGATGTGAAGAGAAAGGTCGCAAGAGTAATGCTTGCAATGTTGGTGAAGTGAAACGGTGTTTCCGTTGTGGCAGAAAAGGACATACAGTTACGGATTGTAAGCATGATGATGTGGTGTGTTTTAACTGTGGAAAAGAAGGACACATTAGCCCTCAGTGCCCAAATCCTAAGAAGACCCAAGCTAGTGGAAAAGTGTTTGCTCTAGCTGGTACTCAGATACAGAACGAGGACCGTCTGATCAGAGGTACATGTTTCATTAATGGTACTCCTTTAATTACTATTATAGATACTGGTGCTACGCATTGTTTTATTGTTGCCGATTGTGCTATAAGATTAAATCTTGTTGTGTCATCTATGAATGGAGAGATGGTTGTCGAAACCCCAGCTAAGGGTTCGGTGACAACTTCTCTTGTGTGCTTAAAGTGTCCTTTGTCAATGTATGATAGAGATTTTGCAGTAGACTTAGTCTTTTTGCCGTTGAGGGGGATGGATATAATACTGGGAATGAACTGGTTGTAATTTAACCATGTCCACATAAATTGTTTTAGAAAGACAGTGCGTTTTTCTTCTGCAGAGGAAGAAGGAGAAACTGAGTTTTTGACTACTAAACAGTTAAAACAATTGCTGATTGACGAAGTTCAAATGTTTTTGTTATTTGCGTCCTTGTCTATTGAGAATCAAGCAGTGGTTGATAAGTTACCAGTGGTGTGCGAGTTTCCTGAAGTTTTCCCTGACGAAATTCCTGATGTGCCGCCAGAGAGGGAAGTAGAATTTTCTATTGATCTTATTCTAGAAACGAAGCCTGTTTCTATGGCACCTTATCGTATGTCGGCGTCCGAACTAGCTAAGTTGAAAAAGCAGTTAGAAGATTTGCTTGATAAAAAGTTTGTAAGACCAAGTGTGTCACCTTGGGGAGCGCCTGTGTTGTTAGTTAAGAAGAAGGATGGTAGTATGAGGTTATGTATTGACTACCGGTAGTTAAATAAAGTAACGATAAAGAATAGGTATCCACTTCCGAGGATTGATGACTTGATGGATCAATTAGTGGGTGCACGTGTGTTTAGAAAAATTGATTTAAGATTTGGCTATCACCAGATCAAAGTGAAAGATGAAGATATTCAGAAGACGGATTTCAGAACGCGTTACGGACATTATGAATATAACGTGATGCCTTTCGGTGTTTCTAATGCACCAGGAGTGTTTACGGACATTTTGGAAAGCATTAAACTTAATATTTCAAATTTGAAGGATTTTTATTAAAGTTGATCTCACCTCACCACGGCTTATATATCATATATATTCGCACTCCAATCATAACATGCATAACAATTATACAAAGTAAAAGTGACATGATTATGGCCATCCTAACGCTATGATTCTCTCAAGCCAATGAGAGAATCTAAACTAATCCTAGAAACGACCTTGCTTCTCCAAGCTTGACTTTCAGGACTATCCTAACGTCTTGAGTCCTATTACCTCCTTGTATTCTATTTACATTACATATTAAAGAAACTCGTTTTACATACGAGGGAGTGGATGAGAAGAGAATGTAGAATAGAGACATAAGAGAGAGGCACGACACGCAGGCCGTATTTCAATATCCAAAAGAAATAAATAAAAGGACTAAGGCCATAATCGTTCACATGATAATAATAACAAACACACTTTTATTATTATTAATTATACCTTATAATTAAACAAATTAAATTAAAATTCGACATATGATCACACTACGCAGATTAGCCGGGGGTTCCGCTGCCCGGTCAGCGGACGGTGGTTCCGCTAACCGGTTAGCGGACAGGGGTCAAGGGGTTTCACTTTGAATTAGCACTGTATTTCGCACCAACACTTGACACGTTTCTGATTACCCTAACCGTTTCGGCAAACCCTAATTCTGTCACAACAATCTGATCTTATTAAACAAGTACTCTGATTGTTTATTCAAGTATCATGATCGAGTCTAGGATGCTTCACCAGAATCGGTTACGAAGCTCCATACAGCAGATCAATCAATATGAACAAATATCATCTGACTTATTTAAACTACAATCAAATCCAGTATATCATATATACTGTTGTTATACAGAATTTACCAATCACACTTATGTCGATATGTATAATCAAAATATTGATGCTTCACCAGAGTACACAGAATCGGTTACGAAGCTTCAAACAAATTGATCGTCCATGCACATACACGTGATTGATATTTACTATTTGCGTTTTATGATCGATCAATCATGTTTCTGTCGATATGTATATTCGAAACGTCGATGTTTCACCAGAAACGGTTTCTGAAACATCGAATCAAATCGAAGAGCCATGCACAGAAAACATAATATGATATGATGCCAATTTTAATTCTCTTTATTATTTAATTTCATTCAATATGTTTAATCAAATTAAAACATAAAGCAGTAACAAAGCAATCCGATTCAAGGTTTCGTAACCAGGCTCTGATACCACTGAAGGAAAATCGATTCATAAACAGAATAAGCAGCGGATAAAAAAATTCGATTTTCTTTCCTTGGATCATTACGAATTACACATGAATCAGTGATTCGATTGTTACCTCGAAGTGTGAAATCTGAAACCTGGAAACTGGAAGCACGATCACAGCAAAGCAAGCAGCAAGCAGCAAAGCCTCTAGCAAGTCCACACGAACAGTGCTCCTCCAAAACTCGGTGCTAGCCAATGAATTAGAAGTTTCAGAGAGTTAAGGGTTTCAAAACGTGCAACCTCAAACTTCAGCACTAGGCTTCTATTTATAGAACTCTTAGTGTGCTCTGCAAGTTTAGAAGTCACTATTGGGCTTCTGTAAGACCAATAACGAGTTTAGTAATTCTGCTAACTAATTAGCGTTATTTACTAAACGCACCCCTTATATAAGTCATACTTATATATTTCTCTTTTGACTGTTCTTTGTGTGTGACCCTATAGGTTCTAGTCACGTTGGCAATAATATTAAATCTAATATTTAATACTATAAACAATGAGCGGTATCTAGCAACACATCACTGCTACCCAAGTGACAAGAATGTCAAGTGATCTGACGAAACCTATTTCCATGATAATACTTATGTATACGATTACTCCTTTGTCCTAATATCTTTATTGATCTCAAAGCATAGATTTTGTCACCATTGTGTAGATCAATATTTATATTTCTTGATTCCAAAATATACTGAATAACGAATAAGTCCAATATCCTATATCGACTTAGTTCGGCATGGCCATGCAGTTTTACAGTCATATTTCATCAAGAGGCCTATAGATATATCTCCTGTTTATGAGGAGGGACAAATCCCATCTAGGACACTCATGCCCCTCAGCATGATTCATCAAGTACCCATCAACCAACGTTATGGTTATCCTTTTACAGACAACGTTAGAATGGCAACAAAGCACTTGAGTCCACATCTAGGGATCATAGTGGTTTCAGGTCAAAGAGCGATGTACACTATTATCATTGTGAGAATATCTTATGACAATCTCATAACTTACTATGTAGTATTCTCACGATGGGTCTATCCAGTATAAATATTACTCCTAACATTTATACCTATGTATAGACTTGATATCTCATATCTATGACCCATGAGATGCGGTCATCAGTCTTCATACATAATAGTCTCGACGCTTAATTATTATCCTAATTCATATTAAAGCTTGACTACGGATACATTTAAAAATAGCGTTCTTTATGATAATGTAATCTCACGATTAAGTCACACTTAATATATTATTACATGAACTATCTATTCTAAGGACTTTATTAACATTACTATAAATATATAATAAAGAGTGCCATATATTATTTAATAATAAAAGTCATGATACATAAGATAAGTTTTACATAAACTATTGGCCTCTAGGGCTTATACCAACAATTTCTACCCCAAGGATCAACTCGCAACAACTCGATACGAAAAGACACAAGGTCACGAAACAAGGGTACTGTTACTGTGCATCTCGCCAGGCGAGGTATATCTCGCAATTGGCGAGCTCGAAACATGGGCTACTTTGTAACACCCCGTTTTCCCAAAGTAAAAATTTCTTATTAAATAATCAGAGTTTCTCAATAAACGGAATGCTACATTTCTAAAAATCTCAAAATAGAATAAATAACGATTTATCCTTCGTAAAATAATAATCATAAAAGGTTCAAAACTTCGCAGCGGATAAAAATTCAAAACAACAAAATAGTTTTGGCACGCAGGCCTCATCAAAACTTCTCAACATAATTTCAACTGAAACTTAATAATATTAAATCATAATCAATACGTAAGGAATAGAAAATAGTTATAAAGGTTCCCATCCCGTTACGTATCAGAGCACCTAAGGACACAGTGAGAGTAGCCACTCACAACAGCAAACAGCAGCTAAAAGCTTAATCACCTGCAAGTTACTCATATGAAGAGCAATATTTCCAAGCAGAAGGGGTGAGATTCACAAAACAATGGCATTAAACATATAATTCAATAATCATATTTAACAACATAGACATCAAATACATTCACAACAAACAATCATATAACATCTTAATTAACATCATAATCATCATCATAATTTAGCATCTTAGTTAAACTTAATAGTTCGACTCGACAATGCAACTTCAACTCGACTTATGCAACTTAGACATCTTATTCATGCATGTGGTACCAATCTAGGGCATAAGCCCTCGTCGCTATTGAGTATAAATATACTCCTAGGGCATAAGCCATCGTCGCTGTTGAGCATAAAAATACTCCTGGAGCATAAGCTCTCGTCTCTGTTGAACAAAAGCTCCTAGGGCATGAGCCCTCGTCTCTGAATGAATATGCATGGACTCAACTTCTTAAACTTTAGACATCTCAAATAAACTCCAATAATTTGGATTACAACTCATAAGTCTTAGCATGACACATGCAGCTTTTAATCAAATATAACTAGCAGCATGGCAGAACATCAAACATCTCAAGACATAATAATATCATAAACTACCACATAATTTATCTCTTGTAGTTCAAGGAAAGCATACACATTTGCATATGTCACTACTAACAAAAGTCAAACATTAATTATCAGCTCTACAGGTCGTCTTTAATATTGCAGTAGTACTTAACTCTATCTCAGGGGTCATCTCATAATAATCCGTACGACAAGAGTCACATAGTTCTAAGAGGCAGTTTGGTACAGTACTGCTCGCTATGGCGAGTTGGGCTGTTCGCCTTGCGAGCCAATAAGGGTCACTCGCTATGGCGAGTTGAACTGCTTGCCTTGCGAGCCGTCAGGGGTGTTACTCGCAATGGCGAGTGTGATTGCTCGCCTCGCGGACATCTAAGGCAGTACTCGCTATGGCGAGTGGGTTTCTCGCCTCGCGAGCTGTTGAAGAGCACTCATCGTGGCGAGTTGATTACTCGCTGTGGCAAGCGATGACAGAACAGTTATGGGGTTACGACAATTTTCGCCCAAAACCCCAATTTTCATCATGTTCCTCCCCAATTTCGACTATAATGATGTTTAAGGGTTACCCTATGGTCTGTAAACAGTTTTCTACATTAATGGTACTGTTTCTCATCATCTAATCATCAATTCATCACTTTTTGACCTAATTCTCAATTCCTAATTTCTCATGAATTACTCCTAAAATCAGTTAACTATAATCATGAATCACAAGTTTAATGGAATTGTAATGCTAGGCTCACTCTTACCTTAAGAAAATTGAGCAGCAACCTCTCTGGTTCTTCTCTTCTGTTTTCTCCCTTTTTCTCCCAAAAACTGAATTGTACGTTCTGTACAATTCTAAACCTAATTTTCCCCTTTTAAACCACTTCTATCTTATTTTATCTTATTTCACTTAATCCCTCATAATTCTATCTAATTTCCAAAACAGCCCCACAACTTAAATATTTATTTTATTTTCAAATCTTATTTTATTAAACAATAAAATAAGTCACAACACCTCATAAAATCACATAAATCATATAACTCAATTAATTCACACAAAATCATAAAAATATTCTCTATACTCTAAAAATAATTTAAATAATCAAGACGGGCATTCACTCGCCGTGGCGGACTAAAACTCTAACTCGCCGTGGCGAACAGTCACTCGTCGTGGCGAACTAAACTCTCACTCGCCGGGGCGAGCAGTCACTGGCCGTGGCGAACTAAAAACTTTTACTCGTCGTGGCGAGCTATGAATTTCTGGGAAAGTTCAAGAACAGGGTTACTCGCCTGGCGAGCAGTCACTCGTCGTGGCAAGCGATGAATGTCAGGCTCGGGCAGAACGCAGATTTTCTCGAAAATTCGCCTAATCTCATGGTTTAAGGTCTAACATTGATTCCAGAAATCGTCCTATGGGTTATCTAAGGTATGTAAACAGTTTCTACATCAATCTAACAAATTTTCATCAATTAATCATCAATTCACCACTTTTTAACCTAATTCCCAAATTCTCAAAACTAATCCTACAACTTGTTAAATGCAATTAGATGAATTACAGAATTAATATAATTGTATGCTAGGCTCACCCTTACCTTAAATTATCGGACAACAGCCTCTCTTCTTAGGTTTTCTTCTTCTCTTGTCTTCTCCTATTTTCTCCAAAAACAACTAGTTGGACGTTTAACAGGTTTCTAACCTAGCTTCTATCCTATTTATATCTCCTCTATCTATTCTATCTTATTTCACTTATTCCTTCATAACTCTATCTAATTTCCAAAACAGCCCCACATCTCAATATTTATTTTATTTTCAAATCTTATTCTATTTAATAATAAAATAAGTCACTTAATAAAACAACAACACATCTCATAAATCATATAAATCACGTAAATCTTATAAATCACATAAAAATACTCTAAATCCAATAAAATAATCAAATGATTAAATAGGGCGTTACACCAGTTATCCTGAGGGAAACTTCGGAGGGAAACAGCTACTAGACGGTTCGATTAGTCTTTCGCCCCAATACCCAAGTCAGATGAACGATTTGCACGTCAGTATCGCTGCGGGCCTCCACCAGAGTTTCCTCTGGCTTCGCCCCGCTCAGGCATAGTTCACCATCTTTCAGGTCCCGACAGGTATGCTCTCACTCGAACCCTTCACAGAAGATCGGGGTTGGTCGGCGGTGCAACCCAGAAGAGGATCCCACCAATCAGCTTCCTTGCGCCTAACGTGTTTACTCACCCGTTGACTCGCACACATGTCAGACTCCTTGGTCCGTGTTTCAAGACGGGTCGAATAGGGAGCCCACAGGCCGACGCCAGGAGTGCGCATGTGCCGAAGCACGCCGAAACAGCGCGCGCTGCCGTCCACAATTGTGATGATGACGTCTCCGCGAGCATTTCAACAACCCAGGCTTGGGCCACCATCACAATCCGCGTCGGTCGATGTTTCGAGCCGATTGGTGGACCGGCACAAACTGTTCCACATCTGACCGAGACACATCGCCGGCCCCCATCCGCTTCCCTCTCGACAATTTCAAGCACTCTTTGACTCTCTTTTCAAATTCCTTTTCATCTTTCCCTCGTGGTACTTGTTCGATATCGGTCTCTCGCCAATATTTAGCCTTGGACGGAATTTACCGCCCGATTGGGGCTGCATTCCCAAACAACCCGACCCACCGACAGCGCCTCGTGGTGCGACAGTATCCGAGCACAACGGGGCTCTCACCCTCTCCAACGCCCCTTTCCAGGGGACTTGGCCCGGTCCGCCGCTGAGGACGCTTCTCCAGACTACAATTTGAACGTCGAGGGCGACCGATTCTCATGGTGGGCTTATCCCGGTTCGCTCGCCGTTGCTAAGGGAATCCTTGTTAGTTTCTTTTCCTCCGCTTATTTATATGCTTAAATTCAGCGGGTAGACGCCTGACCTGAGGTTTCATCAAGAGCGTTACAAAACGCATGTGGGTAAAAGAGTCCACATTCAATAGAGTTGCACATGATTTGGTATCGTGGGTCACATATCCACCATATATCATGGCACACCCTACCAAGGTCTCAAATTTCAACCAACCATGAGACAGAGCTCACGGGAGGCCAACATATTCACCCTGCACACAATACCTATTCAATAGGAAATTGGCAAGGGGCTTCAATATGCGACACCCAGGCAGACGTGCCCTCAACCTGATGGCATCGGGCGCAACTTGTGTTCAAATACTCGATGGTTCACGGGATTCTGCAATTCACACCAAGTATCGCAAAACCTCCTGTTTGCCATCTAAGTGTAATACTTCTTGAGTTTTTCATGAGTAGGTTGCTTTGATGATTCATGATTACTCGTCCCGATGATCTTCAGAACCTCTTGTTTTCAGAACCTCTCTTCTTCAGATGCTTCCTTGCAACTCAAGCTTCCTTTGATGTAGTTTCCATTGCTCTCATTTGTTCTTTCAGGATCTATGCTTTTGTTAGAGACACTTAAATTTTTGTCTATGGTCCTGCACACTTGAACAAATATTAGCATATCCAATTGACAATTTTTATTACCTTGTTATCATCAAAACTCAAAGGGTAATGTTAAACATATTTTGTTCCAACACTTTTTACAGCGGAGGTTGCTGCTAAGGAAATGGGAAGACAAGGTGTTGTTCATGTCAGTTTTGGTAGACGGAAGAGGCGCTACGAGGAGCTCTTGAATAGGTGTAATCAGTTGTTTGCGCCTGACACAGAGGAGGAGCATGAGGAGCAGGCTCAAGTTAAGGTGTTTTTGTTCCTCTTGCTTGGCTGGACCACTTTTGTTGGCAAGAACAACAAAAGTGTTAATATGTTGTGGCTGCTTGCGCTGCAAGATATGGACGAGTTGGGCAGCTGGTCATGGGGTGGGATGAAATTTGCTTTCCTATATGAGCAACTATCTCTTATCTCTGACTCATCTGTCAGCTCCGGTGGTGGTTACATGACCTTGCTTGTGGTAATAATTATTTTTCTTATTTTTTTACTTTTTTTTTTAACAAACAAAAATGGTATATATTATAAACAAGGTTGATTTACCGTGCACAAGACATGCAAAAGGTAAACCAACCAACATAAAAACAACAAGATGGTGCTATTCTCAATAAAGCACCAACATAGGGTCATAAAAGATTACTTATTAGATTGTAATTGTATAGTTGTTTGTATAATACTTGTGCTGATATAAATTTGTTTCTTTGTGTTTGCAGGGATGAGCTTTGGCGCACTTCACGAGTCTCATTCTAAGGATTCATAATGATGTATACAACCCTGTTCTTGCCCCGCTTGTGAATCAATGGAAACCTCCCAGGGGCTTTTCTGATCCTAGACTCTACAGAGATGTCATTGATTCGTTGGACCATTCTCATGTCATCTGGAGGTCATACGAGAGACGACGACACATTACGCCCTTCCATGACATATGCTTGTACTCCATATGGATCATGGCCGGCAAAGACAGGAGGGTCCGTCACTTGCAGAGCAGGTTCTTAGGCAGTACGGGTATGTCCAGACTGTTCTCATGCCTCCTATAGACATTGGGCCTCTTGCGGCAAGGGATGTGACTATGGCCTTCATGGAGTTTGCTCTACATGTCCTTAGCCACCAGGAGAGGAGTGATATGGTTCCGGTTAACGAGTCATGGATCCATTCTAGGGGGTACATGAGATGGTTTTGTAGTGTATCGCATCCTATTCCGAACCCCCTTGCAACCATTCCTGACTACACAGCTGATGCCCATCCTTGCCTAGTCCCTCCATACGATGAGGTTATTGTTGAGCAGCAATGGGCTAGACATCCTCCAAACCCATACCAGCTCATCAACAACTTCAGAGGCAGAGTGGACAATGCAATGGGGCATCCTAATGTGTTTAGTAATCCAGAGGAGGTTCTTCGCTTGTGCAGGGCATACAGTCCGAGTGGAGCATGCGGGAGAAGATGTCGGATCCGTGGAGGAGGAGTAGGAATCCACAGGAGTAGGGTTTAGGCATTATGACTTGTGTAGTTTTTTTATGATATTTTGTCGGATTTGGATGTAATCCTATTACATTTGCGTTTTTTTGCGTTTTTATGACATTTTCCATTATTTTAGTCCTTTATTTATCGTAATTTGATTATGAGTTAATGCTCTAATGAATGATGAAAAATGTATGCAAATGACTAAATGAATGAATGTATCAATGAAGGACTGGAAAAATTAAGGAAAAAAGAGGTTTCTGCCTCTTCTGGAATGCTGCACTGCACAGACTGAGCGTGACTTAACTCACGCAAGTATTAATTGTTGCGTGAGTTAACTCAGATTATTTGCATCCATTAGTTCAACACTCTTCCAAGGATATAACTGCCCCCATTTAGATCCACCAGTGTAAATATCAATATAATGACGATATTAACGTGTTTATCCAAAATACATATGATGGCTGGAATGAAAATACATACTGTTGTGAATATGCGATGGAGTGAAATCCAAGATCATCATCTTTTGATTTGCAATGTAATGTGAATTCTGTGGGAGTTGACTCTGGGTATATATCATTGATAATTGTCACATCTAAGGGATAATTAGGACAATTGATAAATGGTTTTGGCTCTATATTGCTAGCTCCAAATGCAAGTATTAAAACTAGTAGAATAAAAATATTAAAGGTAATTGGATATGAATGTGCCATAACTCAGTATGTACATGTAAACTTAGTTTAAGTAGGTCATGTAAATTGAGTTTAAAAGTACATACTTAAACACAGTTTAAGTAGGTCATGTAAACTAAGTTTAAGTGCACATCTAAAAATTCAACATTGTTCAATGATTCTTCGTAATCCCAGTTTAAGTATGTACATGTAAACTTAGTTTAAGTAGGTCATGTAAACCAAGTTTAAGTGTACATACTTAAACTCATTTTAAGTAGGTCATGTATACTAAGTTTAAGTAGTTTATGTAAACTAAGTTTACTGGTTTATATAACCCACTTAAACTGAATTTAAGTTAACCTCAACAATGTAAAATTGAAACCGTCTTACAATGCAGTTGAACAAGAAGAAGAAAATTGAAAGCATTATTGAAAAAGAAGAAGAAATTCACTTTATTTATATGCAATCGAGTATAGATGAAAGATGTTTTGATTCACTCTTTAATCTTCCATAGAGATTGATTGAACATCAGGATTGTTTGATCGTTTGTGTGTGAAAGAGAGTGAATTTTAGAGTGACAATGGTTGAAATCAAGATCTTAAAAAAATTTATATAAAAAGACAATTTTGGTATTATTGAAAAAATTTAAGAAAATTTGGGGTATTATATAAAATTTTTGTATGAATAAAATAAAATGACAAAATTAGTATTTTTTGTAGGGAACCCAAATTAGTATTTATTGTTTGCAACAATTAAAAAAAAAACTCAAAGGTCAATTCATCACTCTTTTCTCTCTCATTCAAACTTTTTTCCACTTCACCGTTCTCTCCCTACCAACTTGTTTCAACGTTCTCTCTCATTCATCTCAACATCAGGTATGTTCTCTATTGTTCTTTTTCCTATTCTCTCTAAATCTTTACTTTCTTCTTATTAGGATAGGATTGTTTGTTTTAATGTTGTTTTTGGCATAAACCCTAGATTGTTTTAATGATTTCTTAATTTCAATGATGCAAATATGATTGTTTTAGAGGACTGTGAGGAGTTCTTGTGTGTAAACCTACTTAGAAATCGAATTCTTGTTAATTAATAAATTTCATGCTTCTTAGTAATTGAGAAGTGAAAGTGAGCACATCTCATTTGTGAAACCTATAGATGCCCCAGGTCTTAAGCAAGGTATATAAGTAAATACCAAAAAAACTGAAGAAAACAAACAATTTTAATCTTCTAATGCTTAAAGTCACATAACGTTTGTTTTCAAAATTGTGCCATATTCACCAGCATGAGATGACACCGTTGCCTCACATGGGCATCGTGTTTCAATAAACATTTCAACAGAGGCAACCCCCTTCCTTCCATCAGTATACGACATGAAGGGCGGACTTCTCATGGAGATCAAAGTCCCGCCAATAGGGTTTCGGTTGAAATCTCAAGATTGATTGAACTCACAACTCGTGACAACCTGGTACAACTATATCAAAAGAAGTTGAAGCAAACTTCCAACAAGAAGGTTCGTCGGACTTTATGCTCAAAAGGGCACTCTTTCCAACCTTACTCCAGGGGCAAGTGGACGCCTAACTATGACGGCTCGTGTGCAATTACTTTTACAACTATGGATAGTGACAAACTCACACGTCCTATGAATGTCGGTGCAGTCAAGAAATACTCTATCAAAAATAAAAGCTCGATAAGTCACAAACCTGAAAAAGGGACTTAGGCAAAAATGAGCGTCTCGGTGGACTGAAAACCTGAAAGGGCGGTCCAGACAAAAATTAGAGACATTAACAAAAATGACTATCCTGATAGATTGAAAACCCGAAAGGGCGATTTATGCAAAAGTTAAGGATCATGACAAAGTAACTGCATCAAATCAAGCATAGTCCACTTAGGGCATCCAACTATCAAAAGATCTCCAATTCGAAGCATCTGCAAATCAAAGACTCAGAACAGGGGCATTCAAAGTTGTTAGGGAGAATAGCGATTATCGTGTTCAATGTACCCTTCCCATTACATTTACCAATTTCCAAAATATCTCAAAGATCCATGGAGTCGTGCCATTGGCGTGTCACCACTCAATTCATCAAATTTGAGCCTGTGCCCATTTATTTAAAACTCTCATTTATTCAATTTAAAAAATTTCTTCTATTTTTTATGGCAACACTCGAAGCAAAAAAAAAATTCAAAATACAAAACATTTTTTTACATCTTTTGAAAAGTGCGAACAAAAAACACACTCTCTTCGAACCCGTGAGCAGGAGAAGCGAACATCGGATCCGCCTCGAGAACGGTTACACTTCGAAAGGGAAACATGTCTAAGCGCTATGAAGAGTGTAACACCCCGAAATCTCGACTTAAAAATTTCATGCAAATAATCAGAGTATATCACAATAAATCAGGATGTCACATTTCATAAAATCTTTTAAATCAAATCGAATAATAATTTATTCTTAAACAATGTTCAAACATAGCAGCGGAATTCATAAACGTCTCAAAATCTAAAGTAAATAATTCTCGGCACAAAAGCCTCATAAAACATCTCAAATCAAGTTACGTCGCAAACATCGTCATTAGTCAATATGATACATAAAGGAATAGAAATAACGATAAATCCCCATCCCGTTACGTATCAGAGCTCCTAAGACTCCACAATAACCTCTCACGTCGTCGAACCTAAGCTTGGTCACCTGCATTTTCCCACAAGGCGGCAATTCCAACAGAAGGGGTGAGATTCACAACAATTATATTAACATAGAATCCAAATAATCATAGCAAAGGCGCACAACAAAGGATGGTTCCGCGGCCCACCAGGGTACGTTCATGGATAGAATGGTACGTGTCGGCCAACAAGGTAGGGACAGGGTTTCTTGATAGGAAGATCTTAATGGCATTGATATCAACAAAGTCGTTGATGTTCGGGAAAAACGCAAGGCCATATATGAGTAGGGCAAAGATAGAGTGTAAGGTGTCGATGCTGGCTGCTTCGACAACAATGGTAGCTTGTTTATAGAGGAATTTGGTAGGTAGGCCCAAAAGATTTCCTTTGAGGATGAGGTTTGCTTTCACTTCGGCTGTTTCAAGGTGGAGAGCTGTAGCAATGGTTGAATGTTTGGGTGTTCTCTCAAGGCCGCTGAAAGGTGGTTCGTCAAGCACTAGTAAATTCATCCAATGAGAATATTCTTCAAGGGTGGGAACAAGCTGGTAATCTGGGAAGGTGAAGCAGTGATTGAGAGGATCGTAGAACTCGACCCAAGTATTTAGAAGCCCCTCATCAACATCTGTTTTGGCAATACCGAGCAAACTTCCACGTCGTTCCCAAAAGTAATCCCGGTCAGTCATCTCTTTTGCTAGCTTCCTTAAACTCGAAAGGTCCGGTCTCCTGAAACTATACTGCTTAAGGTTCCTTCTTGGGAAATTCATCTACGATGTTTGTAAAGAAAGTTTAGATAAGTCCTTCGATTTTGATGAAAAAAATGTTTATGAATGAATGCATGTATGCATGAATATGCTAAAGAACATATAAAACATGGTGGGGTCAGGTTCAACATGATGGAGTCAAGGATAAGTGCGCCACATGGTAAAGACTATTGTTTCACATGTACCAGTATCACGGGTTCTATTGGATTCCCAAATTCACTGACCACTTCCGAACATTATCAATCAGCGGGAGTACTCCCGGTCCAACAACATTCGTAGTAATGTCTCATTTGAGTGTAGTATCAAGTATCAACTAATTCAAGAGTACTCTTGTTTAGCCACCGCCCTACGTCCTAAAAGGCCAAGATGGGTTAAAGGGGACTAAAGGTTCTCAACTTCGACGGTCACTTGAAAATAACATGTCAAACATGAGTACTCACGTTGACAACGTATGCATCCAAGATCCCTCCGTTGAGTGGGGTTGTATCACATGTGTCAAAACCGAAGAGTACTCTTGGCCTGAGACTATGATTATACCACCGTCCTATCTTATGTTTCCCTCAAGTCCGGGTTAGGACTTATCTCACCACACACGTTAAGAAAGGAGAAAGAAGAACATATATACACGTATTTCCATCTTTTATTTTTGTTTTTAAGCAAGTTATAGCATAAAATTTAAATAAAGTTAAGTTAGGCTCAATCCTCTTAGGGGGTGTCCCCAGTGAAGTCGCCATTTCTGTCGCGTCATTTTTCAGAGATCAATGCTATTTGATTAGCTTTTGACTCACTATTTCACGACTGAACATTTTTTTTAAAAAGGGGGAAAAGGTTCAAATACCCCATATTGAAGAGATTTAGGGTTCGGGGATTAGTTACATAAAAGGAAGGTATTAGCACCCTTTATGTCCGTAGTACTCTACGGGAACCTCTTGGTTTTATCTAATTAATATGCTATAACTTGCTTAGTTTGAAAAAAAATGGAATTTAAAATGATTAAGAGAAAAGAAAAAAAAAACCTAATTATCTACATTTTTATTGATTTGAGAGGACGAGTGTCATTTGCCTACGTACCCGTCAGGGATCAAAACCTCGTAGTTCGGGGTAAAAATTGACGTTTGATTTGTTATGTGTTTTTTATTTGTTTTGAAAAAGTTTTAAAATAAAAGTCAAGTGGCAAATAAGAATTTGGTTTGTGTTTTTTAATATTAAAGGAAACTACTCGAAATAAAGTTAAACCGATTAGACATTTGATTAAGAAAATAAAAAAATAAAAAGAGGATCACTTGATCTTGGATCAAGGTTTGTTGTAAAAAATATTTTTGTGATTTTTGTTATTTGCATGTTTTTGTTGTTTTGAATAATTAGCTGAAAATAAACTAACGGAGCGTAAAAATAAAAGCACAGGTACCACATGGTGGCGTTGGACCACCATGAGAACCTTTAACCTAAACTACAAAGCACAATAGACATACACGCACACACGCACACATGCACCTAAAGCTATTACATAAAAACCTATAATACATGCTATGGTCTGCGAGAAAGTAAATAACGAAAAATAAATAATTTACATTTAAACCTATTATACATTCTAAGGTCTGTAATAAAATAAGAGATAAAAAAACGCAATAAATAAGTGAATGATAAATATGCAGTCTAGATCTAATTTTTTAAAAGGGAAAAGAAAAAAGTATTACCTTTATGTTTGGTTTGCTGTCTGTGAGAAAAAAAAACCTTCTGTTTGGTTTGCTGCCTGTGAGAAGACCTTCTGTTTGGTTTGCTGTCTGTGAGAAAAAACTTCTGTTTGGTCTGCTGTCTGTGCGAAGATACTTCTGTTTGGTTTGCTGTCTGTGTGAAGAAACTTCTGTTTGGTTTGCTGTTTGTGCGAAAATTGGTGTTTGGTTTGCTGTTTGTGTGAAAATTGGTGTTTGGTTGACTGTTTTATGCAAAAATTGGTACTTGTGATGTTGATGCGGGTTATGAACGAGAGTGAGTCTCTGAGAATGGTTTCTTTGCAGGTTGTGAATTTAGGCCGTAAAATTGGGTTTTGGTTGATGAATGATGGTGTCGTGATGTTGGTTTGATTATTGTTGTCTCTGTTATTTTGTGACTCTGTAACTATTGCAGGTTTTTGATTAATTTTGGCCTCCTTCTTCTGTGTGTTTGCAAGTTGTATTTATAGCATTAGGACTAGGGTTATGGTTTGTTAAAAAGATGCAAAAAATTTAGGGCTTGGGGAGGAGGAAGGCGTGTTTGTTACATATTGCATATTTTGGATTTATACTCTTTTTTGGACTTATCATCTAATAATATAAATAAAAAGAAAGGATAATTATGCAGACTTGGACTTTGGATACTATTTGGACTTATCAACATTTTTTTGGAATTTTTGGACAATTAATAATAAATAATTAAAAATAAAATAAAGTGAAAGTAATTATACTAAGAAAATAAAAATGACTAATTAAAAATAGGAATTAAAATTAAAGATTAAAAATAAGGGAATTAAACAAAAGATGGAAATTAAAAATATAAAAGTAAATATAAATAAAGAGAGAAGAGGGCCCGACTCGGAACCAAAACATGAGGTATTTTAAAATACCTCTCTGCCAAAAAATTTACTGAAAAAGTTAGAGATTGATCAGGGTCAAATGACACGTGTCGGTGGGATCTTGGGTCAAAAATTGGGGTATGACAACGGTCTATAACTGTGACTGCAGCTGCAATATAATAGTTTTATAGGTCTTTTAGCTACGATATCACAATTGCAATTGCAGTCACATTTTCTTGCATTTTACCACAATATAAATGATTGCTGGTTTGCAGCGTAAGTGCAATGACCACAATCACAATTTAAAATCATCATATGATATATGGGAAATTGAAAAGAATTTGTTATTCCAAATGAAATTTATAAATGATGAGAAAAACACACACAAGACAAAGTGTAGTTCCTGAGGCATCACTTCCACCATATAAAGTTGCATTGCATGAGCTCTCTACCAAGCTGCTGATGCTACTCTTAGTTCTGTCAAACTTATTCTTATCTTATTAAATAAACACAGGCATGGAAATGTGAATGAGACTCGATAAGTCTCATCGTCCTGTGAAAGAACATGCTTTGTAGGCCATACATAAATTGTACGTAAGTGGTACAATCAAATGTACACTACTAAAAAAGCAAAATTTAGTGAGGAAATTTTAGAGAGGGGAAACGTGAAATCCCTCGTTAATTCCGTCACTAAATTTTGCGACCAAGGAATTTGTGAGGAATTTTATTTTTTCCGTCACTAATTTCCCTCTCCAATTTTGCTTTTTCTAGTAGTGGTAGTTGTTGTGACAGCTTGCTAATTTGCATGATAAAGTGTATACTTAAATTATTTTTTGTCGGAATATTATTCTTTTAATGTCCGAAGATTGTTCTCTTAAATAATGCTTAAAAATTGGACTGAAGGAACCAATTGAACAAATTAAAATGTGAAATAGGTATGTTCTAAATTTGAATATTATCTACTTCAACCACAATTTATCTGTCCAATCGTAACATGGAATTTTAGTTGGTTTAATCTCATTTAATTTTTGAAACATTAATTTTGCAATGCAAAATATTTCCCATAAGTTTTTAAAGCCAAAACTCCGTCTGAGATCCAACACAGTCAATTTTAGAAGGAAATATATTATATCTGTGTTGCAGCCTTTTTCATGTTCATCATAATAAAGAATGAAATCATTAGCGGTGTTTGACGTGTCATGTCTCCACTCATTTCTTCCAAGTAATTTAGTACCTCTATTTTAAAAATTAATGAAATCTGGTCCGACCAAACCATCAGTTGTATTTCACATAAATCCTTTTAAGTCTACTTTCTTTATTAAAATATTTGAGGCTCGATGATGTATTTGAGATATAAAGTTTAAAAGCAAGAAATTTGGAAACTTTTGTAGAGTTTGAGGTTAGGATTTCATGTTAATAAAATTGAATGAATACAAAGAGGAGCATAATCATTAACGCCGTCTAAATCAGGAACAGATAAAATTACTCAGAAGTTGTGAAATAGTCCAAAATGTCACACTATTGGAACACTAAATTCAGGATGACACCAACGTGTGTTAGGAAAATGTGACTGCTAGATACGCTGTTTCGGAAAAGTGTAACTAATATGACGCCCTCTTGATGGGAACAGTCCAAATCAAATTTTCATCTTAAAGAAAAAACTGAAAGTATAGTTTAATTATATGTCCTGCTTGTGCTATTTTGGTGAGTCCAACGTTTACCATATTTTGTCTGCTGCCGATTATGAATATAAATGGAAGTTTGAATGTTAGTTTTGCATTGATAAATGCACAAACTTGCAGATGCTCATTCTTCCAATCTGTATTTTGCCTATACATGTTTTCAATTGAAATTCGTAATAAGTTTTCCGAGTATGTGGTTGCAGGACTTGCTTGTATGATGGTAATGTTCATAACCACATTTCTGATGGCACTAGTCATAATCTTTGTCTAGCAGAAAAGCATTCTGATTGCTACAATATTCCTTTTGTTCTTTTGGATTATCGAAGGAATGTATCTATCAGTGGCGTTCCTTATGATATGCACTGCAAGGCTATTTTGTTCTTAGCGTAGAGAAAAATGGCATCATTGATTGGTTTTAGTTTTTGAAATATCTTTCAAAAAAAATGTTTTTAAATGATTTGTAATTTTCCATCTTCAGATACATGCTTGATATTTTTTGGAAAATTACAAATCTTTCAAAAAAAATCCAGTGATGGAATCAGATTGTTTCAGTGGGTTTTATGCTAGCTTTTAAGAAGGATCAAGAAGAAAACTTCAAACTTATTCCTTTCTTTTTTTTCATCAAGAGTTGGTAGAAGCTTAGGGTTGGAATACTTGAAGCTAGGATTGCACAATAGTTCTTGTTCTTCACCAATTAGAGGTGAGTTCTTAGGATAGAACTACCCTTCATGAGTTTAGGATTCAAGATAGAAACTTGATGAATATAGGTTAAGTTTTGAGTTTTTATCTATGTTTATGAAAGAGTAGATTATTGCTTGATAGTGCTTTATAATGCAATGCAATATGATTTTCTTGTCTTCCAAGCTTGCTGAATGTATTAGGGTTGCATTGAGTTCTATTTAAAAGGCTGGTTGTTAAAAAGAAAAGGAAACATTGCTGCATTTTCTGAAGAATTTCGCTAATGGCGTAAATTCTGGCTGATAGCGAAATTTCTCCAGAAAATGCCAAGAAATTCGCCAATGGCGAAACCTTCTGGACATCAACAAAAACTTTCATAAAATGTCACGCTAATGGCGAAAATCTTTCCAGAAACCATCAAGAAATTCGCTAATAGCGAAACCCTCAGGAACTTCCAGAAAATTTCGCCATTAGCGAAATAGGCAAGACCTTACATTGCTTGAAACTCTTTCACACATTAATTCTGATGCTTTGCCTTGCCATTGTGACGTTCTTGGGAAACTCTTGAAAATTAAAGAGAACTAATAACTTAGAAAAACTCAATGTATAACCCTAAACCTAAATCTAATATGATCAAATGCATGGAACTTGTGAAATCAAGCAATAATCTATATGTCCATTGAGTATTATGTTACTAAGATTATCTAACAATGATAAAGGGTTTGGAAACTTTAGATCCTCGACCTAGCCGTTGAGAATAAGTAGTAGGTTGCGCATTAGAGCGTAGTACAAACATAAATGAACTGAATAAAGAACAAGTAATTGTAGGTGTCGTGTCTCTTGTTATCTACGCCAGAGGGATACAAGAGGTTCACACCAGGGGGACGGGAGACGCTCCGCAAGGTAGGCCCGCATGACACTGAGGGAGTCTGTCAAACCTTAGCTGGGTTTCGTCGGTTATGCAAGGGAATGTAATCGGGGTTACTCCACCCGATACACTCCGTAAAATTAATCCAGATATTAATTTATGACACGATGACAAGAATGACATGATATGCATGATTCAAGTTAGAAACAAGTGAAAACGACCTATTTCCCCGCACGATCGTTTAGGAAAAGCATGAGCCCACTCACGTATAATCAACCAAAAGGTTGTATATTAAACACGCGGTAACCGTATGTTTTCCCCAAGGTTACCCTCAGCCTAGGACTTAGATAGAACTCATTGAGACATTATTTCTTATCCCATTCCTTCATTTGTTCAGATTCACAGGTTGCTCGAGGCAAAGGTAAGGAGAAGGCTTCGGATTGATCGTGCTTTGATGGAACTTCATCTTAGTTGTATAATTATGTTGTAATGAACTTCATCTTATGTGTTCAGTCGACTGATTATGTGACAATAAATGTATCATATGACATTGAGAAATTTTATGTACCAAAATTATGACTTATGTCATTTATGTATTGTAATGTTAATGTATCCAATATCACTTTTAACGCATGTGTTGTATATTTTGGACACTTATAATATGAGCGTTACAGCAACAACTGGAATATAACTGTAACAATTATTAATTTGACCAATGCTGGTATGAAGCCAGAATCCTCTGGCATTGCTCGGGAAGAGGAGGATGTAGACGAGACCATTGTTAATCCCTAAAATTTCATTTTTAATTCCAATGCCAAGAATCATAGTTCTCGTTTAATGCCAATGCCAAGAATGACAGTTGATCATAAACTATACTTTTGCTTGTTTTATATTGTTTATTCCACATATTTCATTTTTAATGGTTGTATAGAATGAGTAAATCTCTAAATTCGCCTCTCTTTTGGTGTGTATATACTTTTATTGACTTAAACTAATAAGGATGCTTTCATCATTTTTTTTTCTTATCTATACTGAAAATTCATCTCAGATTTCATGTATTTGTAAAAACTGAAAATTCTAAGAATTTTATTGTTATGTGTGTTGTTGAATGAATTCTGAGAAAATGTGAGTCATGTTGACTATCCTTGAATTGAACTTCTTTTAGCAAGTCCTTTTTAAGCACGTCCTGCTCAACCTGTTCTTGTTTTGATTAAGTTACGTTATGATTGATTAATTAAATTATTCTTAACCATTGGTTATATGTGAAAGAAATTAATTTGATTGTTAGTATTAAAATATTGGTTTTGTTAATGTCTTTTTAACTTGGCCATTAAAAAAATGTCCTTTTAACTTTTGAGAAACGACCACTTTTGACAATCCAACTTCATTCAGAATGTGATGAATAAACGACCACTTTAACATATCATAAACCTTGGTAAGGTCCACTTTTATAGCAAAATAACCAATGCTTCCTGTCATCTTATTCATACTATGAGCCATTACTTGAGCAACATCGATATTTTCATGAATACATATACCAGGAAAAAAACATGTCAGAGATATTGGCCGAAATTGATTAACAAACTCTGGTCGATTACCCTCTGAAATTAAATAAATATCAGTATAATTGATATTGTTTAGAAAAGTAAGGGTCTTGCCACGCTTTCCTCACAAAATCACAAGTATTCTTTCCGACTATCTCCCAAGTTTGCTGGTAAAAACCGGCAGGAAAGCCATTCGGACCCGGAGCCTCCATGGTCCAATGAAATACAGGACTTTTGGGAACATAATATTCTATAGGTAATCCTGAAATTCTTACCAACACCGCCAACTTCTCAATCGAGTCACTTGAAGGGTGAAAATCTGGACTCCACTCTCGAATTATCAAATAGTGGTCATAGATCAACCAAGGACCATCTGTCATTGTATGTTGTTGGTCTTCCGCATGGATAAATGTAACCAAATAGTATTCAATGATATTAATGACTAGTTTCTGTTTTGATGGAAGTTAAATTGCTATTCAGTTATTAAGTGGTTGGTTACTCTCAATTGCTGTTAGTTGTAAGTTATACGCACTTGCATTCTTTCATTATAGATCAAGTTCTAATAGTTTCAAAACTGAGCTCTAGATATACACTTGAAGTTATAATAGTATCAAAACTTTTTCTCTGTTGAATATTCACTATTGTCTTGATCTTTAGATCGTTTTAACCAAAACTAGACTATTGATTCATCTTCTATTTGGTAAGATGTGACATAATTTAAGTAATAAAATGAAAGATGGAATCTGAGAAACAAGTTAATGAAGATGTGACACATAATTACGTGGACTGAGAAACTAGACTATTGATTCATCTTACTTGGACTGCACATGACAGGAACTTTTCAAAAATAATTTACCCTTATAACTTTAAATTTAAGTAAGCTTTGAACAACTAGAATATGAGATTTAAAGTAAGTTACTAAGTTGAATGATTATGTCATTTTTGTGTCTCACCAGGAGCCGAAGCTATGTTTGCAGATCTTGGTCATTTTACTGCTTCGTCAATAAAGGTGGGAGCTTGTAGCTAGACTAAATTTTATGCATCAAATTTACGAGATTTCATAACATTATTATTGTTTTGGGCGCAGCTTGCCTTTGCTTTTGTTATATACCTGTATTTTGGCCCGTTTTTGTTATTGCTACCTTGGCCACTATTGTTAGGAGTCAAGCTACTATGACTGCTACTTTCTCCATCATCAAGCAGTGTCATGCACTTGGTTGTTTTCCCCGCGTCAAAGTCGTACACACCCAGAAATGAACTGGATACTTATGGTCCTGACTCTTGCTGTAACCATTGGATTTCAGGACATAACCTTAATTGGAAATGCTTATGGTGAGTTTGAATAGAAATGCACAAACAAGGAAATGCTCATTCTTCCAATCTGTATTTTGCCTATGCATGTTTTCAATTGAAATCTGTAATAAGTTTTCCGAGTATTTGGTTGCAGGAATTGCTTGTATGACGGTAATGTTCATAACCACATTTCTGATGGCACTAGTCATAATCTTTGTCTGGCAGAAAAGAATTCTGATTGCTACAATATTTCTTTTGTTCTTTTGGATTATCGAAGGAGTGTATCTATCAGCGCATTCCTTATGATATGCACTGCAAGGCGGTTTTGTTCTTAGCGTCATGTGGGTTTGAAGGGAAAAATGGCATTGAAAATTTTAATTGTACATACATCATTAATTGGTTTTATTTTTTGAAAAATCTTCCAAAAAAAAAATGTTGTTTATTTATATCGAAATGCATAGGGGAAGAAGACATTTTTAGAAAGATTTCAGCGTCTGCAACAACTGGAAAATAATTATAACAATTATTAATTTGACCAATGCGGGTATGAAGCCAGAATCCTCTCGCATTGCTCCAGAATATGAGGATGTAGACGAGACCGGCATTGATCCCTAAAATTTCATTTTTAATTCCAATGCCGAGAATGATAGTTCTTGTTTTATATTGTTTATTCATAGTATAAACTCTTGGTTCTTTGAATATTGTGAAAAATGTTTGTGGATTTCTTTCCACACATTTCATTTTTAATGGTTGTATAGGATCTGTAAATCTCTAAATTCGCCTCTCATTTGGTGTGTATATACTTTTCTTGACTTAAACTATTAAGGATGCTTTCATCAATTTTTCTTATCTATACTGAAAATTCATCTCAGATTTCATATATTTGTAAAAACTAAAAATTCTGAGAATTTTATTTATTATTGAATGAATTCTGAAGCAGTTGCCTTAACATGTTGGAAATTTTGAGAAAATGCGAGTCATGTTGACTATCCTTGAACTTCTTTTAAATAGTTTACAAAGTCTAACTCAATTAATAATACCGAGGATATGTAAAAAAAATTGTTATGGAAATATTTAAAATTTCGGATTGATTAATTTATGGGAAAATAGCATTTAAAAAAATAATAGAAAAAAAGAGGGATTTTGATTGGTGATACAATGACTAGTTGCGTTGTGCATAGTACTTTGCTTGACTTGTCTATCTATGTTATACAAAAGTTTCTTACGCACAATATTTGAACACAATCTTTAGCCACAAATGCATAAATACCTATCTTCGTTTTCTATAAAAAAATTGTCCCAACAAGATTAAATTTCTCAACGATCATGCAAGTACGTCTTATGAAAATATGTCATAGTGATTTATAGTAAACATCTTCATAATGTTGGGCTATGACTTATGAGAGTATAATAGAGGTTAACAGTGTTTACAATGTTATTGAGTATTGGTAAGCAACATTACATTACTTTATTTTGAAGAAACATTACATTATTTTTAATCTAACCACCTTTAAATGAAGTATATATGTCATAATATATCATCACCAATCCAAGTTATTGACGGAGCTGGCAGGATTTCTAAGGTGAGAACAGTGTGGAGAATCAAATTTCAAGTAATAAGTTGAGTTTTCATTAGCATCACCAATCCATATCTGGTTTGTATAATCCTTCTCCTTTTTTACAAGATTACAGAAACCAACCTGCTTATAACAAAAACACAGGTTTTTATCTAATTTCTCAATTGATGCGAAATAAGCAGAGTTTTGCAAACTAGATAGCTTAAAACAATGGAATTGAATCACAGTCCATGACCGATAGTTAAAACAATAGTAACAAGAGTTATAGAACAATTTTTAATTATCGTAGATCCAGCAAGGTTATGGTTGATTGGTGGAAATGAATCATGATAAATCAATAGGGAGCAAAAGCAAATAGCAAGCATTGTGTCCGTAAACCTTCCCAATTGTAAACCTTTCATGATCAACCCACCAGTCACAGAAACCCGTTGCTTCTTTTGTTGACCTTGATGTTCTTTTTTTACTGCTAGTACAAAGATGAGTGCGTGTGCGTGTGAGTATGTCTGTGCGTGTGTGTTGGTAAGGACTGGGGCGATAAAATTACTTGGAAAGAGGGATGTCACACAAACATGACAATGGGATTGATCGACTATTGAAAAATGACCTGCAAAGGACAACAATAAGATGGGTTTAGAATTGATTTTCGTCCTATTCTTATTGATAGAATTTTGGCAAGTGTACCAAATACTATCGAAGTAGTAAAAATATCGTTCCCACAAGGACTGGTTTTAATCTCAAAAAGTCAAATACGTTATTAAATTAGGATGTAGTAAAAGTTGTTTTGTTTTGCCGCTAGGCAGTAGATTTGTTTAATAGCATAAAACTTAGTAATAGAAAGTAATTGATTGTTAAAAATAAGAGAGAGATGAGTTAGGTCTTCGAATCATCTGAGTTCCCCTAATTGGTCACTGCACCTATTCTTATGAATGATTTTCTAGTTTCACGATAGTTAACAAATTAGTCCTAATCAATCCCTTGAGTTAGGACCCTCTTCTAAGATTATAGCCCCTAATCCCTTAGGTGGTCTAATAATCTTAGAAGGTTTGAAGTACGTTAACCTAATATCACTAATAAAGAATTATCCATTCCTAGACTAATTATAATTATTAGAACAATTCAATTAGGTCAAAGTCGAAAGCTATGGTCAGTAGTCGTTCGTTCTCACCAAATCATATATATATATGTGATCAGAATATATAAAGCATTAAAAACAATTGAATTGAATAAAAACTAAATTGTCATTTACAATAAATAGAGTTTCACAGCAACATATGTCAATTAGGGTTACAAAGAATCATCTCAGACCTAACCTCTAATGGATTTAGCTACTCATAATTGAATTTATAAATAACATAATCATTAGAGGTAACAATACATACATGGACTGGTTACAAGGTGAAGAAATCGTCGCTGCAACCGTCTTCCAGTGTAAAAATCGCACTTTGCTCTTCTCAAATCGTAACCCTTGTTTTCAGAATAGCCTTCAGCTTAAATAGGCACAGAAATTCGCCTCAAATCGTGTCACGTTTTTGCAGAATCGTGACACGATTTTCCTTGTATAAAAAACTTTTAAATTAGGGTTTCTTCAAATCGTGTCACTTTTTGGTCATCGTGACACGTTTTTGACTTGGTTGAGAGCATGTTTTAGCTTCCTTGAATCGTGTCACGTTTTGTCCAAATCGTGACACGTTTTTGATCCTTTGTGAATTCTTCAGCTTTTCTGCTTTTCTTGCTGCTTAAGTTACCTTGTGAACTCTAAATTGTGATCAAAATACATAGAAAATTACGTAATGATAGAGTGTCATCACTTATTGTTAGATACCTACCTAAATTGTTCCTTTGCGTTAAAAGATAATGGCAACCCTTGGTAGTAGATCCTCTAGTCTGCAAACGAAGGACATTTGAATTAGATCCATATGGTATGAGTCAAGAAATTTCATATGCTTTTCCCTCTGTCTACTCCTGACACTGTCACATTGCAACACAATATAGTGAAATTGTTAGCAATCTACTGATGTCCATGATAAACATTTATGTTAAGGAATTGAAAGAAAGGAAATCAAGTAATGTATAATAACTAGCTAGGCGTGCAAGAGAAAGTCATTTGCATAAATTCTGCAACCATAGAAATGCTGAAAAATTGTTGACATTGGGAAATATGATTATTCTTGGCAATTCGATGATCAGACCCACCTACTTCTGTGTTGGGTTCCAGATTGTTACTATGCCTTCCTTAGGCTTATCTCATCGATTTTTGTAAGTTAATCCAACGACCCGCAACCTCATAAATGGCGTTATATCTCGGTTTCCCAAGCCAGAATCTTTCAATGCTTTCTCAATCAAACTTTCCATTTGTGATTGTCTAGTTTCCTGAAGATGGACATGAAACCATAAATATATTTCTTGCATATAAAGTAGAATATATTGCATGCATAAAAACTAGAAATAAAATGTCTTGCTAGCTGGTGCTTTTAAATTCAGGTTGGGCAACGACGAAAGAACAAACTTTTGGAAAGATGTTTGGCTTGATGCGTCCGCGTTAAAAGAGTTGTTTCCTCACCTCTTTTTGCTTGCAGTGGAATTTGTTAGATAGGGAGGAAGGTGAGGTATCTATGTTGCAGTGTTGGCATATCACTGGTTATAAATACACCAGGTTAGTGAGTTTGGTTGTCGGACGCTGTTAAAGGCTTCTCGGTTAAATCTTGCTACCTCTGATTGAAAAAGGAAGGCATTTTTAGGGTGAATTCAAATGACGACATCTCGATTCAGGTCTTGTTGAAGATGTGGAACAGTGCAGTCCCTATAAAAATTCACATTTTCTGCTAGAGGCTGTTGCATGACAGGTTGGCAACGAAGGAAAATTTGTACGAGAGAGGCATTTTAACGTCTCAACATCAACTCAGTTGTGTTAACTGCAGTTCAACCACAAAATATGTCCAACACTTTTTTTCCTCTCCAATAAGTATTATTGTGTGGAATCAAATTCATGGATGGCTTGGAAGTTCCAGAGTGGCTTGACATGCGACTCGTAGAATACCATAACCCATGTTCACATTATTGCAACACTATGGTATCAAAGGTGGTAAGAAAGATAGGAAATTCTCACATTTAGTGTGGATGGCTACAGTTTGGTGCATTTGGATGTAAGTGGCCTAGCGTCGTATATTAAAATGGTTTCGTGCGGATGGTTATTAGGCAGAAAAGGATGTTTGGAGGGCGTGTGTTATTCTAGTAAAGTGATTGGTTATAAAAAAATAAAAAAAATTAACAAGAACATATAAAACCTCACATTTAATTTGGCCTTATACGCAGCAAAAGAACAAAGCTGCTCTGTAGTCATATCCGCCATTAAGAATTCAGGTTCTGCAGTTGTCTTCAACATCATATAAACCTTAGCCCCTTCACTATCGTCGTGATCATAAACATGTGAACCTGCTCTTTCCTTCCGATACTCTGAAACAATGTTATCCACAATAGATGAGCGTCTAACGCCATACAAGTGTGATCAGTCATAGCACACAAACCAAATTCATATTAATGGGATGTGAAAAGAACAACCATGCCGGGTTTAAACTATAAGTGTCCATGTCTTTAAGACTCTTGCTAAAATGAACTGTCCTACACTTTTTTTTTAAATGAAAATTGAAAAGCATTTCCCTTTAAAGTAAAGAAGACATCCTAAATGAGTTGTACTGCCACTATAAGATTGTTTTCCATGTATATGACCTATGAACTTCTCGCTTCACTAATAATCGACAAAGCTGCATTACTAGCTGCTTTCAATGGAGCCTTATTAATCTTCTAAATACTAACTAGATTTGTATGCAAAGATTTCAGAGGATTAACTAAAATCTATATGGTTAATAACTACCACTATCGGTATCATGCAAAATCATTCCGGATCAATGGATAGCCATGTTATGTTCTCAAGGAAAAGTTTAAATTGATTAAAGCCTCCTTGAAGGAGTGGCATCAGACCCATACTCATAACTTGGATAGTAAAATAATTCAACTAAGGATCATATTGGTTGGTTAGGTGTTAAAGGAGAGCAACACGAATTAGCAGAGGAGGAGGTGGGGGAGATTCATGCTTTATCATCTGAAGTTCTTTCTTTATCAAAGTTACGTGCGAGTATTCATTGGCAAAAATAAAGTTTGGCTTGGCTCCGGGAAGGTGATGCAAATTCTAAGTTCTTCCATGGTATAATGATTGCTAGGCGAAGGTCGAATGCTCTTTTGTAGATTCAGGTAAATGGTGTTTAGGTTGAAGGGGTAGAAGGTGTCCGTGTGGCGGTTTTTAATCATTTTCAAAATCACTTTAAAGCGGTTAGATTATCAAGACCGGGTGTTGAGGAGTTGTTGTTTAACTCATTGTATGCTGAGGAGGGGCGAATTGGACTACTCCATTCTCTGAGGAGGAGATTAAGCAGGCAGTTTGGAATTGTGATAGCTTTAAGAGTACGGGACCTGATGACATTAATATTGGTTTTGTTAAAGATTTTTGGGAATTGTTAAAGGATGATATGGTTCGATTCTTTGCTGATTTTCACAGGCATGGCAAGTTGACAAAGGGAATAGTACTTTTATTGCATTGATTCCAAAGGTTGAAATCCCCCAATGTTTGCCGGATTTTCGGCCCATTTCTCTGGTAAATTGCTTATTTAAAATTCTTTCTAAGGTATTAGCTAATCGGTTGCGTAACGTTATCGGGGGAGTGATTCCTAAGACTCAATTGGTGTTTGTACCTACCTGGTCATCAATGTTAGATGGTCTTCTAATAGCTAATGAGTTGGTGGATGATGCTCGCAAACATAAGAAAAATCTTCTTGTGTTTCAGGTGGACTTCGAAAAAGCGTACGACTCTGTGAATTGGAAATATCTAGACTATGTGATGCGAAGGATGAATTTCCCAACTTTGTGGCGGAGGTGGATGACGGAATGTATTTCAACCCCGATGGTATTAACTTCGGTGAATGGTAGTCCTACTGAAGAGTTCATACTAGAAAGGGTACTTTGTCAGGGTGACCCTCTTTCTCCGTTTCTTTTACTTATTGTGACTGAAGTGTTACACCTTATGATGAAAGTCGTGGTTGATCAGGGTCTATTTAGCCCTAATGGGGTGGGGACTTATGGCGATGTTTCTATTTCTAATTTGTAGTTTCCAGATGACACTCTCCTATTTAATATTGTTATCCACATATCCAAACGTACTGGTACAATATTGCAATCACCAAAACAAACAATGTAGTATATGTTTAGCAAGAGAATATTAATGGATCCAAAACATGTAGCAGATCAGCCACAAAAATATATCTATTTCTCCCCTCCAATTTTCGACATGCTTCTTCTATGGCTGGCATATTTGCCTTTAAAGTTGACCATTGGTCCACATTCAAACATATTCCTGAAACGCAGAAAAAATAGAAATCCAAAACAATTTTCAATTGTAAAAACATAATTATGTTTTGTATAAGACGAATAAAATTACAGATAAAGTCAAGGATGTGTAGGTAAAGACACACCTACTTTAGAAATTACTTTTTGTTTATCTTGTCACTAACTCTGATGTTGTGTTACATTTGAGTGTTTCAGGTTTCTTAGATTGTGTTTGTTCGGAGGAATCTTATCAATCTTACCGAATGTACTGTGGTTATTTGCATACATTTTTTTATATGTGCATCGAATAAAATAGTGTACTATAGAACAATAGTAGAAAATAGTGGTTTGTTCAAATTTTGATACGCTATCCTGCTATACCACCGCTATTTGACAACTATTTGCATTAAATAGTGTACTATAGAACAATAGCGATTTGTTCAAATTGTACTAAGCTACATCGCTATAGCGACTATTCATAACCCGTGTTTGAATCGATTTGTAGAAATCCAAGGTAGGGTAGTTGTTATGAAAGTTATAGAAGATCATAAAGTAGTTCAAGCTATGATGGAGATCATTCCAAGGTGTTCCATTTGTTACTGGACAGTAAGAATTCATGATGTTGTTTCAGTTTTTTTTCATAGCCTTGTGAGAATTGATAAAATAAAAGATTAACCTTGATAACTTTAATTAGCATCGTTGAACCGGACAGCATTGAAAATACCAAACTAAACTGAATCGAACTATTCAGTTCAATCATAAACTATCCGTCCCAATTTGGCCATTTTCAATGCTATTCGGTTCGGAGAGTTACTGTTCGGCCGGTTCAATTTGAAACCACAGAACCGGTGGTATTTGGGAAGGCTCACAAAAACTCTATGTTTGTTCCAAGAATGGTGTTTGGATCCAGAGGGATGTCTTCTAAGGTGAACTGTTATTTTTCGCAGATAGGCTTGTATCGTAGTGATATCCTGCTATTTTTCGCAGAATGGTGTTTCTAGTCAGCTTAATTTTTATTGTCTTTTTGTGAAACCAAAAGCATCAAAATGGCGTCAAAAATAAAAATAAATGATTAAATCCTAATATGAAATTAAGTTAAGGGAACAGAAATCTAATTTTGTGTATAGCATATTACAAATTAGGAATAACAATGAAATATTATTGTTTTGTATTAGTCTCTATGCTAATTATTTCAAACAAAGAATTTGTCACATAGATATGTTGCCTTAGCAATTTTGTCTCACATATTCACTTGATACTCGTTACAAAATGAAGTCCGACTCGGTTGTTCTTATGCCCTCAGACGCCATCGCCTCCCTTCGGAGAGTTATGAGTCACACATGGTGCTTGTGGCACGTCTAGCTCTTATTTTTTACATGACATTATGATGGGGGAAGTTGTTTGTACTTCAGTTCCTAGCTAGTCCAACCTTGGGTGTATATATATACCAATTTTCAACCTTGGATCTAATGACATTCCTACCTTAACATGAAATAGTTGTTGATGGAAAGAATCAATTAAATGAAGTTTTTTACAGTTTAAGATACTTTTATGCGTAATGAATATGTCCATGTCTCAATGCTTATGTCTTCCTATAATTAGGACTCTGCAACTAGTTTATAGAGAGATACATATATTCACTATCTTGTGAGCATGATAACTTATGTAAAATTAAAATCTCGGAGCTTATATCCGGTTGTTCCAGAACATTTCGTCGGTCCAATACATGGTGGAAAAGTCTAAGTATATTTAGAGAAATGATATTTGTACAACCATATTTTGACAACTTATGAAACAATCCTCTCTCTCATACTCACATATGTTTTTATTCTCTCTCTTCTTCTTTCTCTCTCTATTATTTTTATCCAATAAGAATAAAGGAAAAGTGGTTGTCACAAGAGTTGTTTGCAATTGGTTGTACAAATATCACTCCTCATATATTTATGGATCATTTTATTGCTCATTAAACCTCTTTTTAAGGGAAAAGTCTAAATATACTATGAAAGAAGAAACCCTATGATAACATTTTTGAATGATTGAGTTTGTCAAAACAAGATTTGGCATAGTAAAAAAAGACTTTATGATGTCAAAGTGGAAAGAACATAATTAAAATCAAGAATCTCTCGAAGCTTGTTTGCAACAAGGCGTGCCTTGTACCTCTCAAAGGTGCCATCAGCATTTCTTTTGTTTTGAAAGAAAGAGACAAGAGAAAGCCATGCTTCTTGTAGCATGTGTCAATAGTGTGACCTTGCTTACTGCATAAACTACATTGTCTACATTTACCAGAAAACTTCTTGTCCACGCGAGCTCTGCGCATCAAACGCGCCCAAGAATGATAGTTGTGACAAGAGAAATCGCTGGATTCTCATTTGGATGAACATAGTAAGGGATCACCGTATTCAGAATCACTGCATCAGAATTTTGAGTTTCTTCCGTTTGAGATTAACGAGAATGATGGAAGATATTGTTGGTTTCCATAATTCATGGCCACAGGTGGAATTTTTGATGAGGGCTGTCCAAGTCTTCAGTTTAGCTTCCAGTTAGAAGTGCTATGAGAGTTTACACAATTGAGGTTGTCGAATATGCAAGTTTCTTGGTTCAATTCAAAAGGTTACTCGGAATATTTCCCAAGCGAACTCTCCCAAATATTTAACAATTCATGAAGAACCAACCCTTTTCGCCTTACCGTCTTTTTATGTATCATTCCTCACCCTCGATCAAATTTCAATCTTTTAGTGTTGTTACTCAATGCGCAGTCAAGACATGTTCGATCTGTTCATATTAAAATTAGAATTTCCTTTTGTTTAGAGATCAAACAACCACCTGTCCTGATTGCATGAATGTGGGATCCCGTGACTGTAATAGGAATCCAAATTCACTTGTAGGATGTGTTTGCTATATTTTCCTTCTTTAGTTGACAATATCCTATATCTATTTTGTTGCATTGTTTACAAATACAAGTATGATATGGTTCCTATTCAATCTTGATCTAATTTTCAGGTTTGATCTTTATCAAGGAAAGCTTCGCGAAGGGCCAAGACATGGAAAGTTATAATATTGAACTTTGTAGGATAAACAAGATGGAATAAACACCTAAATACACCTAATTACTGCAACAAATTACTTTTAACCTCCTTTAGCATATTTTACATCTAATTATAGATGATCCTACACACACATATATACCAAATTTCGACATAATTGAGGAGGAATATCAAATTTGTGTCTAAATAGTTAAAAAAATATATATTGTAGAGCAACTAGTTCGATGAAAAACGGACATAGTTCAAAGTTCGATCCATGTTGTTAACAATTTTCTCCCCCTAACAAACTAACCACTAACACCTATATATAAAAGAAACACTATACATGAAAAAGGAAAAAGTGCTAATGGTAGTTGAAAATATGGAATGCATCAAGTTACATCCTCCAAGATTGTAACCAAGTGAAATTAGGAATAAAATTAGCTTTGTGAAAATTTAGTTGAAGGTGCTAGAAAATGCAACATATGTCTATTCTACATTCAATGTTGTAGATTCTCGGAACACATAATGAACATGTTCAAATAGTCTTGCAAGTGATTTGTATTTGTAACTAAGTTTCCAAATATATTTCTTCCTTTTCTATTGTCTGAATCATTGTTGTTTTTGCTTTTTACTACTATTTTCAATAGGGGTAACATATCGCTATTTGGTCAAAAAAATATCCGAACCAATGAAATCTTCAATGGTTCGGTTTACTGTGTGAAGAAGATTTCCTTCTTAGACTTGGCTGGGTTTTGATGACAACAAACTCACATCACAAAAGAAGAAAAATTATATGGAGGCACAAGATGAAGATTAAGAATAAAGATTAATGCCTAGGCTTCTTGGTTATACTCTTTGTAAGTATGACATTTATCTTTTCATTTATCATTCTTTAATTATGGAACAACTTAGAATGCTCAGAAAATAATTACAAACATTTTTCTAAGTCTGCATATGAAGCAATGCCTAAAGCTCTCTTAAAAATAAATCACACACTCAGCATGGTCTAACTATGCATTATGATTGGAATTTAAATTGTACCTGCCATGTCTTTTCATTCAAATTGTTTATGAATAGGTGTCATTTTAAATATGTGTCTATTCATTGACAAAACTTTTTGAAAAGTAGTGTTGCTTCATAAACATCCTTTTTAGCCTCTATAAATTCAATTGAGAATCAAAACATTATACACAACAACTTTCATTATCTCAATTGACATTTTCAATATCACTTGCTTTCAAACTTTTATTCAAATTGTTTGGAAAACTTTGCCCACACTTTAACATTCATTAAAAGGTTTTCTGAGCACTAAGTCCATTTGTTTAAGAGTGATATTGATAAGATTATACAGCCATACACATTTGATATTCTTCAATTACATTGTTGTAAAGTTTCTCATCATTTGTTGGTGAGAATTGTTGTAAAAGATAGTGGAGTGCTATCTTGTTTCTTTGTGAGAATTTCATCATAGGTTTGGTGAAGATTCTTGTTGTAAAAGATAGTGGGGTGCTATCTTGGTGTGTAGAGAAATATTGTTAGGGGACCTTTGGGATTAAGGTTGTTTTGTAACAAAGATTCTTTACATAGTGAAATCCTTCGCGGGGTGTGAAGGGAGTGGAGTACCCTAAGGTTTAGAGGGGAACCACTATAACTCTCTTGTGTTATTTCTTCTTCCCTTACTCTTTTATTTTTCCGCATTCATACCTTCATCATTATTTACCGGAAAAATTATCAACAACGCTAAACTAAGAAAAATTAACCAATATTGCTAGAAACCTAATTCACCCCCCCTCTTAGGTTACAATCTGAACTTACAATTGGCATCAGAGCAAGAGTAAAGATAACTTGCTTCTTTGATCCAGAAAATGGCTTCCGCTAAACCGTTTCTAGCAGAAGGTCCTAATTCAAACCGACCACCATGTTTCACCGGAGATCATTATGATTTCTGGAAAATTAGGATGACAACGTATCTAGAAGCCCAAGGTGAAGAAATTTGGGATGCTGTCCAGAATGGTCCTTATGTTCCCACTACAAATGTGAATGGTGTGATAGGTATCAAACCACAAACATCATGGGATGATGATGACCGAAAAAAAAGGTTATTTGACAAAAAGGCAAAGAACATTCTTCAATCCTCTCTTGGGATGGATGAGTTTTTCAGAATTTCTAACTGCACAACGGCCAAAGAAATCTGGGACACTTTGGAAACAACACATGAAGGAACAGAAGAAGTAAAACGTTCCAGATTGAATACCCTCTCTCAAGAGTACGAGATGTTTAGAATGCAACCAGGAGAAAAGATTCTAGACATGCAGAAGAGATTTTCACATCTTATCAATCATCTTGCAGCCCTTGGAAAAACCTTGTCCAACAATGAAATAAACTTGAAGATTCTCAGGTCACTAACAAGGGAATGGCAACCAAAAGTAACAGCCATATCTGAAAAGAAAAGTCTTTCAAACATGTCGTTGGCAGCAATTTTTGGAAAATTACAAGAGCATGAAATTGAACTTGCAAGACTAGAACAACATGAAGAAGGAGTAAAGAAACATAAGAATATTTCATTGAAGGCAGAATCCAGCGTTCTCCAACAAGATGATAGCACCGATGATGATGAAAACATCAATGTTCTTGTGAAGAAATTAGGTAAATTCCTCCAAAAGGATAAAAACTTTAAATTTGGAAATAAAAGAAAGTTTCACAAGAAGAAGGATGTTTCTACATCAAGTCAAAGTTTCACATGCTTTGAATGTGGAAAAGAGGGACATGTGAAGGCAGACTGTCCAACCCTTGCAAAGAAGAGTAGTCAGAAAGGCAAGAAAGATTTCAAGCCAAGGAGGGCGTATATTGCTTGGGAGGACAACGATATAAGTTCATCTTCAGAATCAGAGGATGACGAATATGCAAATTTAACATTAATGGCGTCACACCACTCTGATGATGAACAAGAGGTAAGTGATTCTGAATTAAATTTTAAACCTTCTTATGAAGAATTACAAAATGCATTTGATGAATTGTTTGAAGAATTCATTAATCTTTCTAAAACTTGTGCAAAGCAAAAGATACAAAATGTATCTCTAGAAAGAAAAGTTTTTGATGCACAAGAAGAATTAGAAAAGGTTAAAGGTTCTTCATGTAATAAATGTAAAGAACATCAAACAACAATTGCTCAATTAAATCAAGCAATCAAAAATTTTGAAAAAGGTCACAACAGTTTGGAAGATGTGCTAAGCCGACAAAGATATTCAAACAACAAAACCGGGCTTGGTTTTTCTAAATTTGATAAATCAAACACCAATAAAACGGTCTTTGTTAAAGCAAGCACAAATCCCAACAACATAGAAACCAAGAAAATGCATGTTGTTAATTCTTCCAAGAATGTGAATCAAAGAATTAATTTTAAAAGAAGAAATTATTCTAACAATTCTTTTAAGAAAAATAATTCAAATGTTAAGAATAATTTCTCTAAAGGAAATAATTTTGGTTCACATCAAGTTCTTAATTTAACATGTTTTTATTGCAACATAAAAGGGCATACTCCAAATACTTGCTACATAAGAAACTTTGGTGTTCCTTATGGTGAGTATATTTGGATAAAGAAAGGTATTAACCCACAAGGACCCAAAAGAAAAATGGGTACCTAGAAAGTTCTATTAATTATTTTGTAGGTACTTGAAGACCATATGCAAATCTTCTCAAATTAGGATTGGTTTTCAAGATACAAGACCACATGATATGGGTTGATTATGATTTATTTGTGGTTAAATAATGGCTACAACTTCAAAGAGATGAACACGCGTGTACGAAATTATTTTGACTACGGTGAAAGGTACACATTTAATTATCATGAAAATTATTTGCATACATGAAAGTTGTTTCTTTGGACTTTGAAAATAAGTTTTATATGAATTGGAAATCATTTTCAAGAATGCACGTGCCATTTTATACATACAAAGTTTTAAGATTAAAAATTTGATAGTTAAAAGGAATGCATTTAGAGAAACTATTATGTCTTATATTTGTTAAAAAAAAAAAAAAATGGTACAATGATTTATTTGAGGCGTAAACTCGTATTTTTGGTCGCTAAAATTTTGTAGCTAAATTGATATGTTCTGTTTATAAAGCATGTGAATAGGTTGCTTTGTTATAAAAGGAGTGACTATAAATTGTCATATATCACAAGTGCATGCTTTGAAGATAATTTTGTTGTTTAGTGCAAGGACGTATTATATTTAGTATTAACGATCTCTTATCATGTGTACAAAATAATGTGCATAATTGTGAAGAAGATAAATTGTTTTTATATAACGTTTATTATTTCCCTTATATTACGACCCTTTGGATTTTACCCTTTTTCTTCTTTTTGATGATGTCAAAAGGGGGAGAAAGTGTATGTTTGTGTTTTGTGCTTAAATTGTTTCAGGTTATCTAATTGCAAAACAAAGGGGGAGACATACAAGATAGGGGAAGTTTCATTGAGCAAACATTGTCAAAAGGATATGGTTTGTCATCATCAAAAAGGGGGAGATTGTGAAGAAGATTTCCTTCTTAGACTTGGCTGGGTTTTGATGACAACAAACTCACATCACAAAAGAAGAAAAATTATATGGAGGCACAAGATGAAGATTAAGAATAAAGATTAATGCCTAGGCTTCTTGGTTATACTCTTTGTAAGTATGACATTTATCTTTTCATTTATCATTCTTTAATTATGGAACAACTTAGAATGCTCAGAAAATAATTACAAACATTTTTCTAAGTCTGCATATGAAGCAATGCCTAAAGCTCTCTTAAAAATAAATCACACACTCACAATGATTATAATATAAATGTGATTTTGCATGAAAATATTTTTTACCAGAAAAACCATATTTTATTATGAAAATTGCATTATTAAATGTACCATTAAAAATATGGTTTTTGCATGAATAATTTCAGCATGGTCTAACTATGCATTATGATTGGAATTTAAATTGTACCTGCCATGTCTTTTCATTCAAATTGTTTATGAATAGGTGTCATTTTAAATATGTGTCTATTCATTGACAAAACTTTTTGAAAAGTAGTGTTGCTTCATAAACATCCTTTTTAGCCTCTATAAATTCAATTGAGAATCAAAACATTATACACAACAACTTTCATTATCTCAATTGACATTTTCAATATCACTTGCTTTCAAACTTTTATTCAAATTGTTTGGAAAACTTTGCCCACACTTTAACATTCATTAAAAGGTTTTCTGAGCACTAAGTCCATTTGTTTAAGAGTGATATTGATAAGATTATACAGCCATACACATTTGATATTCTTCAATTACATTGTTGTAAAGTTTCTCATCATTTGTTGGTGAGAATTGTTGTAAAAGATAGTGGAGTGCTATCTTGTTTCTTTGTGAGAATTTCATCATAGGTTTGGTGAAGATTCTTGTTGTAAAAGATAGTGGGGTGCTATCTTGGTGTGTAGAGAAATATTGTTAGGGGACCTTTGGGATTAAGGTTGTTTTGTAACAAAGATTCTTTACATAGTGAAATCCTTCGCGGGGTGTGAAGGGAGTGGAGTACCCTAAGGTTTAGAGGGGAACCACTATAACTCTCTTGTGTTATTTCTTCTTCCCTTACTCTTTTATTTTTCCGCATTCATACCTTCATCATTATTTACCGGAAAAATTATCAACAACGCTAAACTAAGAAAAATTAACCAATATTGCTAGAAACCTAATTCACCCCCCCTCTTAGGTTACAATCTGAACTTACAATTGGCATCAGAGCAAGAGTAAAGATAACTTGCTTCTTTGATCCAGAAAATGGCTTCCGCTAAACCGTTTCTAGCAGAAGGTCCTAATTCAAACCGACCACCATGTTTCACCGGAGATCATTATGATTTCTGGAAAATTAGGATGACAACGTATCTAGAAGCCCAAGGTGAAGAAATTTGGGATGCTGTCCAGAATGGTCCTTATGTTCCCACTACAAATGTGAATGGTGTGATAGGTATCAAACCACAAACATCATGGGATGATGATGACCGAAAAAAAAGGTTATTTGACAAAAAGGCAAAGAACATTCTTCAATCCTCTCTTGGGATGGATGAGTTTTTCAGAATTTCTAACTGCACAACGGCCAAAGAAATCTGGGACACTTTGGAAACAACACATGAAGGAACAGAAGAAGTAAAACGTTCCAGATTGAATACCCTCTCTCAAGAGTACGAGATGTTTAGAATGCAACCAGGAGAAAAGATTCTAGACATGCAGAAGAGATTTTCACATCTTATCAATCATCTTGCAGCCCTTGGAAAAACCTTGTCCAACAATGAAATAAACTTGAAGATTCTCAGGTCACTAACAAGAGAATGGCAACCAAAAGTAACAGCCATATCTGAAAAGAAAAGTCTTTCAAACATGTCGTTGGCAGCAATTTTTGGAAAATTACAAGAGCATGAAATTGAACTTGCAAGACTAGAACAACATGAAGAAGGAGTAAAGAAACATAAGAATATTTCATTGAAGGCAGAATCCAGCGTTCTCCAACAAGATGATAGCACCGATGATGATGAAAACATCAATGTTCTTGTGAAGAAATTAGGTAAATTCCTCCAAAAGGATAAAAACTTTAAATTTGGAAATAAAAGAAAGTTTCACAAGAAGAAGGATGTTTCTACATCAAGTCAAAGTTTCACATGCTTTGAATGTGGAAAAGAGGGACATGTGAAGGCAGACTGTCCAACCCTTGCAAAGAAGAGTAGTCAGAAAGGCAAGAAAGATTTCAAGCCAAGGAGGGCGTATATTGCTTGGGAGGACAACGATATAAGTTCATCTTCAGAATCAGAGGATGACGAATATGCAAATTTAACATTAATGGCGTCACACCACTCTGATGATGAACAAGAGGTAAGTGATTCTGAATTAAATTTTAAACCTTCTTATGAAGAATTACAAAATGCATTTGATGAATTGTTTGAAGAATTCATTAATCTTTCTAAAACTTGTGCAAAGCAAAAGATACAAAATGTATCTCTAGAAAGAAAAGTTTTTGATGCACAAGAAGAATTAGAAAAGGTTAAAGGTTCTTCATGTAATAAATGTAAAGAACATCAAACAACAATTGCTCAATTAAATCAAGCAATCAAAAATTTTGAAAAAGGTCACAACAGTTTGGAAGATGTGCTAAGCCGACAAAGATATTCAAACAACAAAACCGGGCTTGGTTTTTCTAAATTTGATAAATCAAACACCAATAAAACGGTCTTTGTTAAAGCAAGCACAAATCCCAACAACATAGAAACCAAGAAAATGCATGTTGTTAATTCTTCCAAGAATGTGAATCAAAGAATTAATTTTAAAAGAAGAAATTATTCTAACAATTCTTTTAAGAAAAATAATTCAAATGTTAAGAATAATTTCTCTAAAGGAAATAATTTTGGTTCACATCAAGTTCTTAATTTAACATGTTTTTATTGCAACATAAAAGGGCATACTCCAAATACTTGCTACATAAGAAACTTTGGTGTTCCTTATGGTGAGTATATTTGGATAAAGAAAGGTATTAACCCACAAGGACCCAAAAGAAAAATGGGTACCTAGAAAGTTCTATTAATTATTTTGTAGGTACTTGAAGACCATATGCAAATCTTCTCAAATTAGGATTGGTTTTCAAGATACAAGACCACATGATATGGGTTGATTATGATTTATTTGTGGTTAAATAATGGCTACAACTTCAAAGAGATGAACACGCGTGTACGAAATTATTTTGACTACGGTGAAAGGTACACATTTAATTATCATGAAAATTATTTGCATACATGAAAGTTGTTTCTTTGGACTTTGAAAATAAGTTTTATATGAATTGGAAATCATTTTCAAGAATGCACGTGCCATTTTATACATACAAAGTTTTAAGATTAAAAATTTGATAGTTAAAAGGAATGCATTTAGAGAAACTATTATGTCTTATATTTGTTAAAAAAAAAAAAAATGGTACAATGATTTATTTGAGGCGTAAACTCGTATTTTTGGTCGCTAAAATTTTGTAGCTAAATTGATATGTTCTGTTTATAAAGCATGTGAATAGGTTGCTTTGTTATAAAAGGAGTGACTATAAATTGTCATATATCACAAGTGCATGCTTTGAAGATAATTTTGTTGTTTAGTGCAAGGACGTATTATATTTAGTATTAACGATCTCTTATCATGTGTACAAAATAATGTGCATAATTGTGAAGAAGATAAATTGTTTTTATATAACGTTTATTATTTCCCTTATATTACGACCCTTTGGATTTTACCCTTTTTCTTCTTTTTGATGATGTCAAAAGGGGGAGAAAGTGTATGTTTGTGTTTTGTGCTTAAATTGTTTCAGGTTATCTAATTGCAAAACAAAGGGGGAGACATACAAGATAGGGGAAGTTTCATTGAGCAAACATTGTCAAAAGGATATGGTTTGTCATCATCAAAAAGGGGGAGATTGTGAAGAAGATTTCCTTCTTAGACTTGGCTGGGTTTTGATGACAACAAACTCACATCACAAAAGAAGAAAAATTATATGGAGGCACAAGATGAAGATTAAGAATAAAGATTAATGCCTAGGCTTCTTGGTTATACTCTTTGTAAGTATGACATTTATCTTTTCATTTATCATTCTTTAATTATGGAACAACTTAGAATGCTCAGAAAATAATTACAAACATTTTTCTAAGTCTGCATATGAAGCAATGCCTAAAGCTCTCTTAAAAATAAATCACACACTCACAATGATTATAATATAAATGTGATTTTGCATGAAAATATTTTTTACCAGAAAAACCATATTTTATTATGAAAATTGCATTATTAAATGTACCATTAAAAATATGGTTTTTGCATGAATAATTTCAGCATGGTCTAACTATGCATTATGATTGGAATTTAAATTGTACCTGCCATGTCTTTTCATTCAAATTGTTTATGAATAGGTGTCATTTTAAATATGTGTCTATTCATTGACAAAACTTTTTGAAAAGTAGTGTTGCTTCATAAACATCCTTTTTAGCCTCTATAAATTCAATTGAGAATCAAAACATTATACACAACAACTTTCATTATCTCAATTGACATTTTCAATATCACTTGCTTTCAAACTTTTATTCAAATTGTTTGGAAAACTTTGCCCACACTTTAACATTCATTAAAAGGTTTTCTGAGCACTAAGTCCATTTGTTTAAGAGTGATATTGATAAGATTATACAGCCATACACATTTGATATTCTTCAATTACATTGTTGTAAAGTTTCTCATCATTTGTTGGTGAGAATTGTTGTAAAAGATAGTGGAGTGCTATCTTGTTTCTTTGTGAGAATTTCATCATAGGTTTGGTGAAGATTCTTGTTGTAAAAGATAGTGGGGTGCTATCTTGGTGTGTAGAGAAATATTGTTAGGGGACCTTTGGGATTAAGGTTGTTTTGTAACAAAGATTCTTTACATAGTGAAATCCTTCGCGGGGTGTGAAGGGAGTGGAGTACCCTAAGGTTTAGAGGGGAACCACTATAACTCTCTTGTGTTATTTCTTCTTCCCTTACTCTTTTATTTTTCCGCATTCATACCTTCATCATTATTTACCGGAAAAATTATCAACAACGCTAAACTAAGAAAAATTAACCAATATTGCTAGAAACCTAATTCACCCCCCCTCTTAGGTTACAATCTGAACTTACATACTGTTTTTCAAAAAAGAAATTGTACCACACTAGCCGGTTTGGTTTGATTTTGGTTTGGTTTGGATCGTTTGGTTGATCGGTTTGTTTAAAAATTATATAAAGATTGAGTATGAATCATACCATAGTTATAAACAAGATTGAATAGGCATATAAATACACATCAAACATAACGGCATCTCAATTAGATCATAATAATAATATCTTCAAAAGGAAAACATGGCTATACAAAAAAGAATCTCAAATGTTTTAAAAAAAAAAGGAATTTCAATTAGATCAAGATTGAATATAAATCATATTATACTTATATTTGTAAACAATGCAGCGAAATAGATATAGGATAATGTCAAATAAAGAAGGAAAATATGGCAAACATATCCTACATGCGAATTTTGATTCCCAAGTCCCGCATTCACGTAGTTCGGACATAGGTGGTTGTTCAATCAATATTAGACGGTCCAAAAAAAAATGCAGATTCTAATTTTAATATGAATTAATCGAACGTCTTTGACTGCGTGAATGTGGGGAATCCCGTATTGAGTAACATTTATTTAACACTAATGATGGAGTTGAGTGAGAGTGAGGAATGTTACGTAAAGAGGCGATAAGGCGAAATGGGTTGGCTCTTCATCAAATGTTGAATGTTTGGCCGAGTTCGCTTGGGAACGATTCCGAGTAACCTTTTGAATTGAATCTTGTTGGAGTCACAATAATGCATATCAGCCAAGGCAATAAGAACAGAAAACCCACATGTTTCACTACATACACACACATTCAAATCAATCATAATAAGAATAAGCACAAACACTAAAAATGAATGAAAGTAGAAAAGGAACATTGAATTGAATAAATATATATACCATTTGAAAAAGGCAATCAGGAGCACCAGCACGAGGAATGTCGCAAACCCTTTTTCTAACTCTTCTTCTTCTTCATTCCATTAGCCTTAAGGTTTCTTTTTTTTTTGCTTTAAAGGATATATGAAATGAAATGAAATTAGAAAAAGGGTAACACTTTTCCCGCTAATTTGAAGAGTAAAACTTTTCCTCTTCCCTACTTGATGATGGGATACGTTTATTTTATTTTTTATTTTTTTTTAAATAAATGGGTAATAGTCCATTTAGCAGTCATGATAATGTTTCATAGTATTGAAATTACAAAAGATTATGCATTTCATTAGTCAAAATAATCTCTAAATTTAAAATTTAAATTAACTATTTTTATATAGGAATTAATATGACAGAATAAGTAGTACTTATAAAGACTAATATGACAGAATAAGTAGTACTTATAAAGACTAATATGACAATAAATAAATACAATGAAGGACTAATATGATAATATTAACAAAGTATTTTAATGCAAATTACTATTTTGATTAAAATAATGTTCAATCAAGGACTATTTTGAAATTTTTATACACTCAGAAACTATTGTGACTACTCGATACATATTTAGGGACCAAAATGATTATTGTCAAATTTTTTAAATAGAGTTACTGTTGGCAAGTTTTATTAATTATAGATGAAATTTAAAATATCTCACCTAATTATTTATGGACAATCAAGATTTGTTGGTCCGATATCTAATGAGATTCAAGGTGTGTGTCCATCATATAATATTGTCTGACTTCGGATCCCAAATCGGGTTTGGCTCTAAAAAGATTGAATATTATCCGAAGGAGTCAGATTGTAGCTTGATATTTAGATGGAAATAGAGTAAATCAAGGGAATGTTTTAAATATCAGAGTTTTAAAATTTATCTCGAGAGTGAGTAAAATAAGAGAATTATTAGAATCAAGATTGACTTTTAAAATAAGAAAAAATATGAGCAAGTTTATTTGAAATATAATCTTTTTAAAAGTATAAATTATTTTTTCAAATTTTTAAATTAATTACTTAAATTAAAATTTCAATTAAGAGTTTTTAATTAAGTTTATCGAAAAATATGTTAACATAAAATTAGAATAAAAACAAAAAATTGTTTGGATAGAATGATTATTTAAATGTGTATTTTGTTGAGATATTAATGATATATATATATATATATATATATACACACACATATACAGGGCATATAAAGTGAGAGGACTTTTTAAAATGAGATATGAGAGGGTTAAACCAGGACCGTTGGATTAAATCAGAGTTCTTGGAAGCAAGCACCGCCGTAGAAGAACCACTTTCCACCCAAATGTTATGCCAATTAAACCTTGCCGCATTTTCCAAGGCAATAATAATGGCTGTCAGCTCAGCCTCAAAAACTGAAATGGCACCCAAATTGCTTGCAAAACAGCCTATGAACGTGCCTCTATGATCACAAAAAATACCTCCGCAAGATGTTGAAGAGTTGATGACTGAACCATTCGTATTTACCTTGACCCAACCGACGGTTGGAGGATTCCAAACTACGAAGATAATATCCTTAAGCATACGGAACGCCAAAATATTATTCTTCAACGTATGCAAAGGGAACCTACGGCCATCAAACCGAATTGCATTCCTTGCCAACCAAATAGCATGCATCACGCGTACAGTAGATGAGACAAATACATCCCGAACTTGAGTGGAGCAGGCAGCAACAATACAATTCAAAATATCAACAACAGGCTATACCTAAAATGAGCAATTCAACAGCGATCCAATCCAAGTCGAAAGGGAAATTGCATAATCACATTTGAAGAAGAGATATATAGAAGACTCTGCTGATTTTTAACATAGCCCACATATAGAGACTAGAATACATCCACGGGACTACAAGTGTTTGTCCGTGGGTAACTTCTGATGTGCAAGCCGCCATAAGATAAAAGAATGTGAAGGGGGGATACCAGTTCTCCAGATGTTGCCAGCCCAATCAAGAGATTGCGAAGGACCATGCAGAAAATGAAAAGCTTGCTTGACCGTGAGACCACCATCCGTTGTGTGGGGCCAAACCAATACATCCATAAAGGCGTCAATGGAAGAGTAATGAAGGAAATGCTTGCTGCAACCATGTCATTAGAGATAAGCATAGGAGGAAACCGCCATCTGCCAGCATCAATAACGGAGGAGAGCTTGGAAAAAAGTGAGCTAAAGTTGTTGGGGTCAATATTAATAATAGAAGCAAGAGAGGCTCCCTACCAGTTATCTAACCATAGATTAATTTTATCACCATTACCAATCATCCAGATGGAATTATCAATGACTGTATCCATATGAAGCTTCAGACCATGCCAAACTGATGACTTAATGTAGTGATGATGAATAGTCCCATTACAAAAATACTGTTGCTTAAAAAGAGAAGTGTAACGTCCCATTTTTATTATTTAATTATTATATCGAGTTTAGTGTTATTTTAAATATTTTATTTGAATATTTGCGATGAGTGATTTTTGGTATTTATTAGTGGGTATTTATTAGTAGGTTGTTATTATATAAATAGTGAAGGAATCTAATTAGATTAGATTTAATGAGGCATAAGGGCAGTTTTGGAATAAGGGGAATTTGTTTGTTAGGTTAAGAATAGAATGAGGTGTAAATAGTGGAGCTGAATAGTTGTTATAGAATTAGTAACCAACCTGAGGGTGTGTAGATAGTAAGCCCATTGAAAAGATTAAGTGAGAAACAAACTCTTGGTGGTTATAAATAGAGGAGGAGATTAGAGAATTAGGATTACAACAGTTTTTTGGAGAAAAAGATAGCGGAGGCATAAGGAGAAAACTAAGGTTGAGAGAAAGAATGTAGAGTTCAGAACTTCAACCAATCTAAGGTAAGGGTGGGATAAACCTTCTTTAATCATAAGCATATAATTCTAAAAAAAGGTTTAATCTTGTTGTTGTAGAAGTTAGGTTTTGAATTGAATTAGGTTGTTAAGAGTATAGATAATCCCATGAATTAATGTGAAAGTTGATGTTTAGGTTGTAGGTTATCAATATGCAATGTTTCCTATCTATTTTGGGAGTTGAGATGTCGAAATTGAGATTTTGGAGTGAAAAATGAGTTTTTTCCAAGTTGGAGGCGAGTTGCACAGTGACAGCACTCACTGTTTCGTGTTCTTGCATCTTTTTCATACGTTTCTGTTTTGAATTGGCCTTTGGTGTAAACATGAAAGTTTTAGATAAGGATGTTAGATTTCACTAGCTTTTGGAGTGACTCAATTTAAAAGTCCAGAACTCTAGATATTATTAAAATACTACACAGGGGTCAACATTGTCGTGCTCTTGTCGATTTCTGTAACGAAAATAAAAACTGGAACTTTTCTGTTCATAATTAGGTTTTGATGTCTTCATGAAAGTTTTAGATAATTAAGTTATCTTTCCAATGGCTCTAGTTTGAATTGAAAATGTTTTCTGGATTTTGAATTATGATAGAAACACTCCAAGTAGGTCTTGGAAGACTTTTAAGAAAATTTAGCATAACCGCTTCTAGATCAATCCGAAACTTTTGGTTTGCTTCCAAACTTCAAATCCTTATGAGTTTAATTAGAATGTTTAAGAGTATTTAATCCATGTCTTGATGAATCAAACTTAGTTTTCTTTTGATAATGAATTGCTGAATCATATTAACATGTTGTTGTCGATTTATAGTTGAATATATTTATGATTATATGATGTTTATATGAAAGTTATTTATATGATGTATATATGAAAGTTATTTACATGATGTTTATATGAAAGTTATTTATACGATGTTTATATGGAAGTTATTTATATGATGTATGTATGAAAGTTATTTATATGAAAGTTGTTTATATGATATTTATATGAAAGTTATTTATATGATGTATATATGAAAGTTAATTATATGATGGTTATATGAAAGTTGTTGATGATTAAGTTATGTTTCCAGTAACTTTGGTTTGACATGAAAATCTTTTATAGATATTTTATTATGTGAATTACGACGTTATTGTTGTTGCATTCTTGACTCGTATCCTTGCATAAACATTTGTTAAAGTTGAGGGCTTGATGCCCTGTTAAGTCGAATTACGACATTAAAGTTGAAGGCTTGATGCCTTGTTAAAGTTGAGGGTTTGATGCTCTGTTTAATCGAATTACGACATTAAAGTTGAAGGCTTGATGTCTTGTTAAAGTTGAGGGTTTGATGTCCTGTTTAGTCGAATTACGAAATTATGTTGAGGACTTGACGCTCTGTTGGTACCACATGCATAATTATATTGCATTTTGATAAGTTGTTGTTGTTACGTTGTTAATTTGTTGTTGCTACGTTGTTGAGTTGTTGTCGTTACGTTGTTGAGTTGTTGTTGTTAAGTTGTTGAATCGTTGTTGTTGCATTGATAAATGAAGTTAATTGATAATTGTAACTGAAATTACATGAATTAATTTTTGATGATTAGTTGTTGTTGTTCTATGTTGATTGATTTATTTATGTGAATTAATTGTTGATGATTAATTGTTGTTGTTCTATGTTGATTGATTCCTTTATGTGAATTAATTGTTGATGATTAATTGTTGTTGTTTTATGTTGATTAATTCTTCTTTATGAATTGTTGCTTATTATTAATGAATGTGAAATCTCACCCCTTCTGTTTGAATGTTGCCTCTACGTGGGTAACCTGCAGATATCTAGGAGTAGTCGCTGATGTGAGTTGAGTTTTCGTGTCGTCTTAGGAGTCTTGCTCTGATACGTAACGGGATGAGGATATTTATATGTTTTATTTTTCCTTTGTTACGTATCTCTTTTTATAAGTTGATGTTGAACCGCTTTTAAATTTGGAATTTTATAATGTGATCATGTTGAGGCCTTAGTGTCAAGTTTTGTTTAAAACATTGAATATTTTCCGCTGCGACATTGTTTTTAATTATTAAAAGCAGGTGTTTAATTAAATAGTGGATTTTAACCCTATTTATAATGAAATGATTTTTGAAGAACGAAATGTGACATCCTGTTTTACGATGCACTCTGATATATTTTATGTTTATTTATACGTTGGGAAAACGGGGTGTTACAAGAAGCACATTGTGAGTCCTAGCTATAAATTTTCCAACTCAAATGTAACAATAAGGATTTATTAATAAGAGTTGTTGGCTTAAGATCCAACCCACCTGAGTCCCACAGGAGATAGACAACACTCCACTTAACCATACAAATTTTCCGAGTAAAGATATCCCCACTCCAAATAATTTTTTTAATCCAACGATCCAGCATTTTCAAAAGATTTTAAGGCCAACGATAGATGTGAAAAGAATAAACTAACTTACCGTGGATGATAGATTTCAGCAACTGCACTCTGCCCATAATCGTTAAAAGGGATCATGCAAGTTTCACTTTGATCCTATCAACAATTGATTGAAAGTGAGCACGCCTAGGCCGGCCTTGGAAGATGGGGCAGCCAAGATAATTGAATGGAATATCTCTCAAAGAGAAACCATATAATCTAGCCAGATTACGAGATCTATTACTAGTCATAGCGCCTGTAAAAAGCTTGATTTTTTCAAAACTCACCAGCTGACCAGAGACCTCTGAATTCTAGCGTACTTGTTTTACGATTTTTTGAGCGATGTTTCAAAGTTTAGGATGTTCTGTTTAAGTAAAAGCCATAGTGAGTTTGTTGACCCAGTTCAGTGACAAACACACCTACTCTGGGGGCTACCAAGCCAGGAATGAAATTCACTAGTGTAGTCCTTATTCAAAAGCTCTCAGCAAACTCCTCGTTTACACTTATGACCTTGGACCTACCCGTATTGACTTCAACCTAGGAACTCCTAGATCTGAGATCCCATCTCACTATCCTACAATCAATCACATCCCTTGTGATTTATCAGACTCAAAACACACAAATGGTGAAGTTACCTTCAAATAAAACAACTACGACCTTGCTTAAAAGCTTTGGTGTTCCACAACGAGTTTACAACTCAACACACAGTCCTTAGCATGTATCAAGATGATACAAGAAAGTCTCACAAATAAAACAGGACTAGACTTGCATCAATATGATACAAGAGTAGAACACACAAAGATTCAAAACCCTAAAAGCTAAACTTTTTAGAATGACCGCTTGAATACCTAATTAGGTCTTGAAGTCTTCCTTTTATACTGAAGCAATATGGGCTAATAAACCCTGTTGGGCTTCAAAACAAAGTATATCGTCCAGCTGATCTACAAAACATGAATCAGTAACAAATAAGGAAAGTCCTAACAAGTAGGAACATCTTTCGGAACTTCCAATCATATCAATTTATTCCCTAAATTATTGTTGCTCCTTTGGGAATAAAAGCACAACTGATTTTGTACAGTTATGTACGTTGCTTGGTCAATAAGATACGGGAAAGCGGTTTCCTTAAAAAGATAAAGCGCGCGTACAAATACGCATGAACCCAGGCATACTGAACTGTGCCAGGATGTTGAAACATCGTGTCCAACATCTGACGGAGATGCCTAAAACATGTTGGAACATAGCATCCAACCACACAAAGTATGGATATTTGTTTTAGCAATAATCCAGCCAATACAAATACCCAACAATCTCCCCCTTTGGCAAATTTTCAGCTAAAACAAATTAAGGCCAATTCAGTATGAACACACACTTATAAAGAAACCTAGCAGCACATACACTCTAAAGACATACCTTTGATAAACTTCTTCGAATCATCATTAGTCTTACATCCAAGAAGAAGAAGTAGATATAACAGTATCACTAAAGAGATTTGAACATGTGCATAATTTGAAATAATACCTCTCAAGATCTTTAGATAAACAGGTATTACAAATATCAGAGACATGCAGCAGCGAATAGTCTCACAAGAGCAGAGGAAAAATAAATTCCTATGCTACAATCAGGGAAAATAAATTCCCACAAACAAGTTTGGATGTTTCAACATCCTTTACCACAAAAGACAGAAGTACCTGTCACAAATCAGCAAGGGAAAAAATAAATTTCCCATACAAACAAATAGCTGACAGTTAGATGTTTGGTACATCATACTTCACATCTTGTCAAACAACTTGATCATTTTCAAGCACTCATCATAGTAGCACTCCCCCTTAATATAACACCCTATGAGTGACTACTAAATATATTCCTCTACTCCCCCTGAACATATGCATATGGAAGAAATTGAAAACCCAAAACTTCTAATGCATAAAGAAACTTCAGGGCCTGGCCAGATAACACTTCCGGGAATATATATCAGCTAGCAGACCTATTAAGGTCACATAGACACGTTCCAACATTCTATAGAACATTAGCAGAGAACATGTACAATTAAAATACTGAGAATTTAAGAACATTCTTAGAACAACATCAGGATGTTGCAACAACAGAGACAACATCCACAAAGAGAGAAATAGTTGCAAAATAAATGCAACAACAGATAAATATGCAAAATAAATGCAGTATAGCACACACTATCACACACACATCATGCATATAGAGAGAGTATAGACATACCCTTTTTACTCCCCCTTTTTAGCCACAAAATATTCTAACAACACAAAGTCCACTTCAAGAGTATACCAATACAGAGTATACCCCACAAAACAAAGATGTGCAATGAAATAAAGAAGATAGCACTCCTTACAGAAACAGATCATTACATCTCCTCATGTAGGAAAATTCCCAACTTTCCCCTTAGTTTTTCAAACTGCTTAGCATCCAAGGCCTTGGTGAATATGTCTACCAAGTGTTCCTCTGTGTCAACATATTCAAGTGTCACACTGCATCTTGGGAGCATATTGTCGAGGCTGCTGTTGATGTTGGCGTTTGGGCCCTTGTTGGAATTATGGTGATTCTGCTAAACTACCAATGAAGCCACCAGGGTACTCAGTCTCTCTAACTCGGCTTGGAGTGTCGTTACCTCTTCATAAATGCTCGTGGATTTCTTGTTCAAACTGGTACGTTTTCTTTTTTTTTTGCACGAGTGTTGTAAGTGGGGGCTGTCTTTGAATGAGGATGTTAGACCACTTTTGAAACGGGTTGGCCCTTTTATGGAGAATACAAATTTGTGTGAGACTTCGGGTTTGAGACTATGAAGTGCAAGATGGTGTATGAAGTTTATGCAAAAGTAGACACAGTTTTATTCATCGAAGGACTATTAAAAGCAATTTTGTAAACATCATAATTGAAAATTTCATTAAAGCACCACAAGATAATTCCCTTTTTAACAAACGAAGCCAAAGGATAAACTCGAAGTTCATAAACAGAAGCTAGAAAATATAAAAGAAAGTAACAAGTCCGTAAGACCCTCAAGTTCTTGAGGTAGGTGGATCCTCAGAATCTGAATACGCGCCGGCGAAGAAATCCATGTATTCCTTCTTGTTAACATGTTGTTTTAGAAACTTATTCTTCACTTGGATGTCAATATTTTGTGCAACAATTGTTCGACTTTGCTTGAGGAGTTTGTGTTTGTGCTATTCTATTTCTCCACTCATTGTTTCCATCACGCGCATAGCTTCATCATATCTTATTTTCCAAGTGACACTTTCAAGGGTTGACTCGGTCAATTGCTCCTTATACTCCTCCTTAGTCTTAATGGGTATGGGTAAATATGATGATGAGGTAGTCGAGGATAAGTACCTCGGTAGGGTGTAAGGCATCCCAAAGCTCATAGCTCTATCAATAACCCATTGAGTATAAGATCCATGCACAAAGTCTCCCTTCTTTCCCAATTGGCTTCTATTGAGTTTATGGATGCCACTCCAAGCTTGCACAAACTTATCTCTCTTGTTCGAGTAATCTTTGTCATTGTAGTAGAATTCCCTGGTTAAAGGGAGGTTATCCGGTTGAGTCCTCATTGGGTATCCGAACTGCCGTCGGGCAAGGATATGGTTGTAGATAATTCCTCCATACATACCAAGAAGAGGTATGTTGGGGTATTCACCGCAACTGACAACAATGGTTCCATTGTGATAAGCTGCATGGTACCAGACTATATCGGACAGGGTCAGGGACATGATTTTTTGAGACCATGAATGACCTTCGAGATTGGCTTGAAAGGAGTGGGTTTGAGGTAGATGAGAGGTAAACCATTTGTAGAGTAAAGGTGCACAACAAAGGACACCTCCATGACCTGCTAAGGTCCGATCATGGATGGAATGGTACGTGTTGGCTAACAAAGTAGGGACGGGATTTTTGGTGAGAAAGATTTGGATGGCACGGATGTGGACAAAGTTGTCACTGTGTGAGTACTTTTTCTGTTATTTGCACTTCCAGCCTAGGAAGAAACATCCAACAAAGTACTTTTTCTGTCATTTGCACTTCTAGCCCAGGAAGCATCACAATAACCAATTAACACAGAGTTCTCACTGTGTGAGTACAAGATCCCATAATCATTGGTGCTATTGATGTACTTCAGTATCCTCTTTACTTGAGTGAGATGGATCATTTTAGATTTAGCTTGATACCTTGCACATACACCTACTGCAAAAGTAATATCATGCCTGCTTGCAGTTAGGTACAACAGACTTGGAAATGATGTTTATCAATTTTATTGATTATGGATATTTTATTGTTTTTTTTAAGGGATATTTTATTGTTGTAGAGCTATGATCAAGGTCATGTAGGGATGGCAATTCGACCCAAGTCCATCGGGCACCCGCAAAAAATACCTGCAATGGGCGGGTAAATACCCGCACTTACGGGTATGGGGACGGGTTCGGGTAATTACCCGCAAACTTGAACGGGCATATGGGCGCAGGTATGGGCACTCTAATGCCCAGCCCGCCCCGCAGCCCGCATATATATAAATATAATATTATATATATATATATATATAAATTTATATACCACTAAAATTAATTCATACAAACTTTGAATGCTTTTGATTTGGCAAAATACTATTATTTGCAAAATTTTATGTATTGATTTAAATTCAGTTATGTTTCTATTCTGTTTTTTTTAATTAAAGTGCAGGTAATGGGCGCGGGTACGGGCATTTAGATGCCTATAAGGTATGGGGACGGGCATTTTGCCCACAAAAGTATGGGTACGAGGACGGGCATTTTTTATAAACACAGGTACGGGGACGGACATTATAGTACCCTACCCATTGGGGCCATTGCCATCCCTAAGGTCATGTATAACATAAAGTTTTTGCCTATTTCTAAACATCACGCCTTGAACTTGAGGAATCCATGTTTCGTCTATAAATATATGTATGCTTGAACATAGTACCTAAAAAACTAAGCAAGTAGCAAATCTATAACCTTCATTTTTTTTCTATAACCTTCATTTTTTTAAGATAACTGAGGAGATGGGAGCAAATGAGAGAAAGAGGACCAAAACTTAGACTTGATGGCATCATGGTCATCACGTGACCACCTTAACTTAATCAATATCATCATTGAATTAAAATCAATCAATGGATAAAATTTGGCATCAAATTAACTTTGACATTTTAATGTCATTTAATCCTAACTCATTTTTATATATTGATTGAAGGTATTTCTATGATAAAAAAAAATTATGTCACTATTCTCTTCTTCAAAAAAAAACATGGTAGGCAAATTTTCCAATCAAACTTATTAGGCCATATTTTGTTAGAAAATTGAACATGCAAGAATTTTAGTTAAGAAATGTCCATTTAATCATACATTATCACTGCAAGAATTTTATTTTGAATGAAAATGATAAGCATTGATTTTAGTTGATTACGTAATATGCATGGTCAAAGATAATTGATAACACATTTACCTTCAATCCCTTTTTCCTCTAAAACATAATTCCTTCAATTCCTTCAACATGATAAATGGATGATTTGCGTTTTTAATACTATGTTTAATGTTCAATAATTTGTTAGCCTTTTTCCCTATATATATAGTCGATCCATCTTACATCATTTTCACTTGCTTATTCATTTCGTACGATCTTATTACCTTTAAAAAAATTGCAATGGTACCATACACATGTTCCATTTCCGTTGTTTCTAAATATGATCAACCATTAACGTTGGAAAAAAATTAATCTATAACATGTTTGACTTCTCTTGCTTGAAACAGAAATTTTATAACATCAAATAAAATGTATAATTAAATTAAATGAAGTATTAAATGATAATGAAAATTTATGAATGAGTTTGAATGAAAAATAACCGTTAAAATAAAGCTTATAAAAAATATCCAAATAAGAACATGGACAAATCCATTTGCTTAGTAATGTTTGTTTTTTGGGACATTTTACCTAGTGTTTTAATCTCAACAAGAGTGCACCAAAGATCCTATTCAAATCTTTCATTTTTAATTTCACTAAGATAAAAAAAAAAAAAAAAAAACGATGTTAACCCTTTAGCGCCGATTAAGAATTTATTGATTTAAAGTGACTATTCGTTGATTTTGTCATTAGATGTTTTAAGAAATTTATTTGATTACGAGTGTTGGTAATTTTGTGGAATTGATAAGTTATGTGGTTTGTGAGTATAAAACTACAAAGATGTAAAGAAAAAATGCATTGCATTCATGGCATATAATAGTGTCATAAGTGCCAATTAGGGCGATTCATATGCATGTGCCAAATAGGGCGATCAAAATCATTTTGCCAAATAGGCGATCAAAATCATTTTGCCAAATGGGACGATTAATATTGTTATGCTAAATGGGACGATTAATATTGTTATGCCAATTGGAGCGATATCCGGATCATGGTCTAGTTGCATTTCATGCATATGCATTAACATTGAGTCTTGTGTTTGTTCCTACATTATATTTTAGAGTGATAAATATTTTAAACAAAAAGGAAATGTCTTAACACGATTCCTAGATGATGGTTGTGTATTCTTATTTGATGTCTTAATCTATTATTGATTTTATTTCGTGGATGTTGAAGACTAACCCTTACAACCAACATTTTAGATACCAAAGGAGATATGACATATGCTTGATATTTTGCTTGAAGCGTGTACGCAGGAAAACAGATTTGGGTTTTTCTCAATTGTAATTTAAAATAGATTTTGAAGTGTATTATTGACTCTGTTAGGAGAGAATAAATTTTAAGGAGTCATTTTCTATACATATGTTTCTATTAGTTTCCTTCTAATAGTTATTTGGAAAAGAAAAATAGTATTATTTTTCTAAAAGAAAGAAATAGACGTAATGTCCCGGATTAAAATCCGGGACGTTACAAGTATGACCATCTAAATTCTCATCACTCAATTTTCTTTTATTAATTGGCCAACATGTCAGATACATTAGTAAAATGAAAAACAAAGGCCAACATGAAACTTCTAATAAAAGATTATTGTCCCCATATCTATTGAAAAATTGAGAGTACATCTCACAGGTGATTATTTTTCCCAATTCTTCACAATGTAATTAGAAATAATGAAGGGAAAAAAATATAAAGGAGTTCTTAATTGATTGACAAAACTTTGGTGTTAGCTAAAATTTTCTCTAAATATAATGGTCTCTATACAACACCATGCAGCAGCTCTAAAGGATCCAAATACCTATTGAATCCTTTCCACACTTACCATCTTGAGATTTTAAATCTCATTTGATTCTTCATCTATTGTGAACAAAAACCTCATCTATTCTGCTTCGATTCCATCTTCACCATAGTGCTCGAGAAGAAACTTTTTGCTAGTTTGTACTTGAAGGTAATGGGCAAAATTGTTATTTATTCTCATTGATGAACACGGCTTTGGTGGAGTAAAACTTGTTTCTATCAAAGAAGTTGACAATATCAAGAGATCGATTTGATTGTTAGATAAATAATTTAGAAGTGATTTGATAGTGAGTGACATAATTAAACGACTAGTTTCATTTTTAATGAACAATTGAGTGTTCATTTTGACAATGTAACAATTTTTAATGACTTTAATTTCTAAAAAATATAAAATTTTGATCAAATTCGTCCATTTACACGTGGAAGCAGACATGAAACTCCATGTTAGTACTTAACGTGAAAACTTGATGGCCAGATTAATTTGATTGAAAATTATAAAATTCAGAGATGTATTGCTTATTTCGATTAATCTGGGAATGAAATTGACCGATGCATACACATTAAAGGACGAAATAGTCTACTGACTCAAATAAAAGTTTTACTAACTAATGTCCCCATGACATTTTTTAAGCATTTTAAATTAAATAATTATTCTTTAAAGTCCTTTAACTAGTGCTCTAGCTCAATTTCTTTTAGAAAACAAAATAAACAAAAGTGTCCCATCAAGTTATGTTGTGTCCGAAAACTAAAGAACATGAAAAGGTTTGGTTCATAGTGGAAAAAGTTAGTACCCTTTTTCTTATAAGTTAAATAAGTTTTTTGTCCCTATAAATATATCAAATTGTGATATTGGTCCCTAAAAAATAAAATAAGATATTTTTATCCTCACAAAAAAAAATTATTTTATTTTTAATCCTTAATAGATATAATTTTGGTATGTTTTTAATATTTTTTAACATAATAAGAATATATAAAGGTTGAACATAATAAACAAACATCATATGGATACAATTTGAACATATAAGTGTTATAATCTTGACATTCACATGAACATAAAATGGACATTAAGGATCAAAAACAAAATAAAAGATTTTGTGAGAATGAAAACATTCAGTTTAATTTTTTATGGACTAAAATTAAAATTCGTTATATTTTATGGGACGAAAAAACTTATTTAACCTTTTTTTTTATTTCATTTGAACAACACAACAAATTGGGAACCTCACCAAGACTAACAAGCAAACACACCAACTTGTTTTTATCAATGAAGTTGACAGTGTCAAGGGATCGATTTGATAGTGAGATAAATAATTCCAGATCGATTTGATAGAGAGTGATATAATTAAATGATTAGTTTGATTTTTAACGGATAATTGAGGGTTAAATTTGACAATGTAACAATTTGTAATGACTTTCATTTTTAAAAAGAATCAAAATTTTCGATCAAATTCATCCATTTACACGTGGAAGCTGACTTGGAACTCCATGTCAGCACTTAACGTGACACGTCAGCATTGTTAATGGGGAAACTTGACGGACGAATTAAATTGATTGAAAATTATAAAATTCAGGGACTATTGACTATTTCTATTAATCTAGGAATAAAATTGATTGGTGCATACACATTGAAGAACAAAAAGGTTTTGCCGGCTAGTGTCCCCCGACACTTTTTAAACATTCTAAATTAAATAATTATTTTTAAAAAATGTTCAATTTTTCAATTTTCAATACACTAATTATATTAACTTTCATACAATTTTATTTTATTTTTGAGAAAACTAAACTTTCATACAAATTTACTATCTAAAGTTCTTAACTAGTGCCCCTAACTTGAAAAAGTTTTGGTTCAGAACGGGAAAGGTTAGTGCCATTTTTTTTATTTCATTTGAAGAACACAATAAATTGGAAACGTCACCACACACTAACAAGCAAACACACATTAATTACTTGTTTTTTATTTATTTTCATCATCGATCACTCATTATTTGTAATGGCACAAAGAAGAATAAGAGTTAAAAAAAGGGTTTGCACCATTCTATCATTTTTAGTATTTTTTTTTTGCGCTTATACTTAATATAATTAAATTGAATGTGTATGTATGTAGTGGAACTTGTGGATGTCCGTTGCTATTGCATTGTGCTTACACAAGATTCAATTCAAAAGGTTACTCGGAATTGTTTCCAAGCGAACCCGCTCAAACATTCAACCGTTGATGAAGAACCAACCCATTTTGCTTCATCGCCTTTTTATGTAACATTCTTTTCTCTCACTCTATTCCATCGTTAGCGTTAAATGTACTAATGAAATTTCAATCTTTTAGTTTTGGTACTCAATACACAATCAGAGATTCCCCATATTCACGATGTCAAGACATTTGTAGACGTTCGATCAATTCATATTAAAATTAGAATCTTCATTTTTTGAACCGTCTCATCTTGATCGAACAACCACCTATGTCCGAACTACGTGAATGCGGGACTAGGGAATCCAAATTCACATGTATTGTTTTCCATTTTCCCTATCTTTCTTTCTTTGACATTATCCTACATGAACATTGTTGCGTTGTTTATAGATAGAGTAATTAACACCCTCTCTTCTCAAAGATACTTGAATTACACTCTCCTCCCCTCTTATGTTAAAATATTCACTCACATACTCTCTTTTTCAAAACATATTAGAAAACATTTCAATCTCCACCCTTAAAAAAGCATAAATTACATTCCTCTCTCATCTTATGTTAAAATCTACACTTTACTCCCTCAATATTTTTTTTAATTTCTAATTATCTAGTAAAAAAATAGCATTGCGGGTCTATTTTAATATAACCAAAATTCAAATACATATTTTTTCGCTATTTCTTATTCATAATTTCATTAACATATAGTTTTAAACCCTATTATAAAATATGAAACAACTCAAAATAAAACTAAAATATGTGAAAAATTACTAACGACAATAAAATATGATTATTTAAAAGTTAATTTTATACTCTGAATTATAAAATTAATAGCAAAACATTTAAATTTAATTATCATTAACATTTATAATATAAATTATAAAGAAATGAATTTATTTTTCTAAACGGTGGTTCAAAAAGTGTCATACCCTGATTATTTTGCTGCATTGATATTCAATCTTGATCTAATTGAGATTCTACATAAGTACCATATTTTTCTTATCAGCCTCTTTATTCATCAGTGTCGGATAATAGAACTATACACAATTTTATTTTACTTATCACATAAAGGTTCTAGCTCATTGTCTCAACATGTAAGTTTAATGATATTCAACCAAAACATTGTAATTCAATGATTTTAATTATGCACTTTCCACTTTGACATCATAAAGTCTTTTTTTTCCTATACCAAATCTTGTTTTGACAAACTCAATCATTCAAAAATGTTATCATAAAGTCTTTTTTTTTTTCTTCCATAATTTTAATTTGAATAAATCGCTATTGTAGCTTCGTATAATGGCTTTTCAATGCTGTCCGATTCAAGTTTTAGTTTTCAACGATGCTAATTAAAGTTATCAAGGTTAATCTTTTATTTTATCAATTCTCACAAGGTACTATGAAAAAAAAACTGAAACAACATCATGAATTTTTACTGTCCAGTAACAAATGGAACACCTTGGAATGACAACTACCCTACCTTGGATTTCTACAAACCGATTCGAACACATGTTATGAATAGTTGCTATAGCGATGTAGCTTAGTATAAATTGAACAAATCGCTATTGTTTTATAGTACACTATTTAATACAAATAGTTGTCAAATAGCGGTGGTATAGCAGTATAGCGTATCAAAATTTGAACAAACAACTATTTTCTACTATAACTCAATCAGCACGATGCAAAAGCAGTTAAGGTGGGATTCAAAGAGAAGTTTCATCAACACCAATTCTCAACTATACTGTAATAGGCAGTCAAGCATATCAACAATTTGCAACTTAGTGGTTGGCAAAGATTTCAACATCTAAACTGTACCGATTTTAAGAGTAAAGAAGAAAAACATATTACCTGAAACATTATCATAGAACAGCTAGCAAATTCACTATGAAATGCTGTCAGCAAAAAATATGCTAAGGAACAGATCACAAAGACCAAAACTAAAAGATATCAAAAACACTTTTTTTTTTAAAGTGATTGTATACCATGTCACACTTGTGAATAGTTGAAATGATCTTGCAATGATAAAATCTTCTAAATAATTTCTTCCTTACATAAGTTGAGATCAGTTTAATCATCTAACTTTTTTTCTTCATTTCTAATTTTTTCATATTGATCAACCTAGCCTAGTAATTTGCATAAGGTTTTAACAGAAGAAGCTTTAATGATTTAACTTGTTTGTAAAGTATCAATTATTTATAGTTATAGATAGATTAATGGTTTGTTAATGAGCTTAGCATAAGACTTCTTAGCAAATGTGTTAGGATATTTGTACACGAGAATCGCAAACCAAAGTACGACTAAGCACAATACAAAGAGAAGGTAACAAAGCTAAGAACAAAACAGCCTTGCAGATTGCAGTGTATATCATAAACAAACACAGAAGACTAATTCGACTCCACGAATCCATCTGCAACGTTATACAGCGGGAGTTAATAACAAAATAACTAATAGCAGCTACATAACCCTGCAACAACACAGAAACTGCACACGCGGCAGAAGCGGATCGCGCCACTAAGAGGTATCAAGGCAAGTCAAAATGCTTTGAAGACAATCTCAAAGATTCTGAAAATATTTCTATTCTCAAATTTCACCCATTCTCTATTATAAAACAAAACTCAGCAAAAGAAAACCCGTACTCTATTTATGCTTCATGATTCCTGTACAACAATCAAACAACATTCAATGTTTCCAAGATACAAATATCCATAGTCCAACATTACTAATTTGATGAGACCTATGAAATGATTGTTCATTCAATCCATGAAAAGATACAGTTAGAAAGATATATTTACCGTCATTAAACAAAAAGTCATACTTAAACGGAAGATTATTCTTTTGAGTGATCCGCTGAAGATTCTCTAAAGATCATTTGGGTCTGCAAACCATTCAAACAAACCAAAATTGAATACTATGTGAATGAATAAGTAACTACTTAGACTCATAGTATCATCGAGATTTAGTAGAAAAACCTTAATAACCTTATCAAGAATCTCAACCAGTGGTGAATCTGCTCCATACTTTATCTAAAATAATCACCATGCCAAAGATGAGTATGTATCTCATAGTTTCGTTTCATCATGACAAGTGATGGGGTTAGGGTCACAAAGACAACATGGAATATAGTTGTCTGCGGCCAAAATACCTTGCGGTCATTGCAGTCGACATATCTTAAGTTCTTCACCATTGGATTAAAGATGAAACAATTAATTTTTTAACTTCGCCAAATCATATTTCAGCGTTTGGTACTTGACTCGAGATCTGAGATGTGCTAACTGCAATGATTGTAAGATATTTTAACCACATCTAATCCAAATCTATATGGCAACAGTGCGAACAAACTGAAGTTTACAAACTAGACTCCACTTCCGTTTCGTCTATCATATTTGCTTACATTAAAATCAACTTTATTGACTACCAAAATAAAAAAGGATAAGAAATGAGGCAAGGCACATAAACAGAGTTTTTTCAAACTGTGTTTGAACCACAATCACTATAAAGGTCCACAAAATCTCCTCAAAAGAATCCACCACATGCGAAGCACACAAGTGACACATGCAAGACAAATCTAATAAAGCTTGTAATACTTGCTACAATGCTCAGGTTTTCTTTTAATCTTTTTTTCAACAACAACATATACTAAAACACAAGATCAAGATTTGCATTGTGTAATTACCTTAATGATCCCATCAGCATCCTGTTTCAAAGCTTCTTGGTGTTTATTGTCCAATTCTCTAGCATGCGAAACAAAGGGTTGCTTCTCCTGAAGAGAAAAGGAGATTATACTCGACAATTTGACTTAGTTGAGCTTATCCAAGTGCTTGTGAGATAAAGAAATTAAGTGTTTATTGACCAATACGTTTATGATCACACACACACACACACACACACACACATATATATATATATGGAAATAAAGTTAGGGCAGGTAGTTATTTTACCTCATTTGACATATTTTTCCACTTTTCAAACCCTATCCTATCAAGTTCAATATTATAATTTTCCATGTCTTGACCCTTCATGAAGCTTTCCCTGATAAAGAAAACTATATAGTCAATGTAACATTATTTTTACCATAAAAATCAAACTTGAAAATTAGATCAAGATTGAATAGGAATCATATCATACTTATAAACAAGATGGAATAGGCATTAAATTGATCAAACACTCCAATCCTAAATTACTTATAGTCCTTTTCATTTCTTTTATAGTGAATATGCAAATCTTATAGGCATCTAAATACACAAATTGATCAAACGCTCCAATCCTAAATTACTTATAGGCATCTAAATACACAAATTGATCAAACGCTCCAATCCTAAATTACTTATAGGCATCTAAATACACAAATTGTCAAACACTCCAATCCTAGCAACAAATTACTTTTAACCTTCTTTAGCATATTTTACATCTAATTATAGATGATCCTACACACACATATATACCAAATTTCGACATAATTGAGGAGGAATATCAAATTTGGACATTCATGAATCAATCAGTACTGGTGGTAGTAAACTTGTGTCTAAATAGATGAAAAATGTAGACATGCACTGTAGAGCAACTACTTCGATGAAAAACGGACATAGAAGCAAACACGCTATAGGAATCATATCATACTTATAAACAAGATTGAATAGGCATCTAAATACACAAATCAAACATAATTGTATCTCAATTAGATCATAATATTAATATCTTCAAAAGGAAAACATGGCTATACAAAGAAGAATCTCAATTAGATCAAGATTGAATGTAAATCATATTATACCTATATTTGTAAACAATGCGACAAAATAGATATAGGATAATGTCTATAAAGAAGGAAAATATGGAAAAATGCAGATTCTAATTTTAACACTAAAGATAAAGATAAAGATGGTAATGAGTGAGAGGGAGGAATGTTACATAAAAAGGCGATAAGGCGAAATGGGTTGGCTCTTCATCAAACGTTGAATGTTTGGGCGAGTTCGCTTGGGAACAATTCCGAGTAACCTTTTGAATTGAATCTTGTTGGACTCGCAATAATGCATATCAGCCAAGGCAATAGGAACAGAGAACCCACATGTTTCACTACATACACACACATTCAATTCAAGAAAGTAGAAAATGAACATTGAATTGAATACATATATATACCATTTGAGAAAGGCACTTCCATCAGGAGCACGAACACCAGAAATGGCGCAAACCCTTTTTCTAACTCTTCTTCTTCGGGCCATCGGCAGTGATTGATTGATGGATGATGAAACAACGGATGTTTGTCACCAGCTAATTTAAGGGACAACTGATTTTTGCTTTAAGGGATATGAAATGAAATTGGAAAAAGAGTAACATTTTTCCCGCTACTTTGAAGAGTGAATCTTTTCCTCTTCCTCTTAAAAAAAAATACTTCGGTTCCATTTAGATCCCGTAACTTTATTTGAAGTATCAGTTTGGTCCTCCTTTTTGTTAATTTAATTCAAAAAAACGTTGAATTTTGGTTCCTTAACTTATTTAATTTGTATTAGTTTGGTCCTTTAGCTTATTTAAATAGTATTAGTTTGGTCCCTAAATTTAACGTTTTTTTGAATTAAAATAACAGAAAGGACTAAACTGATACTTTAAATCAAGTTAAAGGACCTAAACGGAGTTTTAATTACTTATGAGACCAAAGCGATACTATAAATGTTGTTAAGGGACCAAAAGAACATTTTAACCTTATTTTTTAAATGGGTCATAGTCATTGACTAGTCCTAAGTCATAACAATGCCTCAAAGTATTGAAGTTCTAAAATAGTATTTTATTGTGCACTTCATTAGTCAAAATATCTCTTAACATTAAAATTGACATTAACTCTTTTTATATATGGATTGATATGACAATAAATAAATACATTGAAGATCTGATATGATAATATTAACAAGGTATTTTAATGCAAATGACTAGTTTTACCAACATATTGCAAAATCAAAGACTATTTAAAATTTTGATACATCGAAAAAACTATTGTGACTACTCGTTACACATTTAGAAATCAAAATGACTATTGTCCATTTTTTAAATAGAGTTTACTACTAACAAGTTTTATTAATTATTTTTTAGGCTTAATTACATTTTTTTCCCCTCTTTCATAATTTTAAATTTAAAAATGATCATATATAATATATTTTTTATGGGGCCCAATGGTTGTTCATCATCTCACATCATCAAATTGTAAGAGATGAAATTTAAAATATCTCACATAATTATTTATGGACAATCAAGATTTGATTTGTTGGACAATCAAATTTTTATGGGGCTCAATGATATTAGAATGGGAGATCATAGGCCGTCTTAAATACGCCACTAATTGTATTAGACTTGACATTGCCTTTGTCGTGGGACTCTTATGCAAGTTTACAATAGAAAAACTAACAAATTAGAAAGAAAGATAATTGGAGTTGTGAGGTGAAATTCTACTAACTCATAGGTCTAATTTATAATATATTTCAAGGGGTAATTTGGTAAAATAACCATAATTAATTTGTCCAATATTTTAGTACCTTTTTTATATGAGAAATGCAACATATCCAATTATTTTGATATGGAACGTATACTTTTTGATATATAAAACACCTAATATTTAAATGCGCACTAGGTTCAATTACTAATCAATGTTAGCAATTAATTAGTAATATTAAAATATTAAACGATGACGTTGGTTTGTATCCATATTTGTTAAAAATATAATTAATCAATGTTAGCAAGCATTAACTCAATTTGTTTTTTAACAAAAAAAATAAACTACAATCAGTTTAGATGAAAAGTTTTAGAGTGCGAATGGTTTAATTTTAGAGTGCGAATGGTCTGATCTCCCTTCATCTTTTTTTTTTTTAGTTACAAGGCTAATTAAAAAAGAAAATAGGAAAAGGAAAAGAGAACAGGTACAGAAGAAAAAACAACCAGTTTCTAATGAAGAGGGTTCCCAATTCGTCCGTCCTAAGAAGCGGTAACAGCCTTCGGGAGGAGAGGAATGAACTGTCAAAACATCATCTGCAGAGGCTTCTAATTTCGCCATAAAATCCGCACTTTGGTTGCCCTCTCTAAGAGTGTGGTGGAGCGTGTAACCTCTAGAATTCAACAAATCCTTAATTTCCTGGATGAGCACGACATAGACATGGAAGTGGGAGGTATCACCATTAATGAGATTAACTGCGTGAAGTGAGTCGAAGTAGCAAACCAAAACAGCAAAATCCATGCAAGCTGCCACTGTAAATCCATGGAATTTTTTACCAGTTAATTTTTCGTTATATATGTTCTAAAGACACATTTGTACTACCATAGATACTTAGATATTTGGACATTTTTAATACTACTTGACATAGTAAGTATCAAAGACACATTGAACCAGATTGTTACTTTTGCAAATCCATACAAATAACAGTGTGTTAGTTTGCATGCTTAACATCAATACATCGGATAATGTAAGTTTGATCTGGTATACAATCACTTAAAAAATATGCTTTTGATATCTTTAGTAAGACTGAATTAAACGGACAATGCCGATATCATTAGATTGGACACTAGCACCTGAGTTCAATTTGAGGATACGTTAAATTTTTTGCTATGGAAAATTCTAAATTTTCTAATTGTTTATGGGATAGAAACATTTAAATGTATATGAACTTCATTTATCTACATGGTTTGGTTTCAAATAAGAGTTCCCTAGACCCATGGAATTAGCTGAATATCAACAAGTTTTAGGCTCATCCAATACCATTTTTATATGATGGCAGAAATTGCTAGTTTTATTTATTTTTCATTTTAGTTTCAGTAAAATAGAGTATAGTTTCATATCTGAACAAATTTAAGAGCTTCAAATACTTTCAACACCGAGTACCATGTTATGTACAAAAATACCCCAACAGAAAAGCCAATCCAATGCTATCAGGTGAAGCTTGAATGGAATATTAACATCCGAATTACTACATAAATAACCTTTTCAAATTAAACTAACAAATCAATTGATCAATAATCAAAACATTAGTAAATAAAGATTCAAAAATTGAAGATAAGCACACACCGAGATCCAAATATTTTTTGATGCTAAACTACTAGGTTACTACTGCACCATATGACAAGGTCTAGTGCTGTCAATAATTTTAAAAAACTAAAGAAACCCGCAGATGGTATGTGGGTTAATACTTCTGCAATTTCCTAAGTTCCTTTTCGACTGCATTGTCAATATCTCTAATGTAGCTACGAAGCTTAATCCACCGCTTCATGGTCAATGAGATTCCTGAAAACAAGTATAAAATGTCATTGCAAATTCTTCATTTCAATTCAACATGGCCTCATCCAACAAGTAGCGCATCATATTAGCACATATAGTACATATGGATAGAGCACCAAGCATATCATGCACCACTACTACCTATGTTGTTAATCTCAAATAGCACCGAGTGAAACTGACAAAGGCGCTTCGAGGACCTTAGGTGGCACAATAGGGGATGTTTCACTATGCCACACCGCCATAGCGCGTTATTGACAACATAGACAACATTTTAGAGTATGTTCAATGAGCAAACAATTACTAATCAAAATCTATTCTATTAAACATTTCATCAATCACCTGATATAAAAATAAATAAACAACCCATCATAACATTTCATAAATAACGAAGACGCCCTTCTTGACAGATTCATCACAAACAAGTAATTGAGGAGAAAACTGAGAAAATGATTTAAGATACCTTTTTTGCCATGCACCAGCATGCCATCTTGCAAGCAAATTTCGTGAATGTCGATCCAAATTTGTTTCAGCCAACTCAAGAAGGAAGAATTTTAACTCACCTTGGCTCCCTTTATCTTCTATTAACGAATTTTAGAAGGAAGAAACACTTGCGAAGCTTCAGCAAGACCTAGAAAATGAGAAGGGAAATGGGTTTTTGCACTACCTTTTGAAGGATTTGAGTGGGGAATCGAGAGAGAGAGGAGGAAAGGTTTGAAACTTTTTTTCTCACACTTTGTCCATTTTGTTACTAATGCTATGTTTTTGTGTATTAAATATATTAAATTTCTTACTATAAATTTGTAGTCACAAACTTATGGTTGACATTTATGGGTTGTTAATTTTAATCAATGATATTTGCCAATAGTATCCCCTTAAAAAAGATCAATAGTATTAATGGCCTTTCAAATAAAAAGTATATTAAAGTAGCATTTATCAACATTTAATGTCGGCTCTAATGCCTAACTAAATAAATGTCCAAATATTCGATACCCATATTTTTTTCAACTACTATATGTTTTGATTTCTTCCCTAAAAAAAATGTTTTGATTTCTAGATTAAGTTATAAGCACGTATTTTATTCTGATTTTATTGTTTTTAAATTTTTCTTTTAATTTCTTTTTTTTTTTCAAAAAATTATCGTCCTTAAAAGTAAGTTAGAAAAACAAGTATTTGAAATTTCTTACTAGTCCAATACATTATTTTCGAACAATACTCTCGTAAAAAATCATATAGCTAGAGCTAGGGAACAACCATCAATAAAAACAACTACTTAAACTGATGACATCACAAACCAATAACCAAAGCACCAAGATCAAAGCCTTCAATCCAATTTTTCGTTTTAGTCCTCTTAAAAATTTCCTTTAACTTTTAGTCCTTCAAATGTTTTTCGCCGACACTCTTGATTACTTTTAGATCAGGTCATGTCTACTCATTAAAATTTTGAATGAGTTTTTGTAGTAACGGTTTGAAAGTTATAAGAATCTCTCAAAAAAAAATCTAATTATTTTTGTGAGAGTTTCTTATAATATTGTAAACATTCCTCAAAAAACTCATTCAAAACACATTTTCACTCAATTGTGCAAGTGGCGGGTCCTAATCTAATTGATTGATTTAATTTATTTGATATCATTAGTCAAATGGATCTGTTTTACTCAATGGAGAAATATGTTTTTATATTTACTAAGTTTCTAAAGGGATAGCTTGTCGTTTTGGCTTAAGCCGAAGATTTCAATCGTCAATTGATTAGATTATTAGTCCAATTAGGTATTGTGTAACAGTGAAATTGATTTGTTTCGATACCGTTAGTCAAATAGGTCCATTTCAGTCGACGGAGAGGTGTCTTTTCACGTTGAATATGTTTTTAAATGGATAGTCTGTTGGGTTGTTTTATTTTTAATATTTTGATCGTCAAAATTTGAGCTCATGGTTCATTCTCAGTCAAACTAGGTCCTATCTAACGGTGATCAGATTGTTTTGATTTCATACAGTTAGCCGGTTGAGCTTGTTTCAATCGACAAAGTACTATCTTTTTATGTTGACTAGACTTCTAAATGGATAATTTGTTGCGTTAACTTATTCTCAAGATTATGATTTTCAAAATTCGAGCTTCTAATTCATTCTTAATCTTGTCAGGTTCTATCCAATGGTGAGATTGATCCTATTCGACAATGTTAGTTGGTTGAGTCTATTTTAGTCAATAGATAAGCGTCTTTTCATATTGACTAGGTTTTTAAAGGGATAAATTGACTTATACAGAAGATTTTGATCGTTGAAATTTGAACTTTTGAAACATTCTTAATCCAATTAGGTTACACGCAACGATGAGTCTATTTCAATTGATGGAGAAATGTTTATTTTATGTTGACTAGGTTTATGAAGAGATAGTTTATTCGATTAAATTTTACCGAAGATTTTGATCTTCAAAATTCGAGCTCCTTTTTGGGGTCGGGTAGCTCAATTAGGGTTTAAACTGTGGCAGGGGAAAAAATACTACCATAACAATTAACATACTCACATTTGTCCTTAAAAATAAATAAATGCAAGCCACTGGCTCGTTATTAGTCTAATTAGGCCTAATCTAATTATCATATTGATTTTATTTGATATCGTTAGTTAGTTGGGGTCAATTAACATACTTACAATTAATATGTATATAAATTACACTAAAAATTAATAAATATTATGAATTGTAATTGATTTATTATGGAAACGGAGGGAAGGAAAACAGTTTCATGTTAATACTTTATAGACTGTTGTGAATTCGATAAAAAGTCACACCAATTAAACTTGGTATGTGGAGCAAATAAACAAAGCAATCAAATCAAATGGTTGATAATATAATTCAAGCAAAAATAAACAGCATGAGAGGAGAGAAGAACAAGAACACAAAAGAATCTATATGCCTAGTTCAGTCCAATATTGACCTCCTCTGAAGGAGAGAGCAACTCTTCGTTCCACTATAATGATGAATTTCTTTACAAAGAGATATCAAAGGGTTACAAGAATTAGTCTTTAAACCTAATTCTACCCAAATTCCAGAATCTTTTCCGATGACCAAGAGATTCTATCCTAACAGTGTTTGATTCAAGGTGAATCAAAGCAATTTCAACCCTAGTGTTTGTTGCCAAAAGGAAAACTCTATAAATCTTAGTTTGTTGTTGGCTTCTAAACCCTGTTTTTCTACTCTACCGAATTTTCATCTGGTACAAGGTTAATATTTACAGTAAAAGTAACCCATAAAGTTTGCAACAAATTTGCACTGAAAAATGTGTTTCTGTTTTTTCGCCTTCAATGCTCTATCGTGCCACGTTACGATTCTATCGTGACACGATTTTTCCAGTGACTTGCTTCAGGAATTTCTTCAACAATCGTGACATGATGCTTCCAGTCATGGTATGATTTCTTCGGTACCTGATTTTAAGTTAACTCTCACATACACTATAAGATATTGATTTATCTAATAATGACTATAGTTACTTATGTATCATGAATCATATGTGTTTGTCGTCCATGTTAGTATTTGTGTGTAGAGATAACCTATGTTTGCATAACTATACTTAATAAAAAATAAATTATAAGATTCATTTTATTTCAATTTTTAAGTTTTTGTGAATTTAAAAAATAAAAATAAAGCAATCGTTAGAGACGGGTTTAGAGATGGACATATCTAGAGACAACATTAGACAATGACTTTGGAGACCAATGTAGAGACCGATTTTGGCAGAGACAGAATTTGAGATGAACAACTACATTTCCGCGTCTAAACAACTTTTGAATGTGTTGTTTACCTAGCAAAGTATCTCGTTAGAGACGGATTTAGAGACGGATAACAATCAGCGATAGACGATAGACGATTTCGTCTCGAAAATCCGTCTCCACACGCACCATCATAATCCTTCTCTAAATAACAAATTTCCGTCTCAACTTATGTCTCTGCTAGAGACGAAGAGTTTTCGTCCCTAAACTTTGTTAGCATATCAACTTTTTCTAGTACTACCTACTAGTGCTAATGAAAACTCAACCTATTACTTGAAATTCGATTCCCCGCATTGTTCTCACCTCAAACACAGTGCCATCTCCATCATAGGATGAGCTAGAGATTCTAGTTTGGTATGCATCATGAAACCCTACTATATCAAACCTTAGTTGCATGGTTGAATTTCTAATAATGACACTTTGTTTCTTCTTTTTCCGCAAATAATAGAGAAACTCAAGGAAAAAATGTTAAATATAGTTGGTGATTGTAAAGACTAGAAGGAGAGATAAGGGGAATTGTCTATAGATATGTACATGTTGTTTTATTCTCTATGTAATATTAATTTGTTTCTGCAATCCATGACCACATTGTCGTTGTTAAAAGTTAACCGGTCTTTTGAAAAAGATAAATTATTTTGTTCCTTTTGAATATGACAAGATTATTAGTGTATTTATCTAAGAGATATTGATAAACTCATATTGGTGATTATATCTTATGGTATATATTTCATTTAAAGGCAGTTAGATTATGATTGTAACCGTCACTATGAAGAGGTTCACTATAATACTCAATCACAGTGACATGCCAATTTTTCGCATTACAAATTGAACTATGTTGTGGTTCTGGTGCAATGGTTGTGATATTCACAATTTGATGCATTGCTGGGGTACGGGGAGCTTTAGGAGCTGAATGTGTTTAGATTTTCGTGTCAAGTTGTTGCTGTTTGGATAGGTTTTGTTTTGAGGTTCAGTTTGTTCTTTCGTGTGTATGTTTTTTGGATTGTCCTTTTAGCATTGTTCTCTCTTGTGTGGTTTGGCATGATGTTTTGTTCTATGTACAAACATGGTGTTACTATTAATAAGATGCACTTATAGCCCAACATCTCATCTTTGTTATATTTTCCCTTTAGAGATGGTAATAGTCACTATGAAAAGGTTTACTACATGATTCTCTATAAGCTAAGACATTGTTGAAAGAAGTATTGGCACGATTGCTTAGAAATTTTATCTTGTTGGAACAATTTTATAAAGAATTATAACACTGAAATAAAAGATAAATTGATGTTTTAAATCATTAAATTATTGAAAGGAGGCATATGAAAATGAACATAGGATTTAGAGAACATTTATGTGTGTGCCAAAAGATTGTGCCTAAATCGTGTGATCATATAGGGCTTTCTCCAAGCTTTGTATTATATATCATGTAAACAATGCGTTGGTATAATCAAATCCATATTTTTTACTTGTGAAATGAAATCATTGCATGACTAATCAGCTCCATCCATTTTTCTCCCCTAAAAAAATCCATCTATTTTTATATATCATTGCATCACAAAAATACCTATATGAAAAACGGATTGAGATTCTCTCCATTGAAAATTCTCTCAAGTTTTCTCATGTAGAATCTCAACCATCAATGATGAAAGAGAAAGTGAGAATTAAATTATAATGAAAAGTGGAATCTTCCTACATTGTATTTTAAAGGTGAGGATTGAAAATGGAGAAAACTTGAGAAAATTTTCAATGGAGATGATCCAAATCCGTGAAAAACGCACTTCCCTTAGAAGTACGAGGAATGACACAAACCCTTTTTTTTTAACTCCTCTTCTTCATCGTGCCATTACTTTTTTTTATCATCAAATGAAATTAAAAAAATTGGTATGCACTTTTCCCCCTACAACTTTTCATCTTCCCTAATTAATGGATAAATTTTTTCGACACAGTGCAATCATACACCGTCTAAGTTACAATATAAAAAGATATCGATCTCACGTGGACTAGGGAGCTATAGCTCTTTATAATTTTTTTAGTAGAAAACCTGTTTGCAAGAAAATAAAAATAATTTATTTGTCACAACAAAAAAGTAAAAGTTAAAAGGTTTGGGAAAACAGTTAAAAATATTTAGAAAATTGTCAAAGTTAAAAATGTGGTTTAAACAAAGCTTCGGTTATGACAGAGTTTTACTATGACCTACAGAGTTATAGCTTTCTATGGCTTATTGAAAACCTGGTGGCCACTAGAAGTGGTGTGCACTCAACCTTTGTATTAAACCCCGTGAAGACTATCAGTCGGAGTACAATCACGCAAAACTTAATATGTAATGTTTCTAGGTTAGGTCATCAACAATTTCCATCGAAGTGTTATTTTGCTGAGTGTTTGGTCTATGACAAGAGTCACAATTAGATCTTAGCACTTAAAGTCTCTTCCAAGATCTAGAACTCATGCTCATCTATGGCTAAGATGAGATGAAGTGAGAACTCTCTAGTTGCTAACTTTGGTTGGAACATGGTCTCTCCAATTCACTATTAAATTTTTGGACCCTTAGCACCAACATGTGGTTGTCCTTTTATAGTAAAAGGTCAACCACAACAAGTTTTATCATTTGGTCATTTTACTTTTGTGTTGTCCTTATCCTGTAAAGTCCGGATACGAGATACGAAATGTATACGATACTGCACTGGTATGCAGATACGGAAAAATTTCAAAAATCAAGATACAATACGGCTGTGATACGTTAATAAAAAAAATTATATAATTAAATGTACAATATAATTATAACCATTTTTTTAGTATGCAAATATATTAACAAACAAAAGAAACTAGTCATAGGCTCGTAGCACATCAACATAAATATAAATAATATTGACGATTAAGAGAGTGATAATTAATCAATTACATACACAATATATTCCAAAAGAGCATCATCAGTGTTATACTATATCCAAAAGGAACATTGTTAGTGTTATATTATATCGATCCAAAAAAGAACACATCAGTACTCAAGAGTTACGTTATTTTAGTTAACATTAATTGGGAAATATTAGGACAAATATCGGTGCAGGATAATTATCAGATACTCTCTAAATACGTATCGGGAAGTATCAGATAATTATTATTTTTTAAATAAAATTTAATCTTCGGATACTCTTTTGATACATATCGGAAAGGTATCGGTGCAGGATACGCAGAGGATACGGTACGTCATCCATTTTGAAGTATCGGGGTTTCATAAGTCCTTATCTTATCCTACCTACTCCAAACATATTCCCTTATATTACTCGTATCCCAATCATTGGCGCCAACTCATAATTCTTACTCCTTAAGCAATGGCCAGAAGAGGTCCCGTGGGTTCGTACCAATAATACGACCCGACTAGCGATCCAGGGTGCTGCATCTTTCCATATCTTCAGTGAAGCAATCCTAATCCACATTGCAGCTTCCCATATATATCGAGAGCCATTCATCATGTATCATCAAACTTCCACAACAAGCATTACTAGTTCAAAATGATTAATCAACACTAAAAACTAATTAAAACTATAAAAATCCTAAATAGGCACTGAATAAATGTTTTAGGCAATGCATTCACTCAATTTCATGTTCATTATGGGGGATAAGTGGAACGTGATAACCAACTATTTTGACGATTATCACACGCCCAAACTTAAACATTGCTCGTCCTGGAGTGATACAGCTCAAGTATTTATCCAAAACAATTCCTAATTCCTAGCTCACTCACATAATCATGCAATTGGTCTTTCTTGAGTGAGCATAACCTCAGATATAGCTATTCAAGCACTCTAGTCACCCCCCATACAACATAACCTAAGAAAATTATTAAAACTACTTGACATTGTATTTATTGAACCAAATTATTGCTTTTGCAATTACGAATTTTTTTACCTTATATTCATATGTTACTCATTTTAGTGTGCATGATTAACATCAATACTCGGATAATCTACGTTTGACCTGGTATACAATCACTTAAAAAAATGTGTTTTTTGATATCTTTTAGTTTTGGTCTTTGTGATCTGTTCCATTGCTAGCACATTTTTTGTTGACAGCATTTCGTAGTGAATTTGCTAGCTGTTCTATGATAATGTTTCAGGTGATATGTTTTTCTTCTTTACTCTTAAAATCGGTACAGTTTAGATGTTGAAATATTTGCCAACCACTAAGTTGCAAATTGTTGATCTGCTTGACTGCCAATTACAGTATAGTTGGTGACGATGAAAATTCTCTTTGAATCTCACCTTAACTGCTTCTGCATCGCGCTGATTGAAAAAATAGTGGTTTGTTCAAATTTTGATATGCTATACTGCTATACCACCGCTATAGAACAATATCGATTTGTTCAAATTATACTAAGCTACATCACTATAGCGACTATTCATGACATGTGTTCGAATCGGTTTGAAAAAAATCCAAGGTAGGGTAGTTATTATGAAAGTTATAGAAGATCATAAAGTAGTTCAAGCTATGACGGAGATCATTCCAAGGTGTTCCATTTGTTATTGGACAGTAAGAATTCATCATGTTGTTTCAATTTTTTTTCATAGTACCTTGTGAGAATTGATAAAATAAAAGATTAACCTTGATAACTTTAATTAGCATCGTTGAACCGGACAGCATTGAAAATACCAATCTAAACTGAATCGAACTATTCAGTTCAATCATAAACTATCCGTCCCAATTTGGCCATTTTCAATGCTATTCGGTTCGGAGAGTTACTGTTCGGCCGGTTCAATTTGAAACCACAGAACTGGTGGCATTTGGGAAGGCTCACAAAAACTCTATGTTTGGGGTGCCTTCATAGGTGAGCTGCTATTTTTCGCAGACAGGCTTGTATCGTGGTTATATCCTGCTATTTTTTGCCGAATAGTGTTTCTGGTCAGCTTAATTTTTATTGTCTTTTAGATTGATTTTCAATTTGATGAATTTTATTGCAACCTATGTTTACAATCTGTATTTCATTCTACTGTATCTATGGATCATTTTATTGCTCATTAAACCTCTTTTTAAGGGAAAAGTCTAAATATACTATGAAAGAAGAAATCCTATGATAACATTTTTGAATGATTGAGTTTGGAAAAAAGACTTGATGATGTCAAAATGGAAAGAACATAATTAAAATCAAGAATCTCTCAAAGCTTGTTTGCAACAAGGCGTGCTTTGTACCTCTCAAGGGTGCCATCAGCCTTTCTTTTGTTTTGAAAGAAAGAGACACGAGAAAGCCATGCTTCTTGTAGCATGTGTCAATAGTGTGACCTTGTTTACTGCAGAAACTACATTGTCTACATTTAAAACTTCTTGTCTATGCGAGCTCTACGCATCAAACGCGCCCAAGAATGATAGTTGTGACAAGAGAAATTGCCGGATTCTCATTTGGATGAACATGGTAAGGGCTCGCCGTATTCAGAATCACTGCATCAGAATTTTGGTTGTTGCACACTATGATGAAAGAAATCGCGAGAAACACACGCTTAGAAAATTATTGATACCATGATATGATTCAAGGACTCTCAGCCGATCAAGCAGGAGGAACGGTTCAATTTGAGAACAACAGTTTTAAACCGGAACAATTAAAATACAATAACTTGATATCCATGTTAGCATTTTGCCAAAAAACAAAACTACATAGTTTTCCCTCCAACATCAGCAGTCCACCTTTAAAAGAAATACATACCATAATAATATTATATATAATTAACAATCTGAGTTTATGTATGTCTTTCGCGAAGGAAATTCCAATATTCGTTCAGCTTATGATCATCTGGCACAACTTCATCCCACTTGCCTGTACAAAATATAGCATATCCATCCGCCGCATAGCTAATTAAAAGAGATAACCAATATTAATCAATGTAAAGAAAAGATAAACACAGTTAGAGTTTTTAAAAAGGCTTAGTTAGAGTTTTGGTTGTTGTAGCTTGAGTTAAATGCAATTTTGGCCCCTCAGGTTTTTTCCGAGTAACTTAGTCCCTATATTTTAAAATTAAATAAATATGGTCCTAGCATCAGTTGTATTTCACATAAAGTTTAAAAGTAATAAATTCGAAAACTTTTGTAGATATAGAGAGTGAGTGAGCAACCATGTTCACTTGCCTCCGAACAAACTTAACCTCAAAAGTTAAAATTTAAAGATAGAATATGTCTAATACTAACAACAACTCTACTAAACTCAGAAATGTCGTCTCTGTATCAGCACAGATAGCAATAATCGGAACATGTGAATTAGTCAAAAAGAGTCACACTATTAATTCCCAGTTCTTGCACCTAGCAGACAGCTTTCAGCAAGGTAGAAGTCTCACATTCTGAAACACTAAATTCAGACTGGCACCAACCTGTAAGAACCTCATCTAAATCAGCCCTTCATTACGGAAACATGTGTTTGAGGTTCCAGATCCACTTATTGTGATTCTGCCAAATTACCCAAATCATTATTAACACTTGACTCACAGTCGCGTCTTCTTCGCACACACATCCAATAACGCAGCACCAACTGTGTCAAAATTCTGCAGACGGTTTCGAATGTATTGCGGCAAACCTGCAATACTCCAGCACTCAATACTAGTCGCACATTGAAAGAAAACATGCCAATCATTCTCTAAATAATCTTGGTACAACTCACAGTGGTTCAGACAAGAGAATGCCGTTCCCGCACCCTTTCTCCCGTCGGTAAGCATTTTCTCCAAATCTGCCAGATAAGAATACAGATTTGCTGAGGGACATGGGCCTTCCACAACCTCCGTCACTCCCCTTGCACAGAGCGTTTCTTCTCATATGACATTTCTTGCATTGCAAATCTGTAGCCCGACCTCGCTGTGTATTTACCATGTAATTATTCATTCCATATCACTATGTCATCTTGATCTTCCAAAAATAAAGAGATAGATGTAATAGCTTCAGTCATGGCAGTAGAAATAATAAAATCCTTAATTTTAGGTACATTCCATCTCCTCTCTCCAGGAACCATCAAATCTCCTACTGCCATATTATGAACTTCGTGACTTTGTGGGGATTGCGCCAACTTAGAATGATTCAAACTCAACCAAGGGTCTTGCATGACCTTCACCTTTATACATCCCCTGTCAGCCATTTCGCCTTCAACATTCTAGCAACCAAACTATCCAGCTTGCATAGCATATTCCACCCTTGCTTGGCTAACATGACTAAATTGAACATATTCAAGTCACGAAAACCTATCCCTCTCTTAGCTTTAGGACCTGATAGTCTCTCCTAAGCCAACCAATGAATTCCTTCGCTCCAATTACCTCCTCCCCACCAAAAAGCATTAAGCATCTCTCCACTAAAAAGGTTTTTTTTTAGTTAAATTTTATGTGAAAAAATGTTTAAAGCAATTTAAACAATTCAAATTGTAAACTTTTCAATTGATTATAAGCATTTGAGGGTTTTAAACAAATGAAAAGGGATGAAGGGACTAAAATCACTAAAAAAACACTAAAGGGACCAAAGTTACACATAGCATAAACTACTAGAGGGACCAAATTGTAATTTAGCCAAAAAGTAACAGGTTAAAGTGAAAAATTGACATAACATATGTTAATAAAAGAGCACATACTTGCCGACACCGTGCAGTTCAGTAACATAGGTCCAAGTCTCAGTTAAGTATTCACGAGAAAAGCGTTGCAAACTTCTTGACCTTTTCACTTGAAGACCTAATGTCGTTATTACCTTTTCTATTTCCTCTTTTGTTACTTGCATACAAGTTTCTGCGTCTGGACATAACTCGAAAAAGTTATCTAAAATTTGTTTTGCCTGCATTTTGCAAAATAAGAAGCTACTCAAAATATGATTTACAAAAGCAGCAAAGCAACACAAAGACAAGATGTTGTTTTGCCTAATTTAACATATTCTCAAACCATGCATCCACCTCATTTGACATTACTCAAATCATGTCATGATTGAATAAAATAAAATATCAGCACTCTTTTGAGACATTCATAGATTATAGATAAAGTCACTCCAAAAAATTGCAAATGGTACATTCTAACAACATCAGAAAAGAAATAAAGCCATCAACAAGCTTATAATAGAAGCAACAGGAAGATGGAAATAACATGTTTTAAACTGATAAAAAAAAAAACATAAATTGTTTAACTTATTTCCTCCCCTTTAGTATATTCTTTTATTCGCCTTTAGTTATGGGACAAGGGAGGTCCTCTGTTTGACATACTGTCACAGAGAGTTTGTCTGCATTACATTATGTTCACCAGACACCAATACTGTTACATATTGACACTGAGTTTCTAAATTATTCTATCATTAGATACAAGTTCTTACTAAAAATTTCATTAATTGTACACTGCCACTATATCCAAAACTGAACAGTTATTAAAATTTTAGGCACTAATTGGTAACAATATATCAAGAGTCTGCTAAAATCCTTATACATTGTCCCTTCTTTAATTCTAAATTACTAATTTAGAATTGATTTTTTACAGAACTACAAGAAGGTTATCATGTGTATGAGTCCAAACAGAATATTGCAGACCAGAATTCACGTTCAGTTATAAGTCTTTAAAACAGAGAAAAAGGGTTTTTATGTTAACTTGTGTTTTCTAATTCACATAGACTGGGAGTAAGGGCCGGCGAGACTATTTTGCGCGGCATGTTTGTATATCAAGAGGTTTGTGAGTAATTCAAGAAGTTTTAGAAGAGAAGGAAACACACAACTGATCCGAAAGGATTACATCTGTTTCAACATGTAGTCATCAACAAGCTACTAACAGAAGCAGCAGTTCAGCTCCAAATTCTTGATCATAATTTCCTAAGCAAATCTCAAGAGAATAAATTTCAGATATGAAATTATAGCAATATGATCCGAAGACAATTAACAGTTTAGTAGCAATATGATCCGAAGACAATTAACAGTTTAGAAATATATAATATCATAATAAGGTCAGGACGAACAGAAAAACATTAGCATAAAATATAAGGGATGTAATAAAGAAAAACTAAAGAAATACTTCGATGAATGTACCTGTGCACCTTTAGTGCGGTTCAGTAGCATACATATAACAATCACCCTCCATGGATCGTGGAAATGAAACTCTTGAAGGAGAGGCTCTTCAACGAGAGGACGTGTAGAACGAGGAGGCACCCAATTATTATCCGGTGTTTTCCTTTTGTAAGCCTCCCTGCATCTATCAGCCTTAAGAAAAGGTTTAGTTTTTCTTTTGGATTTCCTAGGCTTTTCAACTTTCGGTCTCTTTCGAGAGTCTTTGTTGGAAATCTTAGGAGGAAGTTCACTCTTCTTAACACAATCTCTGAGACTTGACACTTTTTCACTTCGATACCTAAACTGATCTAAATCTTCAATGCTCTTTGTAGACACGACCCTCTGTGGATGCTCCACTTTACACTCTTTAACTTTATGAAAATAAGGAGACACGACCCTAACTTTACGCTCTTGTTTGATTTTCTGATGATTTCCCTTGTACGCATACTTACTGAAAGGATTGTCGACGTACGCAGACTCATTGAATGGATTGTCGACAATCTTGTAATGCTTACGTCCCATCCTTATGTAACAAAAATTTGAAGCTACAAAATAAAAAATAATACTACAAAATTACCCAACAAGTAAATAGAGATAAGGTTAAGTAGCACCGATATCTCTAATCGAAGACGTGTCAGTGTGTAGCTACAAACATAATTAGATTAAATTGTGTTATTTTCTCAAATTATTATCTATGTTCGTAACGGTGTTTGATAGGGTTATATGAAGCACATGCGTATCCCAGTGTTGGACACGTGTCGTATCGGACACCGACACTTGTAATTACACTAAATTATGTAATTTTTTCAAATGATTAGTTGTGTCGGCGTGTCGTGTATCGTGTCCTGTGTCCGTGATTCATTATACACCACCTGAGAAGAATGTAATAACTGAAGAAGAAAGAAAAGATGAGAGAAATCAATACCTAACCACCACCAGAAGTTCCTGTCACCACCGAATGCTTCAAGAACTGGAAAAGGGAGAGAGAGAGCGCGCGCTGTGAAATGTGTAAAAGATGAATGAGAAATGAAAAGGCAGCTCGGAAATGGTTTTCCCTTTTTAACTTTTGGAATTTTTATCGCTCCATAATGTAATTTTTTTTGTCTTCCTTGTTGCTAATGAATTTTCGCTTAAATAAAATAACATGAGTCTATTGAGTTCGAATTCAATAGTGGGAGAGTTTGTCGTCTATTTGTGTTCTAGAAGGTTTCAGGGAGTCGTCTCTGCAAGTTGCGCGCGGAGATATCCTGTTTACATAAATAAGAGTGAATATGTTTTTTCGTCTTACAATTTGTACGCATCGATCAATTTCATATTCATATTAATCGAAATAGTCAATACGTACCTCAATTTTACAAAATTCAATCAATTTAGTCTGTCTGTCAAGTCTCGTCGTTAACAATGCCAACATGTCACGTGGAGTTCCAAACCAACTTCCACGTGTACATAGACGAATTTTATAGAAAATTTTGAATTTTTGCCCTCACATTAAACTTTGGTGCTAGCTAAAATTTTCTCTAAAATGTTGAATGTTTATGAGTAGCTAAAATTTTCAATAACACATCTGACTCTCTATGTATAACCCTTTTGCAAAAATGTCGAATTCTATGTATAACATATAATGACACGAGTCTATTTTAATTTAACTAAGGTATTCAGTAACCTATTGTACTTAAATGATACAAATTATAAAATAGAACATCCTTCATATGAGTATTTAGCGATCAATGACTGCACATTGAGCATCACTGGAGGAGTTGTTTGGTAAAACAAATGATATTGACTCGGTCCACCATGGATTGAATCTGAGATGAGAATACTAGAGAAAACTAGTGAAGAAGCAAGTTGATAAGATGCTTGCTAGTTGAGAATCCTTAGTGGATAAAACCATTTCCTGAAGTGTTAATTTATTGTGATAGTACTGCAGCTATTACAAAAATTAAGAATCGTTAGTACAATGGAAAGAGAAGATAATTAAGGCACGTACACATAAAGGATTAGAGAGCTAGCTACTCTCAAAAGGAACAGTTAAAGTAGATCATGTACGTACTGATGAATAATTAGTTGATCCTTTGACGAAAGGAATTACTAGAAAGAAAGTCCTAAACACATCTAATAGGATGAGATTAATGCCCAAAGGTCACAAATGATGGTAACCCGACCTACATGACTGGAGATCCCAAGAAATAGGTTCAATGGGTAATAACAAGTCACAAGTGATGGAGCATGCTATGAGAAAATTAAGAAAGCATGAATTCTGCAGCGGTGTGAGGATGAGATAATAGAAACTCTTAAGGAGATCTATACTCTATGTTGAGTGGAGTATCTAGCTACAGGAGTACTCTTGATAGACTCACCTATACGAATGTGGAATTAAGGCCGATTCCTATGGAATTCAGGGCAGAATACCTAGAGCGTTCGTTAAAACTGGGATAGACGTGCAGGGCCATAAACGCACAGACTTTTATAATACACCTTAGGAAAAGGTTTGTGTGCGGGTTCTATGTTTGAGATAGAGTTCAATGCTGTAAGCAACTCTTGTTAATCGGAATATTATCCGTTATGCAAAGGTTCATGTTGTAGGCGACACCTTTGTTTATTAACAACTTTATAGAAACGTTTTGACGTTATTATACATTTTTTAAATTCAAGTGGGGGATTGTTGGAACATTAGTGTGATGTTGGAAGATTAAACACCAAGTAATTATACTTTGATCTAATGTTGTGTGAATTGAAAAAAATAGAGTGTGGAGGTCCCACATAAAATAGAACACACACATTAATAGAGTTTAAATTGTGGTATTTAATTAAATACTTGATAATGATAATGACAAGTTTTTCCAAGGGCTGCAAGATGATTGATAAGATGTGAAAATCTCTTCTGCATGTCTAGAATCTTTTCTCCTGGTTGCATTCTAAACATCTCGTACTCTTGAGAGAGGGTATTCAATCTGGAACGTTTTACTTCTTCCGTTCCTTCATGTGTTGTTTCCAAAGTGTCCCAGATTTCTTTGGCCGTTGTGCAGTTAGAAATTCTGAAAAAACTCATCTATCCCAAGAGAGGATTGAAGAATGTTCTTTGCCTTTTTGTCAAATAACCTTTTTTTTCGATCATCATCATCCCATGATGTTTGTGGTTTGATACCTATCACACCATTCACATTTGTAGTGGGAACATAAGGACCATTATGGACAACATCCTAAATTTCTTCACCTTTGGCTTCTAGATACGTTGTCATCCTAATTTTCCAGAAATCATAATGATCTCCGATGAAACATGGTGGTCGGTTTGAATTAGGACCTTCTGCTAGAAACGGTTTAGCGGAAGCCATTTTCTGGATCAAAGAAGCAAGTTATCTTTACTCTTGCTCTGATGCCAATTGTAAGTTCAGATTGTAACCTAAGAGGGGGGTGAATTAGGTTTCTAGGAATATTGGTTAATTTTTCTTAGTTTAGCGTTGTTGATAATTTTTCCGGTAAATAATGATGAAGGTATGAATGCGGAAAAATAAAAGAGTAAGGGAAGAAGAAATAACACAAGAGAGTTATAGTGGTTCCCCTCTAAACCTTAGGGTACTCCACTCCCTTCACACCCCGCGAAGGATTTCACTATGTAAAAAATCTTTGTTACAAAGCAACCTTAATCCCAAAGGCCCCCTAACAATATTTCTCTACACACCAAGATAGCACCCCCACTATCTTTTACAACAAGAATCTTCACCAAACCTATGATGAAATTCTCACAAAGAAACAAGATAGCACTCCACTATCTTTTACAACAATTCCCACCAACAAATGATGAGAAACTTTACAACAATGTAATTGAAGAATATCAAATGTCTATGGCTGTATAATCTTATCAACATCACTCTTAAACAAATGGACTTAGTGCTCAGAAAACCTTTTAATGAATGTTAAAGTGTGGGCAAAGTTTTCCAAACAATTTGAATAAAAGTTTGAAAGCAAGTGATATTGAAAATGTCAATTGAGATAATGAAAGTTGTTGTATATAAATGATTTGATTCTCAATTGAATTTATAGAGTCTAAAAAGATGTTTATGAAGCAATGCTACTTTTCAAAAAGTTTTATCACTGAATTGAAACATATTTCAAATGACACCTATTCATAAAAAGAAAGTTGTTAGTTTCAACGGAAAAAAAAAACTCATGAAAAGGTATGAGTGCATGGCTTGAAAGCATTGTTACTGATTGCCTCTTAAAACAATTATATTTAAGATTTAGCCGTTGAAAATAGCGCTAATGCCATGCACTAACAATTTCTAATAATGAAGGCCAACAGTAACATGAATTGATAAAAAAAACAATTCATATGGCTATCAAAATAAATATAGCCATGATTAGAGAAAAAATAAGACGTTGGCATTCAATGAAAAATTGATTAGAATTGATCTTGTCCAAGAATGAGAAATAAATTTTTAATGACAAAAATATTCATGCAATCCCAAAATCAATTTTGCCTTTTCATGCAAAAAAACATTTTAAAGCAAAATCACATTTAAATAAAAATTATAGTGAGTGTATGATTTAGTTTTATGAGTTGCTTCATACGGGGACTTAGAAAAAATTTGTAATTATTTTCTGAGCATTCTAAGTCTTGTTAAGAATGATAGTGTCAAAGATAAGAACCATACTTACAAGAATATAACTATGAAACAATTTAGATAACCTGAAACAATTTAAGCACAAAAACACAAACATACACTTTCTCCCCCTTTTGACATCATCAAAAAGAAGAAAAAAGGGTAAAATCCAAAGGGTCGTAATATAAAGGAAATAATAAATTTTATGTAAAAAAAAACAACAACTTATTGTAACACCCTATTCCTATTAAGCGGTAAAACGCGCGAACATACAAATATATTCTAGAAATAGATGTTACGCCAACAACAAATTCAAGTTCACAAGTATAAATTATCATGGTTCATAAACATAGCAGCGGAATATATATCAATTATATAAACAACATCTCCAATCTCTGATAATAAATACATAATCTTATCCTCAACATCGGATATAAAAGAATCATAACATACTCCTCAAATCAACATATGATGAATTAAGTCTAACATAAAAACGCTATCCTAGATCAGAGCCCCTAATCTAGACGCGCGCAAAAGAGATAGAGGAATCCTACTCCTCAGCAACACCAAGCAAACAAGCTACTTATCCTGCACTCCATCTACCCGTCCGCACGGAAAGGTAGGTGGTAAACCACTGAGGGTTAGCATTACATCAACATAATCCGTAAAACAAACAATCGAGAATATCATGTATAATGAATACTAAATAGTATAAACATCCTCATACATATATATTCACACAATAATCCAATATCAATTCAATTCACCAATCAAGTTCACATGAACCAAATGCATCAATCACACATCACGACTCAATGCAATTCACCAAACAATGTATGCAATGTTCTAGACTCATCTAGATGCATGTGGTACCAAATCACCTCAAGGCCGTCACCTTCGATGCAACAAAAACATCGTATGTAAGGTTTCACACCCTGCCTTACATTTGGACATAAGTCCGTCACCAAACAATGAATGCATGAACATATGACTCGACTCAATGCATATGTTCACACAGAGACCACCTCATCAATCAACGTGCATATAACCTTTTGCATTCATCATCAAACAATGCATATACAACTATGCAATCATCACCAAACAACGCATATACAACTATGCAATCATCTCCAAACAATGCATATAAAAATATGAAATCATCACCAAACAATGCATATACAACTATGCAATCATCACCAAACAATGCATATAAAAATATGCAATCATCACCAAACAATGCATATACAACTATGCAAATTCACCATCATTCAACAAGTATGCACACACCAACATACAATCAACGTATATTATTCATTCACGAGTCTCCACTTAATCATATAAGATCAGTCACAAAAGGTTGCCAAACAATTGGTCTTTAAGTTAAGTTTTCACAAGTTCTACTTATAATTCACAACTTTGGAAATAATTGAAGTAATGAATCAAAACCAACTAAACAAGGTTAATTGCCTAAGCCATGTATACTCTTAGTCACAATTGTGTGCAGTAGAGGTTACATAAGCATTTCATCGGCCAATCACGACTAATTCACAAAAATCACGAAGTTCGTCTCACTTTATCATATTGTAGAACTAATTCATTAAGAGAAGAAAACTAAGTTTGATTCAACAAGCAATAGATTAGATACTATTAAACATCGTAATTAAACTCATAATACTCATATTTGATGTTTGGAAGCAAACCAAAAGTTTTGGGTTGAGTTAGAAACGGTTATGCTGAATTTTTCGTAAAAGTCTCCCAAGACCCACTTGGAGTGTTTCTATCATAACTCAAAATCTACAAAACATTTTCAAGTGAAACCAAAGCTATTGGGAAGCTAACTCAATTATCTAAAACTTTCATGTTTACACCAAAGACCAATTCATAACGGAAAGGGGTGAAAAATAGTGAAATATGAAGGATCTGGTTCACAAAAATCGTGTCACGATTTTAGCAAACGTGGCACATTTTTCATGCCCAGAACCGCTGAACATTCTGCCATCAAAATCGTGGCACGGTTGCAAAATCGTGGCACGTTTTTGACAGTATCAGGTCCAGACTCAGCTTTTCAAAAATTGTGATTTTCACCATTTCGCGCGTAAAATTCAAACCGTTAACCCGTTTCCAATGCCATTTTCGCCTACGCGCTCCTGACACTTAACTCTATCATAATCTATACAAAATTCAAGTTTCAACCATCCCAAAATCATTTTCCAAAACCTCACATAATCGCTTATTTGCAAAAACGCTTAAACACCGACTTTCCACATGAAAATCCCGTTTTCTCCCAAACGATTTGACTAATACAACTATAACATGAAAACAGAAATTATACTAGTTCTACCTCATCCAACAACATCAAAAGACTCATTTAACAACTTCATATATCAAAAGTTCATTTTGGTCCTTCACATGACAACTTAACTCAAACTTCACAAATTCAAACCACAACTTCACAAAATGGAATACCCATAGTATGATTCAACAACAACAACATATCCAATTCAACAACAACCTTATTTAAACATGATTTCATCACAATCCACAACAACAACTCTAGTTCATAACAATTTGAACAAAAATCAACAAGGTATCATATAACCACAATTCAAGCATGTAAAATCAACAACAATAACATGTTTAGCATCAATTTCACATACCCAAAATTAACATCAAATAGGAGCACGGATTTCATCAATTAAGTTCAAATAATCACTTATTCCATAAGCACTTATGAGATGGAGAAGAAGAAGAAGAGATTAAACAATTGATTATGAATGAAGACTAGCCCCCTTACCTCTAACACCAAGAATCCTAGCTCAAGCTTCAATCTCCTCTTTAGCCTCAACCCTCTTCTCTTGCTCCTCTTCCTAGCCTCTAGTTCTCTACTCTTTGTGGTTTGTGTGAATGACAAAGTCTAACCCTAGTTTCTCAAAGTTATGAGTCAAATATTCACAAACTCTTAATGGGCTTAACCCATCCCAACTAATTGGCTCAAATCTAATTACACCACACCGCCAACTCTAACTCACTAACGGTAATTAACTAGAAACCTCGGTCCTAATTAATTATATCGACAACTTAACCTCTTACAATTAATAACGGTTCTAACTATAACGCTAAAAATAACTATTGTCATAAGGTTACTAAATTACCCTTCCTCATAAAAGACTAAAATAGCCTTAAGTCTAAATGACCAAAATACCCTCCTATTACGTAAACCCATGAAAATGCGCACAGACATAAATAAACACACATAAAACAATTAAAATCAAATAATCGCAAAAATTGGGCTGTTACACTTATCTTCTTCACAATGAATATTCAATCATTCACATAGATTTTTGAATTCTTATAGCTATGTCTATGGATCAACTTATATACTCATAATAATATTCACCAACTATCATCAAACCATGACATTAAAAAAAACACAAACTCTTGAAATAATCAAAATAGAAGATTCGAAACCACTGTGAATTACATCAGAAATTACTGAACATACATGTATCACATTCAAATAAATGACAAATTATTTTTAATTTAATCCATTGGGTCATGAATGTATGTCATTGGTGGTTTAGAAATCTATTTGAAAATCACTTCTCTGGGTTCCTGTTCCACATTTGCATTTTCGACATTATCCATACACACACTATCAATTAGACTATAACAATTAATATAGATTGTCATTTTAAAATATTCACTCATTGATAGTAAAGAGAAAAAAAAATGTTCACAGTATCAAAAGTAAACACGTACTCATAAAAAGCAGCCACATTGAATGGAAAATAAACACTTAAACATATAATTTTTGTACCTTTCACCAGCCACAAATGAATCATAAATCAAACCATATCATGTGGTCTTGTATCTTGAAAACCAATCCTAATTTGAGAAGATTTGCATATGGTCTTCAAGTACCTACAAAATAATTAATAGAACTTTCTAGGTACCCATTTTTCTTTTGGGTCCTTGTGGGTTAATACCTTTCTTTATCCAAATATACTCACCATAAGGAACACCAAAGTTTCTTATGTAGCAAGTATTTGGAGTATGCCCTTTTATGTTGCAATAAAAACATGTTAAATTAAGAACTTGATGTGAACCAAAATTATTTCCTTTAGAGAAATTATTCTTAACATTTGAATTATTTTTCTTAAAAGAATTGTTAGAATAATTTCTTCTTTTAAAATTAATTCTTTGATTCACATTCTTGGAAGAATTAACAACATGCATTTTCTTGGTTTCTATGTTGTTGGGATTTGTGCTTGCTTTAACAAAGACCGTTTTATTGGTGTTTGGTTTGTCAAATTTAGAAAAACCAAGCCCGATTTTGTTGTTTGAATATCTTTGTCGGCTTAGCACATCTTCCAAACTGTTGTGACCTTTTTCAAAATTTTTGATTGCTTGATTTAATTGAGCAATTGTTGTTTGATGTTCTTTACATTTATTACATGAAGAACCTTTAACCTTTTCTAATTCTTCTTGTGCATCAAAAACTTTTCTTTCTAGAGATACATTTTGTTTCTTTTGCTTTGCACAAGTTTTAGAAAGATTAATGAATTCTTCAAACAATTCATCAAATGCATTTTGTAATTCTTCATAAGAAGGTTTAAAATTTAATTCAGAATCACTTACCTCTTGTTCATCATCAAAGTGGTGTGACGCCATTAATGTTAAATTTGCATATTCGTCATCCTCTGATTCTGAAGATGAACTTATATCGTTGTCCTCCCAAGCAATATACGCCCTCCTTGGCTTGAAATCTTTCTTGCCTTTCTGACTACTCTTCTTTGCAAGGGTTGGACAGTCTGCCTTCACATGTCCCTCTTTTCCACATTCAAAGCATGTGAAACTTTGACTTGATGTAGAAACATTCTTCTTCTTGTGAAACTTTCTTTTATTTCCAAATTTAAAGTTTTTATCCTTTTGGAGGAATTTACCTAATTTCTTCACAAGAACATTGATGTTTTCATCATCATCGGTGCTATCATCTTGTTGGAGAACGCTAGATTCTGCCTTCAATGAAATATTCTTATGTTTCTTTACTCCTTCTTCATGTTCTTCTAGTCTTGCGTTCAATTTCATGCTCTTGTAATTTTCCAAAAAGTGCTGCCAACGACATGTTTGAAAGACTTTTCTTTTCAGATATGGCTGTTACTTTTGGTTGCCATTCCCTTGTTAGTGACCTGAGAATCTTCAAGTTTATTTAATTGTTGGACAAGGTTTTTCCAAGGGCAGCAAGATGATTGATAAGATGTGAAAATCTCTTCTACATGTCTAGAATCTTTTCTCCTGGTTGCATTCTAAACATCTCGTACTCTTGAGAGAGGGTATTCAATCTGGAACGTTTTACTTCTTCCGTTCCTTCATGTGTTGTTTCCAAAGTGTCCCAGATTTCTTTGGCCGTTGTGCAGTTAGAAATTCTGAAAAAACTCATCTATCCCAAGAGAGGATTGAAGAATGTTCTTTGCCTTTTTGTCAAATAACCTTTTTTTTCGGTCATCATCATCCCATGATGTTTGTGGTTTGATACCTATCACACCATTCACATTTGTAGTGGGAACATAAGGACCATTATGGACAACATCCTAAATTTCTTCACCTTTGGCTTCTAGATACGTTGTCATCCTAATTTTCCAGAAATCATAATGATCTCCGATGAAACATGGTGGTCGGTTTGAATTAGGACCTTCTGCTAGAAACGGTTTAGCGGAAGCCATTTTCTGGATCAAAGAAGCAAGTTATCTTTACTCTTGCTCTGATGCCAATTGTAAGTTCAGATTGTAACCTAAGAGGGGGGTGAATTAGGTTTCTAGGAATATTGGTTAATTTTTCTTAGTTTAGCGTTGTTGATAATTTTTCCGGTAAATAATGATGAAGGTATGAATGCGGAAAAATAAAAGAGTAAGGGAAGAAGAAATAACACAAGAGAGTTATAGTGGTTCCCCTCTAAACCTTAGGGTACTCCACTCCCTTCACACCCCGCGAAGGATTTCACTATGTAAAAAATCTTTGTTACAAAGCAACCTTAATCCCAAAGGCCCCCTAACAATATTTCTCTACACACCAAGATAGCACCCCCACTATCTTTTACAACAAGAATCTTCACCAAACCTATGATGAAATTCTCACAAAGAAACAAGATAGCACTCCACTATCTTTTACAACAATTCCCACCAACAAATGATGAGAAACTTTACAACAATGTAATTGAAGAATATCAAATGTCTATGGCTGTATAATCTTATCAACAATGTAATTGAAGAATATCAAATGTCTATGGCTGTATAAACTTTACAACAAATACCATATTAAAGTGGTTTCAATATTAAAAGAATGGTCTTGGTACCATATTGAAGGTGTAATTCTCGAACGGTTTTCTACAGTGCAGTAGTTAATCAAACAGTTGTAGCTGGGCTTGTTTTATCCTAGAAGTGGCGTGGTTGATAGTCTGTCTTGCATAATTTTGGGCAGTGCCACGAAACGTCTTAAAGAGAGCGACCTGGTCGTGACTCAACCTAGTAACAACTTCGGTAGATAATAGAATTTGGAAATTAAAATACAACAGTTTGGAAATCCAAAAACAATAATTTTAAGACGTTTCTTTATGTTATGTCTACCGAAGAAGTTACTTATTGAGGTTAAGTTGTCCATAAATACATTAAGGATAAATCAAGCTATAGAATTACATCTTTTGACTGAAATGATGAAGTGCTTGTTGTTTCAAACAACAACACTGAAATTAACCGTAGAACAATATTGATCTTATTTGTCATTAGAAGCCACGTTCGAACCATTTCATACTGCATGGCTTATTTAAGAGACGTTGGTGAAGAACTTTTAGGGAATTACTAAAAAGTATTGAAGGTGTAATTCTCGAACGGTTTTCTACAGTGCAGTAGTTAATCAAACAGTTGTAGCTGGGGTTGTTTTATCCTAGAGGCGGCGTGATTGATAGTCTGTCTTGCACAATTTTGGACAGTGCCACGAAACGTCTTAAAGAGAGCGACCTGGTCGTGGCTCAACCTAGTAACAACTTCGGTAGATAATATAATTTGGAAATTCAAATACAACAGTCTGGAAATCCAAAATCAACATTAACAAAATAACTAATAGCAGCTACATAATCCTGCAACAACACAGAAACTTGACACCACTAAGAGGTATCAAGGCGACTCAAAATGCTTTGAAGACAATCTCAAAGATTCTGAAAATATTTTTATTCTCAAATTTCACCCATCATAGATTCAAAGTTAAGCCAAGACTATATCAATTCTAAAGATCCTTTCTTGACTTATTTATTATTTCTTGTGAGTGAAATTTATTCATCCCCTGCTATAGTGTTCACTTTCCATCACATGTCTCATAATTTTGCAGCTATTCTGAAAGGAAAATTAGAAAGAAAAAAAAAAGTAGTAGCATAAATAAATGAATAATGTATTCTCATTGTTTGCCATTAATTCATTATGTTCTTTTGGACTTTTTTATCAAGTAGTATGGGGGTTATAATTCCATCTTTTTAAGATGAGTAAGTGGGAACTTCGGAGTTGGAACCCTGATCCTGCATATATAATACAATGTCTCTGTCAAATGAGTTAGTTATATTCATGGAGACAATGTTCTTTTAAGCTTTATGTACAATATTACTCATTTCTTCATAATAGCACTTGTTTTCGTCCATCTATTGTGCCACAGTGACATTGTAGTAAAGTGTACTCAAAACCCAGATTGACATATGGATCACATTGAATTAAGATTTGATTTGGTTTTTTCAAGAAAAATATAATTTAATTTGATCGGTTGTTACCTATTCATCATTTTAAATGCATTACAAGAATGCACGGTTGCAAACAATGGATCATAGATGTGGTTTGCACATGTTCAATGGCAACATAAGCAATATCATTGGTTATTATTGTGTGACTCATTAAACCTAATTGTTAAGATTGGTCTGATTCTAATTTCTTTTGCAAAGAGGTTTTCAGACAAGAGCCCCAATTCTAGCAAATAAAAACTTCATCCTTTCATCAACGTATTTTAATCAGATGATGATTTTGTTGAAGTTTTCGATTTTGCTTCATAGTTGTTCTTCTTTTCCATTGATGATGACCCCCAAGATTTCATTAGTTTTGAGGTGTCATTGAGAGGTTGTAAAATGGGGGGTGAATTGCCGGCAGAGTACCTCCCAAGAGTCTACTGAGTTAGGTTGCATACTTCTGTAGTGTCATGGTTCCTTCTTTGAGGGTCAAGGTGAATAACCTACATTTCACAAGGTTTTGCGCTCCTTGGTAGTCGAGGATGACTTCAATCTTCCCACTAGTTCATCTAGATAATTTTTTTTTCCGTCCTATGGATCCATTTGATATGGCTTTTGTAAGGATTTGAGAATAGGAAGATTTCGGATCCTGTTGGTGAATGGTCCTTTGGCAAATTATCTATTCTCTACAGACCTTGGAGATGTAGGTTAGATGTTGTTGTTCAGACGATGATGGGGAGAGCAACACCTTTTTGGTGTTTGATTCCTCCTCGGGATAACTCGAGTAGATCAAGTATCTTGGTGACAATGACACGCATAGCAGTGAACAAACTATAGGGGTTCTTCAGCCATCTTTGGGAGTACGAATGATTGTGTTTAGTGATCTTTCATGTTTGATGTTGGACCAGTGTCATCAATTCCTGGATAATGGGTTCGTCGTTGGTTGCAACAACTAAAATGTCACCATGAAGGTCGCCCTTGTGGACCATTGCTCTTGATATGTGATTCTAGTTTTTGCTTTGGCTAAATTACATTTTTGGTCCCTTAACTATTTAGGCAGTATCGCTTTGGTCCCTTAACTAAAATTCGATTTATTTTGGTCCCTTAACTTCTTTCTGTTACACATTTTGGTCCTTTTCGTTAGTTTTAATTCAAAAACGTTAGGTTTTCTTCATTTTCTTCTGGGATTTTTCTGGGATTTTTGTTGTTGAAGGTTGATGGAGATGATATGAAGATGAAAAAAAGGAGAAGAAGATGAAGAAAATCTAACATTTTTGAATTAAAACTAACGGAAAGGACCAAAATGTGTAACAGAAATAAGTTAGGGGACCAAAATAAATCGAATTTTATTTAGGGGACCAAAGCGATACTACCTAAATAGTTAAGGGACCAAAAATGCAATTTAGTCTTTTGGTTTTGTTTTGTCCACTATGGTAGATATGTTATTTTGGAATTCGTCGCGGTTAGCACGTCATATTGGCTCATGGTTGTGGTTTCAAGAGATGTTGTCATTGTTAGTTGGAACGTTGTTGCTCGTCGCTACCTTTCTTCTTGGAGCCATTTGATTAAGGGTGATCAAAAGGTTGGGTTTTTTCAAAGGAAAAGTACCTAACCCATATCTGGTGTGTCATTGGCCTGAGTGGGATAAAAAAATCAGCTCCAAGAAACGTTGAACAACGACTTGTCGTATATTGATGAAGTTACAAATATTTTTACACCCAAGTAAGGGAAGTGAGAGGTAAGTAGGGGTGATAAATTATGCACCTTTCCCACTGTCTCACGTGAGAATTTGTGTACCTTTGTCTTTGTCTCGAGAAGTATTTATAGGATGATTGAAGGATTGTTGAGGATGTGAGACATTAATAAACGAGATTGTAATGGTAGAAATTGAAGTAGATAAAATAGTCATAAGGAAGGGGTTTGAACTGTGACCCTTTAAAAATAAAACCTGTAACTTAAAAATGATTCTCAAGTTATATACTTGGAATGACTGAAGTGTTAGTGTAAAAACAGTTTAATTAATTTAATGTGTTTGTGTGTGTTGTGTTTACTGAAAGTAAAAAGTAAAGAGAAGAGAGAAAGAACACACATAAATTTATAGTGGTTCATCCAATGTGGGTTAGTCCACTTCTCATAATCTTGTAAGATTTTCCACTATGATGCTTGAGATAACCTCTTAAATCCTGCACCGTACAAACTTGTTCACCTGAAAAATTACAACACTGTATTCTCTAAGCCTCAGCAGACTTACACCTTTTTTGCTAAGGTACCTACTTAGACTTTGCTGCTCAAACTAACACTTTAGTACTCCTAAAGCTAGATGAGACTTTACAACTTGTTTGTGAGTTTGAATGATTGAAATAAGACAAGAGAAGAATGGAGGGAGAGATTTATCTTTAAAGAAGATAAGAGAAATATTGATACACATGTTTTAAGACTTCTTGAAATCTTTGTAAGATTAATGTTTTTGCTAAAGCTTCAATCACTCTTATGTTGTTTTCTGTATGCTTTCAAAAGGTGTGTGTAATGATGAGCCTTCTACTTCTATTTATAGTGTCTTGACCTTTTGCAGCCGTTGGAGTGTGACCAATAATCTTGTGCCACGTGTCCTGAGATCCACCAACTTTTACTTGAAATTCTGAACAAACTGAAATATTTCAGAATGTTGTTGTGTTCTTGAGAATACTTCAGAATGTTGTTGTGTCCATCATAATCTTCATCTGGATTCATGTGGATGAACGGTCAGATATGTTTCTGGGTTTTATCATATGAATATCTGGGTTGTACTATGAAGATTGTTCTTGTACGACTTCAGAATGTTTCAGGATCAGATCTTCTTTGAAATAAGTCTTGGAATATGTGCAGGATATGATAAAGTGAAACTGTCACTTCAAGTCCATGCTTTGAGGGATTTGGGTTAGCTTTGTACAGTACCAACTTTCTTAGGTGTTGAATTGTTGTTGAATAAGACTAGATCTTGCTTTTAGATTTGCTTTTCACTTTCCAACAACTGTACTCAGAAAAAGCATAGAGCAGTATCGAAAATCCATAACCAATTTGATGTCAGTTGCTTTCTTGAGAATGTTTGAGAGGTTTCTAGTGAAAGAGATGGTCTGCTTTGTTACAAAGAAAATTGCTTTCTCATCTAAAAATAAGCAGCATGAGAATTGAAATTTTGGACCAAGGAAAAGAGACAATACAAAATCTTCTATTCAATAAAAAAATTCTCCTTGTCCATGATGATCTAAGTTCTGATATCCAACTAGAGAATTTAGCTAGAAAGCAATGGTTTGGTCTTGGGAGCAGGGTAATAATAACAACTAGAGACAAGCATCTCCTAGTATCACTCGGTATGTGTGAAATTTATGATGCTCAAATCTTAAACATGAGTCCCTTCAACTTTTTTGTCAAAAAGCTTTCAGAAGTGGAAAACCTGAAGAAGGTTTCGTAGAGTTATCAAAGCGGGTGGTTCAATGTGCTGGAGGTATTCCCTTGGCACTCAAAGATGCTTTGAAAACGTTGCAGTACGATCTGATGATATTTACAAGAGACTAAGAATAAGTTATGATGGTTTACGGGATATGGAAAAGGCGATATTTCTAGATATTGCTTGTTTTTTCAAAGGGAGTCTCAAGGATCATGTTATCCATTGATTGGTATAGATGTTCTTATTGAAACATTGATAACTTATGATGGGTGGCATTTGGGGATTCATGATTTGATTCAAGAAATGGGTAGAAATATTGTTCTCCATGAATCTCTCAAAGGACATTGATCACGTATTGAGAAATGATAAGGTAAGATTCTTAACGAACATGTACTGAATTTATAACTTGCTCTCATTATCCTATTTTTAAAGGGAACTGAATACACTCAAGCTGTAGTTCTAAATATGTATTTGAAGCAAGTTGGAACCCTGATGCTTTTGCAAAGATGGGTAATCTTAGATTGCTCATGATATTAAATAAATTGCAACTTAATCATGGTCTCAGATATCTTCCCAGTGGATTAAAAGTTCTTGTTTGATATGTGTCATAGCAAAATAAAGCATGTACATATGTGTGCACACATATACTTAAGAATTTTGGTTTACACCCCTCGCACAACAGATCTATGGTAGATTCTATAACAATATTAGAATGTTGGCACAAGACCTTAATCGATACCAAAAGTCTAACATTGCTTAGAATTGTAAAGGAAGAGGTAGACTAAGATATATGTTGCCTCTAGTTCTCTGTTACATAGATAATTTATCTACATCAAACTCCAGAGTTCACTGGAATTCCAAATCTTGAAAAATTGGCCCTTGAAGGCTGCATAAACCTAGTTGAGGTTCACGCTTCTCTTGGACTTCTTAAAAAGATTTCAGATGTGACATTGGAGGATTGCAAAAATCTTAAAAGCCTTCCAGGAAAATTGGAAATGAATTCTTGGAAGCGTCTCATTCTAACAGGCTGCACAGCAGTTAGAAAGCTTCCCGATTTCGGGGAAAGTATGACAAATCTATCCACACCTGCTTTGGATGAGATTCCCATAGCTCAACTTGACAGGTCTTAAAAGTTTGCTTTTACGGGATTGTAAAAATATTGTTTCTCTTCCAAATATCTTTTCTAATTTGAAATCTCTCAAACGGCACAATCTATCTGCTTGCTTAAAATTTTCCAAGCTTCCTGATAATTTGCATGAAAACGAGGCTTTGGTGTGTCTTAATGTGAGTGACACTGCTATAAGAGAAATTCCTCCATTCATTGTTCATTTGAAAAATCTTATATGACTTTTATTTCATGGATGCAAAGGACTAGCACGGAACTCAAAGAGCTCACTCCTCCCTTTGGTTAAGATTTTCGGGTTTGGTACTCGTCCAATTCCCAAGAAATTAATCTTGCCTTCTTTTTCTGGTTTATCTTCATTGAAGAAACTAGACTTAAGCTATTGCAATCTCTATGATGAATCAATTCACGATGATCTTGGTTGTTTATCTTCACTGGTAACATTAGATATAAGTGGGAATAATTTTGTGAACCTTCGTGATGGCTGCATATCGAAACTTTTGAAGCTAGAAAGACTTGTGTTGAGTAGTTGCCATAACCTGCAGTCATTTCCTAAGTCATTTCCTCACGTATTGGTTTTGTATATTCCTGTTCCTTCATCCTGTTGGTCTTATGTTCAAGACAAGTTTCAATTAGTATTTTTCAGTTCTAAGTTAGTTATAAAGAACGGTGGGTGGCACATATTATGTAAGGAAGATGTACAACTCATGCGCACAAAACTGTCTGACTGCAACACTTCTTCTGCCAACCAATTTAGATGGATAAGCCGTCTCAAGGTTCCCCAATGTTACAACAGGTTCTGCAACGTGGAAGGGGCTACCACTATCCATGTTTTAAGAGGCTGTAGGCAAGCTTGTGCAACTTGGGTTCAAATGGTTCCTCCACAAATGTAGGATGAGTTTTTTTCAATTTCTCTTCAGGATTGGATGCATAGTTTCCTCTGTAAATCCCGGTTGCCAAATAACTGGGAAGACTATGATGGCGACTGCTTGAGGTTTTTTGTCACAATTTTTTTGCTCTGGAAGGATGTAAATAATTCCATCCACGAGGGAGATTCTCTAACAGATAGTGGGTTGTATGCTATGATCAAGTCTCTAGTACAAGACAGCTGGATTATACTATGAATTGGACTCAAGACAGTATAATATATGAGTGAAGAAATATTCATTTGAGTTTAGAATTTTCGGCTGGAGTTGAGAATTACTTGAAAAGGTTTGTATGCAATTCCGAACATTTTCTACAGAAATTTGTTTACATTTCTTGGTAACAAAGGCATTTACCACGTGTGATGCCATCTGATATCTGAATAATTTCATCCCAAAGTTGCACTAATCAAGCTAGTATTGTATATAAAATTAAATAATTCAATTTCGATATCAAACATTTCTAGGGCTAACACCAAAAACACTTTTTCTTATTAAGCAGTCTAGTGACTATAATTACAAGGTGAATAAGTGGGAAATCCGAAGTTACAACCCTGACCCTGCTGCATATATAATACAATGTCTCTGTCAACGAATCTTCATGGCGACAATGTTCTTTTCGACCATATGTACAATATCATTCATTTCTTCATGATAGCACTCGTTTTCTTTCATCTATTGTGTCACGATGCCATCAAATGTATGAGAACTTGTGCATAGGGATCACATTTAATTATGGGTGTTCGTGGGTGGGTTTGGGTTGGGTTTAGCCAAACCCAAAACCAAACCAAATAGGGTACTTCGGTTTTGGTGAGGTAAAATAACCACGAATCTTGCTCTTCACCCAGCACAAAACACTACCGCCCTGCAGGCAAGACCAAAATGTCCATGCGCTAGTTAACTAATGCAAGTGTAAAACTATGCGCTAGTTAACTAACGCTGCGTGACTTAAGCCACATATGTGTTAAACACTGCGCAAGTTAAATACATGCGTGAGTTAACTAGCGTACAGTCTGTGCAGATATCCAGAAGAGGCAGAAACCTCTCTTTTCCCTTTTTTTTTCTCCATTTCTTCTTTCATACATTCATTCATTCAATTACATGCATTTTTCATCATTCATTCAAGCAAGTCATAATTAAATTACGAAAAATAACGGAATAAAATAACGAAAAATGTCATAAAAGCGCCAAAATATCGTGTTTTGAGAAGTTGGAAAAATGAAGTTTTTTGTTGCTGTGTTGCTGATAAATGACTTAAGTAACGCTGCGTGACTTAACATGCGCAACTCTACTTAAGTTCCGCAACAACTGTAACGTGCGCAAGTTAAGTCACGCTGCGTGACTTAACTTGCGTAGGGGCATTTTCGTCAGTTCAACTGGACGCGAGCGAACTGTGCTGGGTGAAGAGCAGGAATCAATAACCACCCGTTATACTATTGGGCGGGTTTGGGCAAACCCATTAATTTTTGGGTTGGGTTGGATTGGGTAATGGGTTACCCAACTTATTTTTCTATTTTTTTAGAATTAAATGACAAGTCCTCCTAATTTTGTTTAAAATAGTACTCTACTTTTTAATTTTCTTAAAAAAAAAAAAACTTATTTTACTATAATTTTATGCATCACAGAATATCAAATAATAAACTTTATCATAAAATACTTGCAACAAACTAAAGTTGCATGACATAAAATTGCATTAGTATCAAAATAACCAAAAAGTGCAACATATTAATTTGTAACTCTAGTATGTTTTGATTTTCAATATATAGGGTACAATGTATATGTTTTAGAAATATAACTATCTTCTACCCTATAAAATAAAGATAAAATATTAACATTATTGAGTAAGTGGATTTTTTGCGTTTGGATTTGGTTTTACCCGAAACCCATTTATTTTTATGGGTTTTTCATTTTTAGAAACTATACTCATCCAATTAACCAACCCAACCCAACCCAACCCATTCTTTTAGATTTTTTGGATGGGTTTGACCGGATTTTATACATGCATATGTCTAAAGGACGTTGAAGTTAATTTGATATTTCATTTTCTTCTCTTTACAAGACTATAAATGAGACGTATCTTGAATCAACATTGTCCCATGCAATGTTTTTCCTTTTCTGTATGACCTTTATTCAAACTAGATTGTTGACTCGTGCGTCACACGAGTTTATTGATAAGGGATTTGATATACGAATAATAAAATGCAATATATAATTGGTAATAGTGAAAAAAAGAACATGTGATAATCCATAGTAGACAAAATAAAACATTTCATAAAATGTATAAAATTTGAAAATATTATAAAAGAAAATTCGGTAATCCTATCAATAATTCGGTAAAAGAATCATATATTTTGGTATGAGAGGAAGGTTGTAAGGTCCCCGTCCTTCCATTTGCAAAAATCAAAATATCAAAATATCAAAATATTAGGTTAAGTTGCTGCAGACCTAATAAAATTAATAAATAAGGATTAGGGTATTATGTTTGTATACGTATTAAATAAGTGTACAACAACTTGTCAAAAAAAAAAGTCTAGAGAAACAATAGATATATACAAACGATAGGAATGAAAAGCTCATCGGTGTGGTGAAATATTAGGGATTGCTGCATTTTAGAGGGAACTTGTTAGGTTAAATTGGTGCGCTGTATTTTAGATGAAATTTGTTAGCTTAAATTGTTGCTAACCTAATACAACATTTTAGAGAGAAATTATTAGGTTAAGTTGCTGCAGACTTGACAAAATTAATAAATAAGGATAAGAGAGCTTTGCATAACAATAGGAGATTTCCATAACAATTAACATTTTGATTAAATTAAATCTAGGGTTAATATAGTAAAATTAGACGATAGAATTAGGTTAAATCTAGGGTTAATATTGCGTTCGGGTTAACATTAAGAAATAAGAGATGGTTGCAATTATCCCTCGCATATGTAGTAACACAATCACATAAACCCAATTTGTCATTCATACCATGAAACAAACGCTTGCGACGATTCTTTGGCGAACATGGGTTGTGATTTTATTGATGGTTGAATGTTTATGAGTTGTATTAGGGATCAATTAATTTATTTGATAGTGAGTGACATTATTCGGGAACTAGTTTGGTTTTTAATAAATAATTCATGAATCGATTTGTAATTACTTTCATTTAAAAAAAGTTAAAAAAATCAAAATTTTCTATCAAATTTGTCCCTATACACTTTGAAGTTGACTTGGAACTGCACGTCAGTGTTTAACGTAACATGTTGGCACTATTAACGACGAGACTTGACAGAGAGATTAGGGGGGTGTATTGGATTAGGATTTTAAAGGACAATTTTTGCTTAAAAAAGTCTCGAGGATATTAAAAGACTTTGTATGATTTTAATGACTTTCATGATTTTAAAATACTACCAGAATTTACAATTTGGATTTCAATGGATTTACGTCATAAGATTTTAAAGGATTTGAAATTATTGTATGAATTTATAAGATTTCAAAAGATTTTATGAATTTTAAGCATTCATTGAAATGAAATGATTACAACACACTCTCTATCATAATATTCTTACATACTTTTTTTTTTGCTTCCTAGAGATGGAGAGATGGAGAGAGAGAAAAGGGAGAAAAGAGAGAGAGAGAGAGAGGAAGAGAGGAGAGAGAAAGGGAAGGGAGAGGGGGAAGAGAGGATAAAGAGAAGGGAGAGAGAGAGAGATAGAGAGAGAGGAGAAGAAAGAGAGATAGTAAAATTTTAAAAGAAAAACAATCTCAAGAAATCTCATGTTTTCCTGAAAGACTTTTTCATGTTAAAATTCCACTAGAAAATCTCACAAAATCCATCAAAGTCCAATTTATTAAACAATCCTTCGAAATTTGAGTGATTTTAAATACCACAAGACTTTTTTTAAATTGCAAAGAGTCTTGAATGAATACCTCAAGACTTTTCCATCATTAAAAAAGTCTTTTAAAATCCCTTAGAGTCCTAATCCAATACATTGATTGAACTTTGTAAAATTCAGGGACGTATTAACTATTTCAATTAATTTGAGGATGAAATTGAAGGACGGAAAAGCCTATCCACTCTTATTTATTTGACAATGGGAAAAAATTGCTAACTTAATTGCTAGAAATATTACATTATATATGTATAGATTGGGGTTCGAACCTAGACGTGACGAAAAAAAAAGGTTGTTAATTTTCTTTTCATAAAAGCTTATAAATCAACAAGGACAAAAGTTCAGTTAATAAGGAGTTATTCTGCGAGGACATAAGTTCAACTTCTAATATCAGCGTTAAGTTTTTTAAGTCTTAAAGTATGCCTCGTCGAATTCTTCGTGCTCCAAAAGGACATTGACTACACGTTATCGTTGTGACATAACTAATCGTGTAGGATGGTTTACACTTTACACCATCATTATGATTTGCTGGTTACATATGATGAAATTGTTCACCTCAATCTCTTATTGATACTAGACCAAACCATGGTTATTGGGATGAACAAACCTTGCTTATTATTGATGTTTTCATGTGTGAATTTATGGGTGTTGTGGTGGACTAGTGGCAAGGGGGAATAAATGATTTGACATTATTTGGTTTGGACAAAAAGAGAGAAAAAACATGAGTTTTTATTTTTCAATTATTTTAATTCAATCAATAATGAATCGATTTTTTATTTATCTTAGAAATAAAAAATTGCACGCATGTGTCTGACTCAACTAAATTTTTGTACTCATATACATTGACTTGATCCATATCAAAAGAATCAACATTTTTGCAAAAGGGTTATAGATAGAGTGAGATGTATTAAAATGATGTGAAGTGATAATGGAACTGAGTTTCCCCTTGAAGAATTGTGCAGCCCTCATGATATGCTATTTATACTTTAATCAATAGCCATTTCTTTGGTTATAGTCCTAAATATTTCCACTATTCTAGCAGGTATACCCAAAATCAATGTTGTATATGATGTTCTATGAAAACAAATATTTCCTGTTACTCAACATCAATGTTTGGACCATAATCATTGATATGAATCAAATAAGTGATATTACTTTCAAATTTCAATGCCATCCAACTAATAACAAAAATATATTAACCATGGTTACTTCAGTGTTGTTATTCTTGGAATACATATTCTTGCGCTTTATCCATTAAATCACTTGAAAATAAACCGAACTAGGCACTAGATGTGCCAAAATGGAATGTGAGAACATATACGAGCCTTTTATTTTGGCACATCTAGTGTTCAAGAGTTCGGTTTATCAAATATTGCATTAATTTTCAAGTATGTCGTATGTGATATCAGTCACAGTAGTTTCTATTATATGCACATTCAGTTATATAATGCCATTGTATCAGTTTAGAAACCTCTTCAATCACTACAGAATACAAAATTCAGTTCTATTTTATCCTATGAAACACCGACACAGACACCCAGACACAACATGGACTTCGATTCTGAACTACATTACTTATTTAGCAGCAGCCCCATGTACCAAATACTATTCAACACACACCAACAAACCTTAGCCCTATTCCTAATACTATCCAATCTGCACCCGTTCAAGACGCTCCTGCTGTCCAAACTAGACATTCTCATAGAACTCATAAACCTACATTCCACCTTCAAGACTATATTTGCAACTCTTCAACCAATACCATATGCACTTACCCCATTCAAAACTGCATATCATATGGCAATATCGCAACCAGTCATAAATCTTACATTGCATCCTTAGATGCAGTTCCTGAACCATCCAGTTACTCTGAAGCAAGTCGCTATCCCTGTTCGGTGGATGCTATGAATAAAGAGCTACAAGCCTTACAAGCTAACCACACTTGGACCATTATAGACAAACCTGTTGAAGTCTCACCCATTGGGTGCAAATGGGTGTATAAAGTCAAAAGAAAGGCTTATGGCACCCTTGAGAGGTACAGGGCACGCCTTGTTGCAAACATGCTTCGAGAGTTTCTTGATAATGTCAAGAAAGTTTAAAAAATATATAACTCAACAGGAAAGTTTAAATAAGTATAACCAAAACATTGTAATTCAATCAATGTCTCTTGTTGCATATGCATACAGTCGTTGAAAAATAAGGAAAACATGCACATATATTTCGATTGGTCTTTCTATCCATCTAGGTTTTACAATCACCAATTATACCCAACAACCATTCCTTGAGTTTATGTATCATCTGCAGATAGAAAGAAAGAAAAAATGTCATTACTAGAAATTGAACCGTGCAACTCAAGTTTAGATCAATAAGGTTCCATCATGCATACCCAACTAGAATTGCTAGCCCATCTTGTGACGGAGCTGGCAGGGTTTCTGAGGTGAGAACAGTGTGGAGAATCAAATTTCAAGTAATAGGTTGAGTTTTCATTAGCATCAGCAACCCATATTTGGTTTGTATAGTCCTTCTCCTTTTTTATAAGATTACAGAAACCAACCTGCATATAACAAAAACACGGGTTTTTATCTAATTTCTCAAGTAATGTGAAGTGGTGTTTTGCAAACTAGACAGCTTAAAACAATGGAATTGAATCCCAGTCCATAACCAATAAGCAGTAGTAACAAAAGGTATAGAACAATGTAATTACCGTAGATCCATCAAGGTTATGGTTGGTTGGTGGAAATGAATCATGATCAATCAATGGGGAGCAAAAGCAAATAGCAAGCAATGTGTCCGTAAAATTTGCTGACCATAAACCTTTCATGATCGATACATCAGTCACAAAAACCCATTGCTTCTTTTGCTGACCTGATGTATAAACTTTTCCGACATGCACAACAAATGCAACAATATCGAATTCGCTGTATAAGAATAATAAGGCTACGTCAGATATTTTCTTGATGTTTTTTTTTATTGCTAGCACAAATATATATATATATAAATAAGGAGTAGGGCGACAAAATACTTGGAAAGAGGGATGTCACTCAAACTTGACAATGGGATTGATTTCCGACAATTGAAAAATGACCTACAAAGGATAACAACAAGACGGGTTTAGAATTGACATAACCATAATAAAGCCTATTCTGATTGTCAAATACCTACTTAAACTGTTCCTTTGCATTAGAAGATAACGGCAACCACTTGGTAGCAGATCCTCTAGTCTGCAAGCAGAGGACATCCAAATCAGAGCCAGATGGTGCAAGTCCTGTAATTGCATATGCTTCTCCCTCTTTCAGCTCCTGACACTATCACATTGTAACGCAGTATAAAGAAATTATGAAATTGTGAGTAATCTTTTCATGTTCATGAGAAACATTTATGATAAGACACGTGAAGAAAGAAAATCAATTGTATAGCAACTATCATTTGGATTAAATTCTGCAACCATAGAAATGCTGAAACATTATTCTTTGCAATTGGCTGATCAGACTCACCTGTTTCTGTGTTGGGTTCCAGATTGTTACTATGCCTTCTTTAGGCTTATCTTGTCGATTTTTGTAAGTTAATCCAACGACCCGCAATTTCATAAATGGTGTCACATCTCGGTTTCCCAAGCCAGAATCTTTCAAAGCTTTCTCAATTGAACTTTCCATTTGTGATTGTCTAGTTGCCTGAAAATGGATGTGAACCATAGTTATATTTCATGCATATAAACTACTAATACAAGAATATAAAACCTCACATTTAATTTGGCCTTATATGCAGCAAACAGACGAAGTTGCTCTGGAGTCATATCAACCATTAAGAATTCAGGTTCTGCAGCTGTCTCCAACATCATATAAATCTTAGCCCCTTCACTATCGTCGTGATCATAAGTATGTGAACCCGTTCTTTCCTTCTGATACTCCGAAACAATGCTATCGACAACATCTGAGCGTCTATATACAAGTGATCAGTCATAGCACAAAAACAAAATTCATATTAATGGGATGTGAAAATAACGACACCTGCATTGTGAGAACATGATAATTTTTCTAGGCTTCTTATATGCTTATCAGTCACAGTAATATTTTAGAATTCTTTATTGTGTTTCGTCTTATTTCTTATGTACTTCGTTATGCACCGAACCATATCCAAATTTACAATGGTGCTTATTGATAGTAAGTCACTAGTTAACTACATGATCCAGTAACTACATAAAGTTCACCTGATATAGAAAAACTATGTCTCTTCTCACAACCCAAACTACTTTTAAAAGCAGAAATATAGAAATCAAATGGTAGTATTAAAACCCTCAAATATGGAGTTCACCTGAGATAGAAATCACACGGTAAAATAAAAACTCAAATGGTATTGTTAAAACCCTCAAATAGTTTCAGTTTTGTTATATCAAGGTTCAGATTTTGAGGTTTCAATTTTAGTTAGGTTTTGATTTTTATCTCGTTTATATAATCTGTTGAATTTTTCCAATGACATTGAAGAATTAGGAGTAATCTTCATCTACCCACAAGATCAAAACCAAACTTTTTTGTCTGATTGTTAATCATGTTTATTTGGTGAAATGACAATTACTTTGTTATTTGAGAGTAAACCTGAATCATATGTCCTATGAGAGTAAAAGTCAATAAGTTATATCCATTGTAACTATGAACAAACCTGTACATAAAACTTAATACTATCTTTCAATGTATAAAACAAAATCATAAGCACAAAAACACAAAATTTGTCCCAAAGAAGGATTAGCATAGCCACTTTTGTTTTTATTGAGTGGGATTTTTGAAATAACAAGATTTTATATAGGATTCTTTTCAAACCTCTTCTTCTTACCGAACAAACAAAGCAAATGAAGACAAAGACCAAACTGCATAGCTTTTGCTAATATTAAGACTTCTACATTGTTCAACTCCACACAACAAAATACAAAAATAAAAACTAAAATAATTGTCATTTCACCAAAAAAGACAATGATTAACGAGTAAACATTGTATGAGATGCAAAATAACAAGATAAATAAGAAGTTTGCTTTCGATGCCTTGCCTCTAGATACCAAGCATACCAAACCTTAACTGTGTTCAATATTTATATTGGAAAAGGAACATGAACTTTAAAATAAATCCCACAGATAATTATCAATCTAGAGAATCAAAGTACAAGGATATTGATGGCAATATGAGAAGTCACCTTTGATTGTGCAGCTCCATCATTTTATTCTCCATCCTCTCTGATATGACAATAGATCGCCCATTGCTTAACCTAATCAGAAAAATAGTTCTTACCTTTATAGATAGTATAATGAAAAAACAAATATATATCTACAAAAAAGATATTAAGTTACCTTTCTTTGTAAAAAATGGGATATATGCGGGTAATTCCTGCCAAAGTCTGAGGTATTAAACCGCCGTTGATTTTTATGCATTTGAAAGCCAAAGGCGGACCAGCAACTTTACCTATGATTAGCTCAAGAAGATAAGCTCAAGGAACAAGATGCTAATTTTCTCTAACTTAAAAGAATGACATCCACAAACTAAAAGATACTTACAAAATCCTAACCGATCTGCCCAATGAGCTCTATATGTTCCATTAATGTTAAGAAATAAACTAACCGCTGATGACACCTAAAATTATAACAAAATGCGAGGAAACCATCCAATAAGAATACATATACACATAAATACATGATCATAATCCTAAGCGAAAAAAACCTCAAGGGGTGAAACAGGCCCATTCCAGCCACATACTCGTGCTCCCCATATCTGCGCAAGAAATATGAAAACAAAATTTAGTATTAACTTTATTATAGTCGTATAAAGTTAGATAAACAATAACTACAGGTCAGCACATTACCCGAAGCTTTTGTCCTACAAACAATCTTCCAACAGCCAGTTGATTTGACAATGGATCATCTAAAATGGCATTTATCGAATACCTGCAAAAGAAAACCACTTTGTGTTCCAGGGAACCTCTTATATTTTCAATCCATAGATTCACACGGCATGCAAGTCGAAATTCTTACCATCCATCAGTTAGTTCAACTTTTACCGCCCCCCTGCTCTGATTCTCGGTTTGTGCCTCGGAGTGAATTTTATATATGCAAAGGATCATCATTGAAGAAGGCAATCCATCCCCTTCAAGAATTTTTTTGATAGTAGACCGGTGGCCGTGATTCACTTCTCTTTCATATCTATGCACCAAATGTCATCGTTAGTTCTCTAGACCTCAAATATGTTGACTAAAAGCAGTTACTTACCTGTACTTCAGTTCCTCAAGCACATTTGATACCGTGAGAAATTTCCCAGCACACCTAGCTGGATAGCATCTCTCATAGCATGCCAATTTCCATACAATCCACTTGTAATGATTCAATACCCACCTAGACAGATGTGCAATGGAAGTGTAAAACTCCGCCAATTAAGACTAGGCAAAAGAACATCGTTTAAATAAAATGCAATGAGTAAAACATAAAAGTTAATACACCATAGTGCCCCTCAAGTACCGTACTCCCCAAAATTGTTACATTTGACAATAGAGGAGCTCCTATCATTCACATATCAATTGAATATGTCAAATTGCTATTACCGGAAGAAACTTACTCTTTTGCTATCATCCACATTTTCTGCCATTTTTTAGTTAATTGGTCAACAAAAATGTCATAACTCCCTCTCCAAAATAAGCAAATAAAACCTTAAAATCTAGTGTTTGGTGGGAAATCCTAAAAATTGTGAAAACATGTAACAAACACTCGATTTTGAAATGTTGAGATGAAACTTTAATTTAGACAAAATAGGGAGACAAGTACATTTAAGTCTAATGTTTTTAACAAATTAATTGTATTGTTTAATAATACAAGAGACTAGTCTTATGCGGAATATATGCTAAAGATTAGCCAAAATGGAGTTCGGATACACAGCTACTGATTGTTACAGAAATACAATCCGCTCAAAAAATACTTCAAAATATCAAATTCTAGAAGGCCAAATTATATTTGACTTATTTACATAAGCTCTTATAAATTATCAATATGTATAGAAGAAACTTACACTTTTGAAGCAAAATGCATGGAAACTCCGTGCTGTGCCAATAGATCGATGAAAGCTTATCCTCCCATGCCATTATAATCAAAGCTCCCTGCGTTTCCTAACGTCACCTGTCTGACTTGCTTGGGAATATGCTGCAACAAATTTCAATTTGGTGTACAAATTATACTCGGTACTTCTCAATAACAAATGAGGTCCTGCGAGAAGATGGTAAACAACATTGATCATATATTGATTGCACTGACCAGATTTTGCTTTAATGGAGAAAGTGCAAAAAAATCATCGATGTACATCCTTGGATGACGAGATGGATATCGGGTGGAAACCTTTCTTTTGCATCCAGAAGCACCAGATGATAACCGAGACAAATCTGAAGATCATACATATCGAAATGAGTATAATAGGTCCAGCAACAAATAAAAGTGAAAGGAATGTACTAAAAACTCTTAACAGATGCATACCATTATGAAAATTTTGAACATGTTGGTCACCGGAGGCAGAAACAGTAGAAACGCGAGGCTTTTTGAAGGGAGAAACAGTTGCATTTAATCCTAATCTCCTTTTTCCAATCACAGGCTGTTTATTATATGTAGGAACACTCTTGCTGGTATTGGAAATATCAACCAATGCCTTACCCAATGGTTTTCCACGTGAATCCATTCTTGAAGAAAAGCCATTCAATGAAGAACTTTTTATTGTTGAGCCAACCACTTCATTCCTATTATACAAAGGCTTATGCTGTCCAGGAGTGTTGCTACTTTGACAGCCATAATCACTTTCATTTGCAACATCATCAAATTTCATGATTAAATTATTCCCATTGCCTTCATGGTGAACCACCTTATTTGAAAATCTTATTTGTCTAGAAGGCTGCAAAGGGTATGTAAAACTTTTTGTCATTTGATTGTGATTGCTCTCCGGTGTCATTTGATGGACCAAAGGAGTATGAGTATTATTACTACTCTCACTTCTTTCAACAAAGGTAGTGATTGTGCTGGTTGTTCTTATATCCGGAGACGAGAAAAGTGAATCCCCTCCATCAAAGAAATCTCCCAAATCAGGGTCACCGAGAAGGCTCCTAGCGCGTTTCAGCGCTTCACTGGAAATGGATAATGACCTTCCTCCTGCAGTTTGGAATTTAATTGTCTCTTTCTTAACACCGCCACTATCTGGTTGCATAATTTTATTCTCATAACCATTCTTCAATCTACCAACTAAAGGGCTTTGAAATGACGCAACACTCGCCCTTTTACAATTATCCATAAACTGATGAGGGGATTCGTCATCAAAAGCATTAAAACTTTTAGCATTATGAGGGGTTTGAATATTACTAACAACAGTTTGAAACTTAATTGGAGCTTGCTTAACACCACTACCACTATCTATTTGCACAATTTTATTCTCGAAACCATTCTTCAATTTGCTAACTACAAAAGGTGATTCTTCATCAAAACCATCAAATCTCTTGGCATTCTTAGGGGTTTTGTTATTACTACCAATGATGTCTTCTTGCAATCCGAATCCAAGTAACGTCTTTGCTCTAACAAGACCATTGGAGGATATGGTAACTTTTCTTCCTGAGCCTGTCTTGAAAAGAGAATCCGAGAAGCCAAAACTATCATTTGACGCATTTTCTTCATCTGCAAAAAAATAAAAAATACATTAACTCAAACAAAGACACTTCTCAAAATTCATCTCGCGTGACTTTGTGAGAAACCGGAAAATATATAATAAATCAATTTTTTTTCATCAGAAGCGTCCCTGAGATTTTGGATGCCCACTCTAAGGTTCCAAGCCAACACCATCAAGCCACCCCAAGTGGGTTAACTTAGTGCCCGTTTATTTTTATAATCAATATACACTATCAAATGAAGTTTGCCTTCAACATAGAAAATGTGTAAAAAGTAATTTATAAAGTGAAATAAAAGCTTGTGAAAGAAAATTTAAACCATTGAAAAGTTCAAACCAAACTACTAGAGCCCGTATGGATTAAGCTTCTTTTGAGCTTATGCAAATGAAAAAGTTTTTATGTATTATTCATAAATTTGTAAATGTAATTTATGAAACAGTGATTTATAAAGAAACAATTTTTGTTAGTCAAAACTTGTAAATTAACAAAAAAGCTTATTTATTTGCATAAGATGTTTTACATAAGCTCAAAAAATAAGCCTAATCCAAACGGACCCTTATTTATACACGTATTTATCAAACATGACCTGTGAGGCACATACACTCGGCTTATACATGTCCCTGTATCGGACATGTGTCGTGTCCGACACCAACACGACACCGACACATATAATTACGATGAATTGTGATTTTCTTAAATTATTAGCGGTGTCGGCATGTCACTGTCTGTATCCGTATACGAGCCTCATGGACCAGGACATATATTATCCAACACTAGCAGCAACATCCACTCATTAATCATTACCATGTTCATAATCGAAATAAAAATCATTATAAAATAACAGATTTGGGGCCATTACGGTAACACACAAATTATCATTTCATACTAATCAATTAACAGAGGCCTAATGAGGAACTTATTAAAGATGCTAATGGATTTGGGTTCGTCTGTTTACCAGAAGAACTTTGAGGATCATTTTCTTGAGGTTTCTGAATTTTTTTTATAGTTGTGTGTGAGTCTGAGAAATTCAATGAATCTTGTGATTGTGAGGATTATCTGAAAAAAGTTGAGAGTTGTTTAGGGAGAGAGTATCTCACTACTTGGATTCTAGCAGTGAGTCAAAGATAACCAGGTCTAGTGGAGAAAATGATGATTGAAAATCATAGGCACGCTCTTATTCATATGAATAAATCAGTCCTAGTTGATATGCTCATGGATGACAAGTATGAGGACTTAAGAAGAATGTATAATGCGTTGTGATAGAAGTCTCCGCAACATCTTAGCTCAAAATCCGATTTCGAGGTCACCGTTTCTCAAGCTTTTGGCGCGCGAGAAATTAACATTTAGTCCGTCCTTCGTCGACAAAACTGCTGTTTTTCAAGTATTAGTCGGAATTCTGCCAAAACTTTCATATCCCCTCCATGCATTTTTATAGAGGTGTCCGGAAAAAGAAACAGACCCAAAATTCGATTCCTAGGTCGAGTTTTTGCTCCAAAGTTTCACGGCGGAGGTCGTTATGATGTCCTTAACATGCCCAAATATTTGGGGAACAAAATTTGACCTGTGGGTGGACGCGCACTTGGGGGTGGAATTGCGGTTTTGCGTGTGTCGGTCGAAAATCTTAATAAATTGAGGCGTTTTCGGAATGCTACCAAACTTTGCAGATCCTCTACATGTATTTTTATAGAGATGCCTGGAAAAAACCAGCTCAAAATTCGATTTCTAGGTCGATGTTTTGATGTCATGCTTTCAAGACTTTTTGGCGCGTCGAATATCCGTAATTAAAGAATCCCGCGTGCAAAATCGCCGAAATTTCGCGGAGGAGGTCCATATGATGTCCTTAACATGCCCGAATTTTTGGGGATCAAAATTAGGCCCGTGGATGGACGCGCACTTGGGGGTGGAATTGCGGTTTTGCGTGTGTCGGTCGAAAATCTAAATAAATTGAGGCGTTGTCGGAATGCTACCAAACTTTGCAGATCCTCTACGTGTATTTTAATGGAGATGCCTGGAAAAAACCAGCTCAAAATTCGATTTCTAGGTCGATGTTTGAATGTCATGCTTTCAAGACTTTTTGGCGCGTCAAATATCCGTAATTAAAAAATCCCGCGTGCAAAATTGCCGAAATTTCGCGGCGGAGGTCCATATGATGTCATAAACATGCCTGAATTTTTGGGGATCAAAATTAGGCCCGTGGATGGACGCGCATTTGGAAAAGAGATTGCGATTTTGCGCGTGTCGGTCGAAAAATCAAAGTAAATCGAAAAATTGTCGGCATTCTACGAAACTTTGTAGATCCTCTAGATGTATTTTTATTGAGTTGTCTGCAAAAAACCAGCTCAAAATTCGACTTCTAGGTCCATGTTTTGATGTTTCGGTTTCTCGATATTTTGGAGCGTAATAAATTCGTATTTAATCCGTCCCTTGTCGGAAAATTCTCGTTTTTTGGGGAAGATGTTGTTTTTATGTGCCCGACATGCCTGCAAAAAATCGTGAAAAAATTCAACCTCTAGGTAACTTTTCCGGGACTTTATGACTGCAGGGAAAATTCACCCTTTTTTCTACAAAACTGGAAATGGCACATCAAGCATATATAGGTTGAGCTGCTTGACGGGTAATGACTGGGCATGGCTGGGGGGGCTAGCGCGGCTGCGGGGTTTACTGCACGCCCCCAGGCCAAATCACGTCGGGATGGGATTCGTAGGCAAAAATCTCTCGCGCGCTCATGTTTTCGGAACTTTATGCCCGCAGGGAAAATTGACCCATTTTTCTACAAAACGGGAAATGGCACATCAAGCATATATAGGGGGAGCTGCCTAATGGCTGGCAGGCACGCCCCTAGTCAAAATCACGTCGGGAGAGGATTCGTAGGCAAAAATCTCTCGCGCGCCTGTATTATTAAGGTCATACCGGTTTGAAATTTTTGTTCACGACTAGGACTCGGCAGGCCAAATCACGTCGGGAGGGACGCAGCCTGTCCGTGCTCAGGCCAAACCACGTCGGGAGGGGTCCCGTAGGCCAAAATCCCTCGCGGGGTCATACCGGTTTGAAATTTTTTTCCCAACTGGGACTCGACCTTCCCCTGCCCATGCCAAGCCACGCCAAGGCGGCATCCGTGATGTTTTGCAATTCGGGAGGCAAACCTGGGTTGTTTTTTCCGGCTATTGACGCGTCAAATATCCGTAATTAAAGAATCCCGTGTGCAAAATCGCCGAAATTTCGCGGCGGAGGTCCATATGATGTCCTAAACATTCCTGAATTTTTGGGGATCAAAATTAGGCCCGTGGATGGACGCGCATTTGGAAAAGAGATTGCGATTTTGCGCGTGTCGGTCGAAAAATCAAAATAAATAGAAAAATTGTCGGCATTCTTCGAAACTTTGCAGATCCTTTAGATGTATTTTTATTGAGGTGTCTGCAAAAAACCAGCTCAAAATTCGATTTCTAGGTCCATATTTTGATGTTTCGGTTTCTCGATATTTTGGCGCGTAAAAAATTCGTATTTAATCCGTCCCTTGTCGGAAAATTCTCGTTTTTTGCGGGAGATGTTTTTTTTATGTGCCCGACATGCCTGCAAAAAATCGTGAAAAAATTCAACTTCTAGGTCACTTTTCCGGGACTTTATGCCTGCAGGGAAATTTGATCCTTTTTTCTACAAAACTAGAAATGGCACATCAAGCATATATAAGGGGAGCACCTTGACTGGGTGTGGCTGGGCGTGGCTGGGGACTGTCTGGGGCGCGCCCAGGCACCCCTAGCCATCCCCCAGCAAGCTGCTCCGCCCAAATTTGCCCCATGTTCATCAATTTGAGCTGCTTTCATCATTTTTTTTGATAAATTTGGATCATTTGGATGAATTTGGTGGGAAAGAGGGGGAAAGCTTGTTGTTCTTGACTTGGGCAGGCACAGGCCAAACATGCAGTTCAACATTTGTTCATGCCTCGTCTTGGCCAAACACTGCCTTTGTCATGCAAGAGTAGGATTGCTGCAACTTTTCCACGTCCCGTCGGAGCCATGGCCCCCAGCGTGGGAAAGAGGGGGTCGTCTTGCCGTTCGTGACTTGGGCAGGCACAGGCCAAACATGCAGTTCAACGTTTGTTCATGCCTCGTCTTGGCCAAACACTGTCTTGGTCATGGTAAAGCAAAATTTCTCCCTCTTTCTCACGCCCAGGTATGGTGGGGTGGCTAGCGAAACTAGTCAAAAAGCCGTGCTGTCCCTTCTCGGAAAAACTCGTGCCCTTGTAACGCTGCGGGGCGACGAGCATTTGCTTAATTGCAGTGCAGGTCAATAAACATAGCTGTGTTGGTCCCTTCTCGGAAAAACTCGTGCCCTTGTAACGCTGCGGGTCGACTAGCATTTGCACACAAAATTCTTTCGTGGCATTGAATTTGGGTTGATTTACGTCCTCGAAATCTTTGTTGTGTTTGAGTCGAGTTGCGGTGCAGGTCAATAAACATAGCCGTGTTGGTCCCTTCTCGGAAAAACTCGTGCCCTTGTAACGCTGCGGGGCGACTAGCATTTGCTTAATTGCAGTGCAGGTCAATAAACATAGCCGTGTTGGTCCCTTCTTGGAAAAACTCGTGCCCTTGTAACGCTGCGGGGCGACTAGCATTTGCATACAAAACTCTTTCGTGGCATTGAATTTGGGTTGATTTACGTCCTCGAAATCTTTGTTGTGTTTGAGTCGAGTTGCGGTGCAGATCAATAAACAAAGCCGTGTTAGTCCCTTCTCGGAAAAACTCGTGCCCTTGTAACGCTGCGGGGTGATAAGTGCCGTGAAGTAGTTAAAATCATCTTTGAATTAAGGCATTTTTATTACTTATCTTACAAGTAATCTAAGGAAAAGCCGAGAGATAAATGATAATTGTCCTATTACGCTTTATTTCTCTTACTCTATCCCTTTTGTGCAGGAATTGAGCTCAAGACACCAAGCAAGGAAGGAAAAGAACCAAGAAAAAAGAGGCAAAGATCATGGCAACTCGCCATCAACTCGCAACGGCGAGCAAGGAAAGGCGAGCAGCTCGCCACCAACTCGCAACGGCGAAACCAAGGCGAGCACATGGCAGAGAGTTTTTCTCCCTTCGCCTTCAACTCGCCATGGCGAACTAGAGGCGAGCAGAGCTCGCAATGGCGCATGATTTTACTCGCGAGGCGAGTTAGGGCGGCCAAAACTCGTCAGAGGTGACGTGACAAAAACCCATAGGCGAAGAAAGCGCAACTCGCCATGGCGAGTGATTCTGCTCGCGAGGCGAGTACATGCAGATCAGAAACTCTATAAAAGCCTCCTCTTTCATTTTTTAAAGGGAGGAGTTAGAATTTTAGAGAGAGAACAGGGCGAAAATCTTGGGTTTTCATAGAGCAAGAGTGATTGAGTGAGAATTCATCAAGATCCTTGGAGAAATCAAAGTCTTGGCATGGATTCACAACTTTTCTTCCACTTTTGTAAAGCTCACATGACAATGATGAGCTAATTCTTCTTAGTTGGGATTAGAGGTACTTGATTGAGCCTAAAATGTAATCCTTTGATCTTGTATAACATGATTATAGCAATTTACTTGATATTGAAGTTATTCTTGCAATCGAATTCCTATCTTTGATTTAATTGTTATTGAAAAGTACCTTTGAATCTAGGTCTAGAATATTCATCTATCAATACAACAATTCTAGACATAGGATTGATGTTTTGATAATCACACAAAGTATCGGAATGTAAAACTTTTGGATCGTTGAATAGATTGAGAAATCGTCGATTAAACGATACGATCGACAATTAGATTGTTCAATAGTTTGGGAAATCAATTATTGAAGAATACAATTGGTTTCAAGATATTATTTGGACACGAATAATCTTGTTGAGCGATACGTGATAATATCGGTAAAACGCTAGAGTCATTATACGTGATTATTAGGTTATGTTTGACGCTTAATCAGGGAACCCTAATTCCAATGTTTCTTCGCCTTGTTACTCTCAACATTTACTTTTACGCTTTAGTTTATGTAGTTAAACAAACAAACAATCAATCTTTTAACTTAGAATGATATTTCGTGTCGAACAGTCCATGATATCGCACTAGTCCCTGAGGAGACGATTTATAAATACTTATCTTGTTTGATGCAAAAACACTACATCAAAATGGCGCCGCTGCCGGGGATTGGCGTTTAGATATCATAGATAGTACGACTAGTTTATCGTTTTAAGACAATTTTGCACTTATTCATTTTTGTGAATAGATTCTTTCATTAACCTTTTTGTTACTAATCTCGTTTGGATAGATCTTTGAACTTTTGTATGCGAGGTACAGTTCCTCCACGAGACCTAGAATACGATCCTGAGATTGAAAGAACGGCTCGCAGAAACAATAGCAAAACAAGAAGGGAGAAGATACTAGCCAAGCAAGTACAGCAAGAAGGAACTTCAACTTTCACTCCTTCTCTACCTACAATCATAGAAGAACCAATGGCTCAACCCGAAGCTAATCAAACTGTGATGCCGTGTTGGACTAGTCCAAGAAGGCTAGCACACCTTGGAAAGGAAAAGGAAAAGCAAGTGGAACTAAAGTCCGGCACCATACAACTTGTTTCTAATCATCCTTTTGCCGGGTTAGACCATGAAGGCCCGTATCAACATCTCTCAGTGTTCTATGCTTTAGCAAATAGTCTCAGGGTTCTTGAGGTTGTTTCAGCATTCACTCATCGGCAAAGCTCGGGAGTGGTATCTCGATCAACCACCGGATATTCTTAAAGATTGGAATGCATTGGAGAAAGCGTTTCAAGAGAGATTCTTCCCGGATCATAGACACATGGACACCAAAACCGCAATAGCCATGTTCGCACAAGGAGCTGACGAATCATTATGTGAAGCATGGGAGCGCTTCAAATCATTACTAAGAAAGTGTCCTAAGCATGGATTTGACGATACAACTCAGATCCATATGTTCCGAGGAGGATTGCAACCGGAGCCAAAACTCATTCTTGATGCGGCTGCGCATGGTTCATTGATGGCTCTGAGTCCTAGAGAAGCCGTCGATATCATTAACAAGATGTCACTCAATGATAGAGCAGCTAAACATAATCGAAGTGGGGCACTCCGGAAGCCCGGAATTCTTGAGTTGGGGTCAAGCGATGCAAATCTGGCACAAAACAAAATTTTGACTCAACAACTCGAAGATATGAAGAACCAAATGAAAGAGATGCCGAAACTCATCAAAGAACAATTGCAAAGAGAACAACGGCATCAACAAGTTCACTTTTGTGAGATGTGCTCCGGTGACCATCAGACAGGGTATTGTCCACCGCTTGAAGAAGAAGTTAACTATGTGGGAAATCAACAAAGACCGGGACAATTCCAAGGTCAATATTCGGGGAATTCAAATCAACAACGATACCCAAATAACAACAATTTTCAAAAGGGAAATAACTTCGGGCAACCATGGAGGTCTACTGCCGGACCTTCAAATCAACAGCCATTCAACAATATCCACCACAACAAGATAGAACACAAAAGCTTGAAGACACCCTCAACCAATTCATGCAACTTACAATGGCCAATCAACAAAACAACACCGCGTCTATAAAGAATCTTGAGACGCAAATGGGACAACAAGCTCAACACTTAAGCCAAATCTCACAAATATTGGCAAATCAACAAGGAGGGACCTTCACAGCTAATACGCAAAACAATCCCAACAATGGCAACAATGGAAAGAACGAGCAATGCAAAGCCATTTCTACCAGAAGTGGCAAGGTAATTGGACAAGGGATTGGTGATAACTTGAAGGTGGAGAGGCAAGTTGTTGATAATGAAAAGGAGGTAGATGGAGAAGAGAATGAGAAGGAGGTGGTAGATGTACATAGTAGCGATGAGGATGTAAATAATAGAAGTTTAGTTGAAAATAAAAAAGAAAAAAATCAAAAAAAGGAAGAATTAGTTGAAAAGGATGTGGGGAAGAACAAGAAGAAAGAAGTCAAGAAGGATGTGCCGGCTCACAAGTTTCCATATCCAAAAGCTCAATCAAAGAAAGACGTGGAAAAGCATTTCAAGAGATTCCTTGATATTTTCAAAAGATTAGAGATCAACATCCCTTTTGCCGAGGCTCTTGAACAAATGCCGACCTACGCCAAGTTTATGAAAGAAATTCTATCCAAGAAGCGTCGATATAGTGATGAAGAAACCATTCAATTGGACGCAAATTGTAGTGCAATCATCCAGAGACGTTTGCCGAAAAAAGAGAAAGATCCCGGAAGAGTCACATTGCCCGTGGCTATTGGAGGCGTCAATGTCGGTAAAGCTTTAATTGATTTAGGCTCAAGTATCAATCTTATTCCATACTCAGTTGTCACGAGGGTTGGTGGCCTAGATCTTAAAGTTAAAAAAAATGACCCTCCAGCTGGCCGATAAATCCATAACCCGACCAATGGGAATAGCTGAGGACGTCTTAGTTAAAGTGGATAAATTTGTGTTCCCCGTTGACTTTGTGGTCATGGATATCGAAGAGGACGATGATGTGCCACTAATTCTTGGTAGAACATTCATGCTGGCTGCACGCATGATGATAGATTATGATGATGGATTGATGAAGGTGCGGCTCGATAATGAAGAGATCAACTTCAATCTCCATGATGCAATGAAACATTCCAAAGACAAAGGAGCTTGTTTCAGGGTGGATGCAATGGATGAGGTGATCATGGATACGAGAAAGCAATTGCATAAACCTACAACTCTTGAAAGAGTGCTCACTGATGCACTCAATGTTCTTAGTGTAGAAGAGGAGAAGGAGATTGAAGAATGCTTGAAAGAACTTGAAACTTTGAAGGAGATTCCTCCAAATAAAGCAAAAATGGAGGAATTGAAAGACAAAGACAAGGTGGAAGAACCAAAGATTGAAATGAAAGTCTTGCCATCACATCTCAAATATGTGTTTCTTGAAGACGATGGCACAAAACCAGTGATCATTAGCAGCTCTTTGTCAAAGAATGAAGAAAAGAAATTGGTTGAAGTGCTCAAGCGTAACAAGGAGGCAATAGGCTGGAAATTGTCTGACCTTAAAGGTATTAGCCCTTCATATTGTATGCATAAGATCAATATGGAGGACAACTTCAAACCGGTGGCTCAACCTCAACGCCGATTAAACCCTACAATGAAAGAAGTAGTTCGCAAGGAAGTGGTTAAGTTACTTGAGGCCGGCATGATCTATCCTATCTCGGATAGTTCTTGGGTAAGCCCGGTACAAGTAGTGCCGAAGAAAGGTGGTATGACAGTGGTCAAGAATGAAAAAAATGAGCTCATACCAACAAGAACCGTCACAGGATGGCAGATGTGTATTGATTATCGGAGACTTAACCAAGCCACAAGGAAAGACCATTTTCCATTACCTTTCATGGATCAAATGCTTGAACGGTTGTCCGGGCAAGCATATTATTGTTTCCTTGACGGCTATTCGGGCTACAATCAAATTACAGTCAACCCAGAGGATCATGAGAAGACGGCGTTCACTTGTCCCTTTGGAATCTTTGCATATAGAAGGATGCCGTTCGGCCTATGCAATGCGCCCGCAACATTTCAAAGGTGTATGCAAGCTATATTCACTGATTTGATTGAGAAGAGCATTGAGGTATTCATGGATGATTTCTCTGTTTTCGGATCATCCTATGATGTATGCTTGAATAATTTAGACACCGTACTGAAACGGTGTAAAGAAACCAATTTTGTACTTAACTGGGAGAAATGCCATTTTATGGTGACGGAGGGCATAGTACTTGGTCACAAGATCTCATCAAGAGGCATAGAAGTTGACAAGGCAAAGATTGATGTGATAGGGAAGCTACCACCACCAGTCAATGTCAAAGGCGTTCGTAGTTTTCTCGGCCATGCCGGTTTCTACCGAAGATTCATCAAGGACTTCTCAAAGATAGCAAGGCCTTTGAGCAACTTGCTCAACAAAGATAAGTCTTTTGTTTTTGATAATGACTGCCTAACTGCCTTTGAAACTTTAAAAGAGCGGTTGACCTCCGCACCAATAATCACAGCTCCTAATTGGAACTTAAACTTTGAATTAATGTGCGATGCTAGTGATTATGCTGTTGGTGCGGTATTAGGTCAACGCAAGAACAAAATCTTCCATGCTATACACTATGCAAGTAAAGTTTTAAATGAAGCACAAATTAATTATGCTACCACAGAAAAGGAATTACTTGCAATAGTGTATGCATTGGAAAAGTTTCATTCATACCTTGTAGGTTCCAAGATTGTGGTGTACACTGACCATGCAGCCATCAAGTATCTTCTCAATAAGTCCGACTCAAAACCAAGGCTCATCCGGTGGATGTTGCTACTTCAAGAGTTTGACTTAGAGATAAAGGACAAGAAAGGCACGGAGAATCTTGTAGCTGACCATCTATCAAGGCTAATGAACAAAGAAGTGACAAAGAATGAAGCGGAAGTTTGTGAGGAATTTCCCGACGAGAAGTTGTTTGCAATCAATGAAAGGCCATGGTTTGCCGATATGGCGAACTACAAAGCAACCGAGTTCATTCCCGAAGACTTTACTTGGCAACAACGCAAGAAATTCCTCCACGAAGCCAATCATTATGTATGGGATGAGCCATACCTGTTTAAGATTGGAGCCGATAACCTCTTGCGTAGGTGTGTTGATAATGAAGAGGCGAGGAAAATATTGTGGCAATGCCACAATTCCCCTTATGGAGGTCACTTCAACGGGGAGAGAACCGCTGCAAAAGTACTTCAATCCGGTTTTTATTGGCCGACTCTTTTCAAAGACGCCTACGCTCATTGCAAGTTTTGTGATGAATGCCAAAGAACCGGATCAATGTCAAAGCGGAATGAAATGCCTTTACAAAGCATTCTTGAAGTGGAAGTGTTCGATTGTTGGGGTATTGACTTTGTCGGCCCTTTCCCTTCATCATACTCCAATGAATACATCTTGGTAGCCGTTGACTATGTCTCAAAGTGGGTGGAGGCCGTCGCATCGCCAAAAGCCGATAGCAAGACGGTGATGAAGTTTCTAAAGAAGAATATCTTCACCCGCTTCGGAACACCAAGAGTTCTAATAAGCGATGAAGGTTCACACTTTTGCAACACACAATTAGCCAAGGCTCTTGCTCATTATGGTGTGAAACATAAGGTGGCATCACCTTATCATCCACAAACAAACGGCCAAGCCGAGGTTTCGAACCGAGAAGTGAAAAAGATTCTTGAAAAAACAGTCTCGGCATCCCGAAAAGATTGGTCGGCAAAGCTTGATGAAGCTCTTTGGGCCTATAGGACAGCGTACAAGTCTCCTATAGGGCTCACTCCTTTTCAAATGGTCTATGGCAAGTCATGTCATTTACCGGTTGAGCTCGAACATAAGGCATTCTGGGCACTCAAGCTGTTGAACTTTGATCATGAGAAAGCCGGTGAAAAAAGGAAAATTCAAATGCACCAACTTGAAGAGATGAGAAACCAAGCCTATGAATCTTCAAAGCTCTACAAAGAAAAGGCTAAGAAGTACCATGATAAGAAGATCGTTCAAAGGCACTTCAAACCGGGACAAATGGTTTTGCTGTTCAACTCACGATTGAGGCTCTTTCCAGGCAAATTGAAGTCTAAATGGTCCGGTCCTTTCATGGTTAAAGAAGTTAAACCATATGGTGCAGTGGAGCTCGAAGATCCAGCTACAAAAGCTAGTTGGACAGTGAATGGCCAGAGGTTAAAGCCCTATTTTGGTGGTGAAGTTGATCGGCTCACATCGACAATTTCACTAGGCAATCCGTGAACTCAAAAGAAAAAGGCGTCGAGCTAAAAGACGTTAAACAAGCTCTTGTTGGGAGGCAACCCAATTTTGTAAGTTTTTCATTGTTTTGCATGCATATTAGGAGTAGGAATAGTAGTGCATAACAAGGCAAGCAGAAGCACAAAGAAAACACAAAACCTGAACTGCTACAACTCGCGAGGCGAGTAATACCACTCGCCATGGCGAGTGAAATGTTCATTGACTGCGTTGACTACCAAATCACTCGCCATTGCGAGTAAATCACTCGTCGTTGCGAGTAACCGCAGAATTGGCAGTTACTTTTCCCAAAGCCACTAACCCTCAATAACTTCTCCCCTAACCACTCATTACCCACTTCATTTTCGGTTTCATCTCTCTCTCTCTTCCCTCATAACAGCACCCAAATCCTAAGAAAATTTCCAAACCCTAAGAAAATTTCCCAAAACAAATCACCCAAATCCTCACCAAGTCCAATCAAGTCAAGCTTCCAAATCCAACAACATCTTTGCACTTGCATAACATAAAATCAGGTTTGTTTGCATTCTAATTTTTCATTGAAAATCATATATGAACAAACCCTAGGTTAGTGTATAATTTGGGAATAAGTTATATAATGGATAGTATATGTATGAGATATACCAAAATCATGCAAGATTTCACATGCTACTCATGCCAATCCACGTTTTTTTGTTAAACCCTTTTGTATACAAAGTTTTCAATAAAATGGGTTGTATGGGACAAATTCGATTTGTCAACGAAATGCATGATTTAGTTTATCTCATAGACCTTATAAGGGTCAGAATTGATAGATTTAGGGTTAGGGTCCTTTTAATTGATGATTTCTGGTGAAAAAACGAAGAAAATCAAAATTTTGGGTCAACTCGCCATGGCGAGTTTCATCACTCGCAATGGCGAGTATTCATAGGAAACCCAGAATTTTGTTCATAACTCGCCATTGCGAGTAAACTTACTCGAGAGGCGAGTTGTTTTAGAATTCAGGGCTTAAATTTTCTTTGTTGGCTAAATTTGTTTATCAGTTTTCCATATTGTATTTAATTGTTTTATGGTGTTGTATGGATTTTCTGATTGTTTTGCAGATATGGCCCCTAAGAACACACAAACCGGAAAACGAAAGAAAGGTGAACCGTCTTCATCCCAACCCACAAGTGACCTACCCTTCGAAAGAGAGAGATTTAAATCTCGCCTCCACCAGGACCGTTATGTAGAGTTACTCAAACAAACAATGTGGCCTGAGAAAGTCTTCAACATAAACCCCGAGGGACCTTATAAAGAGTTGTTGAGACTTCTAACAAATCAAGGGTGGGAAAGACTACTCCAGCCCACAACTAATTTGAATGTCGAGCTGGTGCGTGAGTTCTACGCCAATGCTCTTCCAGAAAACCCTCACACCGACCCCTTCACTTTTGAAACCTTTGTGAGAGGTAGAACCATACGCTTCGATCGTGAAGCGATTAACAAATACTTGGGCAACCCATTCCAATTGCGGTATCCGGATGAAATCGATACCTTTCATGAGAACCAGAATAAGGGAGTGTTTGAAATCGTTTCTGTGAAGGATGAGATTAAAAGAACCATTTTGCTTGAGGGGGAGAACTATGATGTGAGTGAAGCAGGGAGAGAGTTCAGAGCCAGATATGCAGTATTGAATAATACTGCCAAATTCATCTTCAAATTCATCCTCCATAATGTCAAACCCAATAGTCATCTGTCTGACTGCACTGTTGATGTTTGCCCTCTAATCCACTACATCATGACGGGCAGGAAGGTTGACATTGCCCGCACCATTGCTTGGGAATTAAAACTTGTCACCCTTCAAGGAAAGAGCGAGAAGAAAACCCGCCTTTCCTTTCCTGGACTAATCATGGGTTTGATCAAAGATTCCAAGATGAGAATGCCAACTCAAATTCATGAGAAGATAAAGAACCCCATTGATGATGAGTTTGTTAAACGCTTCATCATGAATGACAAGAAGAAAGATAAAGGCAAGCAAGCTTCTTCATCCCATGCACCTCCACCTCAACCTGAGCCCCAAAATGACCCAATGCCAGTCCCACCCACTGCTGCCTTCGACTTTGCTAGCTACGCTCAGTGGCAGCACACCTGCAACATGCATACCTGGAACATGCTATCCGCTACAAACCGGGCCAACACTTGCTTCCAGCAGTCCCAGTACTTAATGCAGCAGCAGGCAGGGTATCCCCCAGAGATTATGGAGCAGTTCATGACTCCCCCCGCTTTTCAGGCTTATGTGAATTGGCCTCCGGACACGCCAAATGCCTTTGGTGGGGGTGAATATTTTGCTGAAGCGGGACATGATGCGGGTGATGAAGATTTGGAGCAGGATGATGAAGAGCAAGTTCACAGTGCAACCTCCACAAGAGGCGATGACGATGGATCGGATGATATGCAAGGATGAGAAGAAAAAGACTTGAAAGCTCACCTTTTAATGAGTGACATTTTAAAAGCTTTCAGTCAATTCTTTTCGTCTTCTTTATCTTTATCTGGCCACTATTTTGATGTTACTCTTAAACAATTTTTGCTTCTGTTATTATTTTGGGCACTTTGATTCCTAACTCTGTTTAATTGGTATTTTGTTTAGTACTTGTTTAGTACTCGTATTGTGATGTACTTTGATAACAGTATTTTGATATTAGTTAAATGTCGTATTGTGGTTTGAAAAGTTTGTTAGTTCTGTAGTTATAATCAAGTACTTTATTTTGTGTTAATTGTGAAAATGTGGGAGTTCGAAATATTGTGTATCACTCTTACTCGAATTTCAAAGAAAATGCTCAAAAGCTTCAAATTTCAAAAGTGCTTGGAAGATAGCCAAAAAGATTGAGCATCTCAGATGAGTGATAATGATAAATGTTGTGAGAAAAGCGCCAAACCAAGGTACAAGTTTCCAGTTTTTCTAGATGTTTACTTGAATCTGAAACGAGTATTTTGCACAAATTTCATTTCATTTAGTTCTCCGCAATAATGTAATTGTTTGTGAACCACTTAGTTCTAGCCTAAATGTGAGGAAACCTCAATGTGTTGTACTATATGCAAGGAGACCGGCATTCATTGTTTAACTCGGTCGTTTTATGTTAAATCCAATAATTGTTTCGAATCGTATGAAGGCATGGAAATGATCAAGGCACATTTTTGTTAATGAGTGAAACACATTTGGCCACAAATAGCCTACCTTGTGAGAAGAGAGAGTATTTTCTAACCCACTTGAGCCAAATGAATCAGAGTCCTCAATTATGAACTGTCAAATCATAAGCACAATGCTGGATGAATTTGTCCTTAGAATTTTTTTAAAAAATCCAGTTCATTTTTGACGCAATTCAGGACTCTGAGATGTTTTTAATTGTTGAACCCTAAAACCTTCATTGTTTAATTGTCCCTTTTGCCATAGAATAGGGGAACATTCAAATAGGGTATGTTTTACTCTAGTTGGGGAGAAAAGGTATATGGGAATCAAGTGTCAAGAAAAGTGGTGTAATCTTATTTTGTGATCAAGACAACATTGTTTATAAATGCAAAAAGAAAAGGAAAGAAAAGTTGTATATGATAAGAAGAAAAAGAAAAAGATAGAAAGATCCAAAAGAAATGAATAGAATAAGTTGTCAAGATCAAGGTGTATTATATTTAAACACCTAGGGTGTGATTAAGGGATTATTGTAAATTTGTTTTTTTTTTTGGAATGTAAATAGAAGGAATGTTCCCTTATACTTGGCCATTTGAATTCAATGACCCACAAATGTCCTTTCTTTTGTAGCCAAGCCAAGTTACAACCCACAAAGACCTTTTGATCCATGCTTTTATGCTTTTTGAAATGATATTTGGATGGACACATAACTTGATCTGGATGTTAACTTGATTGTCGGATGTGTGTTCATAACCCTCACTCATTAAATTACTTTGTTTTATCTACTTACAGAGAAGAGTGTTAGGTGTGGTTCGTAAATAAGTATGTTATTGACTTGAACTGTGTGATATAAACTTTGTGCTTAGGACTCATTTCACATTTGCAGTAGATTTCCAGGTTAGTCGGAAACTTCAGACCTGCAGGCGCAGTCACTTTGTATCATTCATCTGAAAAAGTTTTTAAAACCTTTTGACTGGTGTCTTGTATTGAACTTCTTTGTTTTCAATCTTTTGTTTGAGGACAAACAAAGAGTTAAGTTGGGGAGAGTTTGATAAGTGCCGTGAAGTAGTTAAAATCATCTTTGAATTAAGGCATTTTTATTACTTATCTTACAAGTAATCTAAGGAAAAGCCGAGAGATAAATGATAATTGTCCTATTACGCTTTATTTCTCTTACTCTATCCCTTTTGTGCAGGAATTGAGCTCAAGACACCAAGCAAGGAAGAAAAAGAACCAAGAAAAAAGAGGCAAAGATCATGGCAACTCGCCATCAACTCGCAACGGCGAGCAAGGAAAGGCGAGCAGCTCGCCACCAACTCGCAACGGCGAAACCAAGGCGAGCACATGGCAGAGAGTTTTTCTCCCTTCGCCTTCAACTCGCCATGGCGAACTAGAGGCGAGCAGAGCTCGCAATGGCGCATGATTTTACTCGCGAGGCGAGTTAGGGCGGCCAAAACTCTTCAGAGGTGACGTGGCAAAAACCCATAGGCGAAGAAAGCGCAACTCGCCATGGCGAGTGATTCTGCTCGCGAGGCGAGTACATGCAGATCAGAAACTCTATAAAAGCCTCCTCTTTCATTTTTTAAAG